>NC_051170.1:30781296-31101296 GCF_013339725.1 Rhipicephalus microplus | reverse complement strand
CCGGTGGCGGTCGCCAACTTCTCAAGGTATATAGTATTCCAACACTCACCAGAACGTGACAACGAAGGAATAGCTGCTACATATTCGCGCATTTTCAGTGCTTGAAGGAGGGTTGGCGCCAGGATTTTTTTTTTTTTACTGAGGGGAAGGGGGTACCCATGACAGTAAGTTCTTTCAAGGGGGCAGGGAAACCGGGAACGTATGCATCGTTTCTTTTTTTTTTTACTATGTTTGGTTTTGGGGGAGGCGGGGGAAATTTAGGGGGGGGGGAGGTTTCCAGCCCCTCGCCATACCCCTCACTGGCGCCACCCCAGCTTGAAGGGAAATGAGAAGTGAATGAGAAAACAGGGTGGCATATTTAGGTACAGCGCGAAAACGACGAAGACTGAGTAAAGCAAAAGGGGCATGGACGGGCGCTGACTCGCTACTGAAAATCAAATAATGTTATCTTACCAACCAGCTTAACTTTCAGTACTATTGCAAAAGACAGGACGCTGTCTGTTTTTTCGCCTTTTCCTCTAATTTATTAGGTATGTTTTATCTGGCGCTGGGTGTGCACGAAATGTAGACATCGCAATCATCTAAAATCTGCGCAGTAAGATTAATAAGTTCGTAGCCGAGGTCTAAGCAAACATGAGGAGAACTGCAACATTCCGGTGGGGATGCTGACAAAATAAGGCACATCACAGTGAGCCCCACTTCACATGAATAATATCTCAAAGCACTGCTATAGGCTGCTGCTTTGTAGCGATACCTTCTTCCGATTCTCTTTTACGGTGAAAGCCGTTATGAGATCACAACAAGTGTCGCCTGCGCGGCAGTGGTCCGCCGCCACCGTTAATGCCCGTAACTACTATCACGCGAAATGAGAAAATACGAAATAATTAAATACCAAGGGCACAATCGCAAACTGACCCTAAGCTGGCTCGATGTCGGGAAAGGAAACTCGTTAATTTGAGTAATAAAGTGTTTTAGAACCGCAAATGAACAACCAGGTGTCACGCTATGTGAATTTCGTAACGAGTGGGTCGTCGATTGCTCCGACCAATTGCAACGGCGCTAGGCATAATTCTTCATTGTCGTCAGCCACAGCATAAATGAATCGCATGAAATGTTAAGTGTGTAGCGTGTGCCATGCTTCTCCGAGGAATGACAAAGGATGGCATGGCGGATGCCTCTCCACTACACAAAATTTTTTATTTATGGCATAGCCCCGGTGGTCTAGTGGCTAAGGTACTCGGCTGCTGACCCGCAGGGCGCGGGTTCGAATCCCGGCTGCGGCGGCTGCATTTCCGATGGAGGCGGGAATGTTGTAGGCCCGTGTGCTCAGATTTGGGTGCACGTTAAAGAACCCCAGGTGGTCTAAATTTCCGGAGCCCTCCACTACGGCGTCTCTCATAATCATATAGTGGTTTTGGGACGTTAAACCCCACATATCAATTGATTTATGGCATAGCGGGTACCCTGCAAGTTTGCTTGTGGCAGTTATCTAAATATATTGCTCAAAAAAAGGCTTTGAAAGGCCGCTCTTCCAGTGTTCGCGGTAACTGTGCTACGCATACCCTGCAGACCCGGCAGTTTTTTTTTTTTTTTTTATCGTTCTCTTCTCGCTCCGTCAAGTCAAAGCAGCGCTAGCTCTACCCGCGTTATCAATAGAGTCAGCTATGCAGGACGAGTGAATAATAGGAGTGTCGCTGAATTCCGGTGATGAGAATTCACTATAGAATTATGATCTCGCATTCTTTTTCAAAGTTCAGGTGCAGTTTTTCTATGCGCAGTAATCGTTCAACAATTAACCCATGTTAATTATTCGTACTACCTTGATGAACACGATTAGTACTACTTTGGTGTGACAGTAGGACGAAATACGCATGTGTGAAGCATCTCGACACCGAGGCATTGCGATTGGTCTAAGTGACGTGAGGAAGGAAGAGATTTTCTTCTTCTTAACCACCGCAAACGTATCACTACCGGAGATAACAGAGGCTGCATCACACTTGCACCTCGCCCTCGGATGATCTTCTCAAGGTGACCGCTCCAAGTGCTTTTTCATTTAAGTTTGTATGTCGGATGACCAGATCATCAATTTACTCGATAAAATCACATAGCGAAGTCTTTTGTTGGGGTTAACGTATCGCATTTCCTCAATTTTCGCCTTAGGGCTACTTCGCGGGATCGGTGGCCAGCGGATCGGAGGCGGACACAATGGACTCCTCGACCCGGGCCTTTCTGGCGTAAGTCTAAATGAGTGGCTTAAAATTTAAAGTCATTTGTGCTGTGCTGTGCCATAAAAAGGCACTATATAGACATGGCGTAGTTTCTAACCGTATGACCGGGGGATTTGTTTATTACCACTGAAACCCCCTCATTAACACCCTCTCTCTCACCTTTGTCCACATATGATCCTGATAGTGTCATCCAACTGAATATGTGTCCAATTTAAGCTGTATTGTCACACTGTACGCAGAATTTCTTTGGCGAAATTGTGAAAGTTGTGAGTGTGCAAATTTTGAGTGTAGCATGAAATACGGCAACCTTAAATTTGCAATACTCAAAACTTTTGTCCTTTGTCCTAATGCATTTGTATGTACATGCGCTACAGAGCGGATTGTTCTCACTCTCTTAAAGCCTGAACGGCGTATAAGCCTGCAGCCGGGGAGTGTTCATTATAATTATGCCTTAGTCCGGTCGCTGTTTCATGAAGAGATTGTTGCGTAAAGAGTTCGAAACATGCAACATCTTGAAATTTCGCTGGCTTTGTTGTTGTTGTTGTCGTCGTCGTCGTCGTTGTTGTTGTTGTTGTTGTTGTTGACATTGTAGTTTTTTTTTAAACGTAGGGTACGCCGGAGCCGTATCTTGGGCATGCCGATGACCTATTACGCGCTCCTCATGGCCAGCATGGTGCTGTGTGCCTTCTCCTATTCCTACGCATCCAGGACGAGTGAGTCGTCCAACGTTGCCCCCGTTCACGCGCACCGACGCAGCCACATGCATTGAGGCGTAACTCCAGTTTCTTATAACCTACAGTTATCAGTGTGATTCACCAAGTAGATAACATTACCACCGATAAAACAGCACGACATAGCCACATGCTGTGCATATCGTATTCATTCCCCTTACATATTGTCGGCCTTGAGTGAATGGGGCATACACAGAGCTATAGTTAGCATGGGTGATGCCACTCTTCATCATATACTGATCATCTGCTTAGCATTGGAGCAATTGTAGCATATTAAGTGATATGACACTTGTATTATACTTATTTAATATCAGTGTTTCGTATGCATTTTGACTTGCTGTAGTGCGTGAGAGGAGCGCCAACTTCGCAGGCCATGGCCACGGTGTCGCCAAGAAGGGGCAAGGTCTGTTGCTGCCTTCCTCTTTTTTTCTCTGAACACGAGTGCATGTTCGTGTGCGTTTGTGTGCATGTTTGCGCTCTTGTGCGAATCTGCCCGAACATCGAGTTCGAATTTTGGAAGGTGTACGAGGTGGTGGTGGTCATGGTAAAACTTTCTTTCACCAACAAATTCGGGCACGTACAGTGTAAACCTTTATGAAAGGAAACACGGTGACGCGTTGCCTGCGTGCTCTGGATGGATGGATGGATGGATGTGGCTGTACCCTTTAGATCGGGCGGCGGCTAAAGCCACCTAGCCGTAATACTTAGTGAACTAACCATTACATTTATCTTTTTTTTCCTTTAAATAATGAATTTGAGGATTCGTACTTCGCAGTGAAGGGTTTAATTTTCACTCGTGCCTTGACTTTAGCCACCAATCAGATAACCTCCTTCTAGTTAAGTCTACCCGCTTAAAGTCTATTTTGCCCTCGCGCTGCCAGCAGCTCTGGCGGCTGCTGGCAGCGCCTTCAAACGGGAGCGAGAGCAACCACAGTGTCTTTTCGCGTCATCTCGTGGCGAGCAAAACAACCCTTCGTTGCTGATATAGAACGGCAAGATTGCAACCCCACCCCCCTCTTTCAAGGCGATCACCGACTCTCGCGTAATCGCCTTCAAGGGGAAGGGTGTTGCAATCTTGCCGCTGGTTTCATATCATCAACGAATGGTTGTGTCGCTCGCCGCGAGATGACGCGAAAAGACACTGTGGTTGCTCTCGCTCCCGCTTGAACGCGCTGCCAGCAGCAGCCGGAGCACGTAAACACGTTCCCATGTTCCCTTTCATAAAAAAAAAAAAATTGACACTGTACGTCCCAAGGTTCCCACACGACTTCACTGCACTATGCATTCATGCTTTTTCCGTTATATTCCCTTGTCAGTTACCGAATGCTCTTCTTGATGACGTTAGTTACAATCAAGGCAAATTCGTTAAATTAAATGTTTAATTTGTTGGGTTCATTTTCAATCTATTTATAACGCTTTGGTGGTCCTCGGCAACGATAGCCTTGACAGCTTGATGACTTAATGAGTGGAGAGCTTAGAGAATTCAGCCCAAGTATTGTTGCATAAAGCTGCTCAGCACTTGCGGTTTTTCTCTGGTAAAGCATATCAAATGTTGAAATGGCTTATTAGCTATTTTTACCCACTACAGTAGTCTAATAGTGGCTAAGATACTCGGCTGCTGACCTGCAGGTTGCGGGATCGAATCTCGGCTGCGAAAATGCTTGAGGCCCGTGAGCTTAAATTTAGGTGCTTCTTAAAGAACCCTAGGTCGTCGAAATTTCTGGAGCCCCCACCACGGCGTCTCTCATAATCATATGGTGGTTTTCGGGTGTTAAGCCTCAACAATTAATATAAACTGTTTTAGGATTTTGAATTAAAATGCCGAGCTTTAGCTAGCAAGCTAAAATGTACCACAGTATGTCAGTCTTATTAACATACTTTCGAGGGAAGCATTTCTGCCAGAAACCATATATCGTTAGAGATGGACACCTGACTTAATCCGAGCCAACGCGGAACAATCGGCACTAAACAATTTCGCATTCCTATATTGAAATAGGTATTATTCAAGTTTTCAAAGTGCAGTTAAGCTTAATATGTATGCTTGACGAGGGAGAAGGTTGAGAAAGACTTTGCATAGAGAAAGCTTGGAAGACCCCTGACGCTTTGGATATATTATAGCAAGAAGGCAGCAGACACATATTAGAAAAGCAAAAAAAAAATAACGGCATTAAGAAAACGCACATAAGAAACACCGCAGATGCATGTACTTAGTGGTGCCTACACAGGCGCACTTCGGCTACTTAAAGACCCACGTATATCAAGCGTGTTTGGAGGTTTACTGCAAATTTTGTCTTACATTCATGAAAACTTATTGCTGAGAGCACGATTAGGTAAATGGTGTACCAGTTCAACACACGGTACCTATAGAGCATGCCAAACAAAGTACCTAGGTGGTGCAGTTAGAAAAAAAAAGAATATAATGACTCCAGAAATAGCAAAACTAACTTGCAAAATCAAAATTTTCCATGGCGAGCATTAGGTAAAATATTACGCTGAGCTACGCCTAACATTTTATATCACCGCTCATTTATCTTCACTTGCCATGTCGGAACCTTCAAAGGCCGCATCAATCTCGTCTCGTAAATCTTTATTTATCGTAATTACAATAATTTCACGCGTCTTCACCGAAGCTAGTTGTTATAGGTATTCACGTTAAAAGACTGGGCGTTCAAACACGTACACAAGAGGGAATCCAACCCAACACAAACGCCAACTGACAGCTGAAAAAGGCGCACAGTGGTGGAAAAGGAAATAGGTGCACAAACTTATCTGAGCACGTTCGAGCGAGACGCGATACATATCGGTTCGGCACGCGTGGCTGTCTGCGTGAAAGACTATACACTGTTCTGGCATTTGATTTCTTCTTTGCGCAAGTCAATCGATGGTTGGAACATGCATGCACTATACCACTACTATCGATCTGTCAGTAGTCAATCACTAAAAGAGTTCCTCTAATGTACGTTAGGTCTGATCAGGTTAGGCTGTGAAGTTATGTTATAGGTTAGGTTAAGGTGGCAAAATATTTGCCTGTATAAAGCTGCTTCACAAACCGCAGGTGCCTTGCTCAAAGCGCCGTTACCACAGTCCTCAACTAGGGGCCAGGACCTCGCGTACGTCACGCGGCATGAGCACCTACCTAGTGTTCGCGTCCACGGCGCACGTCGCCGCAGCCCTGCGAGGGGCCGTAAGAGCAAGAGGTTCGGGCGGCACTCGCCGCCCGCCTCGGCCACCGCCGCAACGACCACGGTTGCGGCGGACAACGTGGACTCGACGTGGGACTCTACGTCCGACAGCGTGTCGCCGGCTACCCGGCAGCCTCTTGTCATGGAGACGACGCCCAGCACCGTTGAAGCCACGGCGGCGACAAGGTCTGCACCCGCTTCACTGCCGCCGGCAGTGACTCCTACCGGCGGTGACGTCCCGCAAAACGGAACGTTCAACTCATCGGCGAACCTCGATGAGTGAGTATACGACGGCGCATGTTTTGTTCGTGCTGCCTCAACAGCTAGGTGTCGTTCTTAACTGAATAAACCCTTTGCAACCTGACGCGGTAAGATGCAATCAGCTGACTCTAAAAAAACAATAAGGCCAATTAAAGCATAAGAAATAATAACTGCTGTCTTTTCTTTACTCAGCCAGACGCATCCTGTATTTTTTTATGTGCAAAGTTATAACCATGCAGGTTTTTTTTTTACGATAATGGTGGCCGAAGACAGCTGACGTGGCGTTCCAAGAGCTGTTTACTTCAAATTTTCAATCCCAGAAAGTCGTCCACTAATAGCACGTTGATATGGAAAGCCCGTCATTGCTATATTTTCCCCTTTGCAACTATTCTGAAGCTAGCAATCTTTTCTTTCGAGCGTGATCAACAAGCGGGTAGAATGGGGGGGGGGGGGGGGGGATGTTGCTGCAGTTAGTGTTAGCATACGCTTTCTCTGGCGTAGTTTTCTAATGAATTTATTTAGCTTGGTCCAACAAAGAAACTAGCCTCTCAACAAAATTTATCCTTTTTTTAGTTGACACTTCCGCCATGGTGGTATATAGCAGTAGCGGTGTGCGGCTGCTGACCTGAAAGTACTGGGTACGATCTCAGACGCGGCGGTCGTATTTGGATGGAGGCGAAATACAAGAGGCCCGTGTACTATGCAATGTGTGTGCTCATTAAGGGACACCAGGAGGTCAGATGTTCTGTAGCCCTTCACGTACAATAGGGCACACCTCATAATCGTATCGTGGTTTTCGCGCGTGACACCCCAGATATTATTGCTGGTCTGACACGGTGCCGCATGAGATGAACTGACATATGGGAAGGTTTCTTTACCACGTACATGTGCAGTCGCAACGCGTTATCTGTTCCTTGTCATCGCCGACCAGTGATTTGCGCCCATGGTGGATTGATATTCACAAAATCATACCTCAGATAACCCGCTTTTAGGGGCGAAGCTCTTTATTGCAAGTGTGTCCCGTGCCGTCGTAGTCGTCGTAGTCGTCGTACTCGTTGTAGTAGCCAGTTACATTGCATTGAATGTCAAGAAAAAAGTGTCACAGCATATCTACGGAGTGAATAATGATGAGTGGGGCGAAGCGTCCATCAGTCCGTCCGTGCGACCATGCGTCCCTCCCTGCGCCCCTCCATCCGTCCGTCCATTCGTCCGTGCTTCGCCCCAATCGTCATGATTCACTTCGTGTATATTTATTTATTTATTTATTTATTTATTTATTTATTTATTTATTTATTTTATTTGCACATACTGCAGCCCAATAGGCTATCGCAGTAGTGGGGCTTTTCAACATGAGCAAGGCAATGCAATACTGCCATAAAATAAAAACAGAGCAAAAACTGTGATAACACTCTTAATAAACAAAGCGCAATTGCATACATTCATTCAAGAATTCATATAGAGGCAATTATCTGGTAGACCAGGCAAACTGTTCCATTTTTCTATAGCGTGCGGAAAGAAGCTGAATTTAAATAAGTTAGTACGTGGACGGAATTGTGTCAAATTGAGTTTGTGGCTATTTCTCATGGGCTTAACTTTATCGGGAGACAAATATTCGTTAGCTAATGTGTATCGTGAGGTATTGACCAGAATGTGTAGCAACTTTAGGCTTTCGAGATCGCGTCGCTCAGACAGAGTTTGTAGACATAACGTAGCAAGCTGAGAGGAGGGCGAGAAGTTCCAGTCGTAACGTCGGAAAATGAAACGGATGGCTTTCTTTTGAACCGATTCTAGTGCGTTGATGTCGGATACTTTATGAGGGTTCTATACAGGGTTGGCATATTATACGATGGGACGAATAAGCGCTTTATATGTGAGCAATTTTGTTTCGAGTGCTCCTTTAATGTGCGATTTAGATAGCCCAGTTTTTTTCAAAAGCTTTATTGCAAGTGTATTTTATACCAAGACATGTTGGCTGTGAATATGAGGCCTAGATACTTATAATTGGACACACGTTTCAGAAGGGAGCCATTGAAAGATTAATCGAACAAAGAAACAGAGGTGCGTTTGCAGAAAGAAAGAGCGGCTGTTTTAACAAAATTTATGTTAATTTGCCAAGTGTGGCACCATCTACGAAATTGTGCAAAAGAATCATTAAGTAAAATGTGGTCGTTATTGGTATTACTAACACTATACAATACAGAGTCGTCAGCGTAAATGCGGATTTCGGCAGAGACATACTTAGGCAAATCATTTATGTGTAGTAAAAACAAAAGTAACCCCCGGACTGAGCCCTGGGGGACACCTGATGTCACAGTCACAACAGACGTGTTTGAGGAACTGAAAGAAACAAACTGAGTACGGTTGTTTAAAAAACTAGCGATCCAGTCAACCAACCACGCTGTTATTTTTTTCCGAATTGTTCTTCAGAGCCACAGTCGTTATAAAGAGCTGCAGCTATCTCATATTTGCAGTTTAAGTGTAGCATATGGCACATTGTTGTCATATACGTGCACGCGATGTATTCGCTTTTGATTCAACTCAATTAGCATAGGACAAAAGTCACGCACAACCTGCAATAATGGCTGACTCTGAGATTTCCCACTCGCACGCTCACCGTCGCAATCCTCTAGTCGCGTGCTATAGACGCTCCTACTGATGAGGCCGTAAGCGTTACGCCAACATCGGTCTCTCGATCACACGAACGCGCCCTGCGCCCCTCCAGGTCATTCCCAAGCACGTCCGCTGACAGGTGCACACTCGTGCTGGTTGTGACGAAATCCAGTCGAGTCCGCCTCCTTACTTACAAGCAGAGGCTCTGCAATGCAGTGCGTGTCTACTCTGTCATCAGGATGTCCTTGTATATAGCGAGAGGTCACGCTAACGCATTTGTTTACCGCTGAGCTGCCGGTTTGTTCCGTGGTTCGCCAACAAGCGCCTACGGTCTTCGCCGACTTGTAATTGAGCGAGCAAATAGCTGCTTCGTGTGTTGTGCCAGATCACTCAAGGAAAGAGAATTTCAGTGATGTTTTTTTTTTAAAGAAAACAGGTCATTCAAGGCTTAAGCTGGCTAGATGTTAGCACACTGGGTCACGCAAGACATGGCATGAACGTGGGTGTTCGCCACTGAGAGTGTTGTCCGGACAATCCTCGCCTCGATAAAGCATGTCGTTCCTTCTGATTATTGTCGGAGAAGTCAAATGCAGACTTAACGATGCATTTTCGCAGCTCTTGGCTCGTAGCCTCGAAAGTTATGACTTGAGAAAAGCACCGGTAGGACGATTCCAGTGCATTTCAGTATCACAAACTCTGTAATCACTACTAACAGCTATAGGCTTCGCAATGTTAGACGGCTTGACAACGAGAAGCGATGGAATGGGGTGGCCGAGGGCAAAGTCGCTTCAATTTCCAACCCCCGTGTGTGTGCGTGCACTCGTCTTCGGACAAGAAGGGAAATCTGGGCTAGCTAGTAATGGTTCATTTTCGATAACTCGCAGCGCAAGAAGGACGCGGACGAAGTGCACGACAACACGAGCGCGACTCTCAACTAAAGTTTATTAAAGGTATAAGGCACAAATATATACACAGGTAAACCCGCTTCGACATGCGCAGTTGCTTTGTCGAAGCGGGCTAACCTGTGCAAATGTTCGTGCCTTTCCTTTAATAAACTTGAGTTGAGAGTCGGCGCTCGTGTTGTCTTGCACTTCGTCTGCACCCTTCTTGCGCTGTGAGTTATCTAAGATGAGCGTCTTCTGACGCCTCGCGGTTGCGGTTGCCCGCCGGCACTGCGTCAGGCTTGTGGCCTTGAGGTGCTTTGATCGTTGCCTCGCGAAAGCCCTGTTTGCGCGTACGACGGCATCGCGAGTCTTCAGATTCGCCGGAGGCGTTTTTATTCGCGTGTATGCACCCGCCCTGACGACGGCACACTTCGGTCCAGCCGCGCGCCGCGTGCGCCAACGACCACCACACACGGGGGCGTTGCCTTGTTTTCTCACCCTGCCTTGTAAATGGAACGAGTGGGCGATAGCGTCGAGGAGAACGTAAATTGTTCTTCTCTCATAAGTTGCTCGGTTGTGAGAGCGTCTATTTGCTGGCTCTTTCTGAACTCTTACAAAGTTGAGCGGATGCTTAGGCTACTACATTGTATGAAACTGGAATGTGGCGTCGGAGTTTAGTCATCGTCCGGTGGTGGAAGTCGCTTGGACACGCTCCTTAATCTTAGACTAGCGCGGCAGCAGGACAAAGGTACACGCGAAAGACTGCTCGCGTAAGTGTGTAAAAAAAGGTAGTGGGTAAAACTATGTATACCTCTAAAGAAAATGGGTGCAGGATACCATTAATGAGCCATAAATTCGATGGGTTGAAGACATCCAAGGTAGTAAAGTATGTGCAACGTCACGTATGTTTATGCAAATCACACCCCCATATACTCATGATTTCGTCCCTGAGCGGGTGCGCTATATGATTCCCCAAATACACGCCAAGATGGTACCAAGGGAGACATTATTAACATGACAAACAGCACCCGTATATAAACCTTGTGGGAAGGCTACAAGCTGTGAGCGCGACAAATGAGTCACGCTGCGTCATCTTTACATATTACCTGTGCATCTTCGTCATGTGTACATCATCGTCAGTGTATCATATTACGAGCTCTGCTGAATAAATTGGTTGATCATACGTTCTCACTGTAAAGCCTAGGTATTGCGTTGTGGTCTACATATATCATTTTACTACACGTCCAAAGACCACTTCAAAATGAGATTTATATCTCACGTCAAAGCCCTACGTCCTGCGAAATTCGTGAAAATTCTATTGCTATTAGCCGGCCAAGCTGACCTAAATACGTTCAGCATCATGATTGCGTGAAGTTTATTTCTTACTAGCACCTTTCGCGTCAGATTTTTCAGTGAATACGGTTGTTTTCGCGAATTCGCCTGTACAGGTGTCACTGTTTTGACGTTTAGAACAATTGTGCTATCGATGCACCAACCGCGTTTAGTGACTTGTTTGAAGTCACGCTCAGTGATTGTTCTGATGAGTAGAGGTTACGCATATGACCACGAGAAGGAACGAAATGAAAAGCAGAGACATCAAAAAGTGGCGCCAGCCTTCCATCGTTTTCGTTGTCTACTTCCATCTTCCGTTTCACGATAATATCACTTGTAAGCCAACCTTAATAGATATCTGGCTTCAGTGGAAGAGTTGGTCGTCGCAAACTCGCTCTTCATCCAGTACTGTAATGAAACTTATTACTTCACCTGCGTTAATTACATATGCTGCAGCATTCACTCTAGTAAACCTAACCTAACTTTGTTCTTACCTTGTTCGTGCATAGTTAATCAATCCAAAGTGCATGAGCCTATTTCCCACTATAGTTTCGAAGCACAGCCTATATGCATGTGCAGAGATCTGTCGACGTACACGGACCTTTACTTGGACAATTTTCATTGATGTATCGCAGGTACGAGGAAGTGGTCGAGTACTACTACATGTACGACGACAACGACACGTCGGCGTCCAGCATGCAGCGGCCGACACGATACGCCGAGCTTGCTATTCCAATAAACATCTGATGCTCGGTACACGGCTTAACTATTGTGTACTATTCATGGTATATATTTTACGTGCTACCTGACATGACCAATATAAACGAGTTGAATTAGGCTTTAACGCACGCTTACGTATAACATTCAAGTACAGAGCAACAGCCACGCGATTTCGCCATGAAATTAAGGTCTTACAAAGCCCATCGTATGGTAGTATACTGAATGAATGCTGAAATAATGTGTGTTATCAAGGATCCTATACCGGTCCCGAAGCATGCCGTGTGTTTTTCACCTTGACTTGGTTCCTGACAGCAACATGTTACCTGACCAGACAAACTTTCCTCTAGCTCTTGACACGTTAACGGGAGCTTGTTTCAGAAGTAAAAGTAGTAGTGTTATAGCTATGCTGTAGTACTCAATAGCTGCATGGTTAAATTGTGCGAAGCGTGTTCTGGAGCTCATGTCTCCAAGTTGTGACAATGCTTGACCTCAATGCCCGTGCTTACTGCGACCGTCATATTTGATCCTTTAGTGTGTACTTCGTGTTTGTGTAGATCGTTCGCACGGTCGCGGAAGGAGTCTTCCAGAGAGTCGACTCGCTTGATGGCAGTTACGTAAGAGCAATGTTTTATTGCCTCACTGACTCGAAATTGCAACCTCCTCAATTTGATGCTGTACTTAAATCACCGAACGCCTTCGTCTAATTGCTACTGTTCTCGAACGCAAGTTTCCGCGTTCGCCACGATCAATCTTAAAACTTCTCTGCGTGACACGACAAATCGGCGCTCTATATTTTACAACTCTCGATAGGAGCAGTGTATCAACGCGGACCACTTCTTTCGCTATCCACGCTTCATCCATGTCCAGCACGAAGTGAAATCACCGAAACGCGGGTCCCACCTCGGCAGCTAATCGATTTTTGTTTCATTTCCTTCCACCATCCCGTCAAGGTTCATTTTCTTCGTTTCTTGGCCCTTCCCACCTCCGCCTGTCTTTCTCACTTCATTACCCTCTTCTTCACGGGGATGGCCTGAGGAGGAGAAGAGGGGGCGGGGGGGGGGGTATGCTCCTCTGTAAACTGACCTCAACCGCGGACACAGTAGGCGGGCGAAGAAGAAGAGGCCATCCAAAATGTGATTCATTTCTACCCGCGGAAGCCGGGGGAGAATTCGAGGGCACGTGGTGGTCAGCTCGTCCAGCGACCGGAAGTAATTTCACCCGGATGCTGGGCGAGCACGGAATTGTGGAGACAGGGAGCTGCGTGCGGAAGAAGTCCGGTCATCGGCCACTGTATATACGCACGTGCCCCTCATCTGCAGCGTTGATCTACAGCGCTCAGAGTGAGTGCCTGCGAATTCTCGACGGGTCAAGCGTGTATGGCAGTCCTCCCGCCTTTTTTTGTACGGCATATGTCCTTTCTCGTTGATTTCCGTGGGCCCATGCCGAATAGCAATGACACGCTGTGGCGTACGTCCTGAAAAAAAGTCTATTGCGTTTCGTGTCGGGCAATTTGCGGTGCCACGCGCGTGGTATAGTCGAGGCTGTTGGTGAACCGAGCCGTCTCGAAGCTATGACACAGCGTCCTAAGCGGATGCTCACAATCCGCTCCGAACGCTTGTCAAGGCACAAAGGCCACAGGACAATGCGCTTAGAAGTGTCAGGATATGCAGTGACCAGCGTGCAGACTACGAGTCACTAATCATGAACGATAACTTCAGTTCAGCTTTCTTTTATGAAAGTGGAGGTATTGCAACACGTAGTATCATGTCACCTGTCGCTTGGTTTGTACGAAAGTAGGGGAATTGTACGAGGAAACCGTTTTATATATTATACACGACTAATGATACTGCTCTGACACGATTACTAATACTTCCACTTATTAAAAGCACATAAATACCCCACAAAAAAAGTGAGCGGGAGAAAATCTACCGTTGTAGCGTATAGATGGTGGAGCGCCGGACGCCTAGTTCGAAGGTTGTGGATCTGGATTTCGCCGACGGAATGCGCTACCTCTCGGCCACTTTAACTTATTTCAATTTAAACGAGAGTCATTACAATATATGTTCGGTTGTATGAATAGCTTGATTTGGTATCACATAACTTTTTCTTGCTCCTTTTTTTCTATCTCTTCTAATCCTAGCTTGTTATGCCGAACGATAATGTCGGAGGTACTGTACGCTTAATTGTTAAAGGGAACACTCTAATGAGCACTTCACATGTTATTGATTCCTAAACTGCATGGGGAGGCAGAAACATACATTGTGAACGGCATTAGTCTGAGACAAGGAGCCGGGACTGTCAACCACCAGCAGTGTTATTCGAATCTATGCCTCTATGCTTGTTACAGAGAGCGAAATCAGGACATGTTCTGCACGCAAGCCTTCCCTTTAACTCTGTACCTGTCTGTATTTTATGTGTGTTAGAACTGCCTCTGTTTTTATAGGTGAGCTCTCACGCATAATGTAAGAGGTCTCCTTGCACCGTTGACGCTACGGGACCACTTCCTGTATATTTTTCCCCATGTGTAACTCTATAGGTTCAGGTTCAATAAACTTGAACTAATCTGCTTTACGTAGAAGAATATGCATTTATAGTATAATATTTGCCAGCTCGTGTACTAAACGCTAAATAAATAACAACATAAAACATTGCAGCTTGTTCTGGAATATTATAGTATACCAGCAACAATAATTGTACGCTGCCTTTGTCTTAAGCTACCCCTAAATGTCTTCGTGGATTTCGTAAGAAATATGTGCTCCTATAGCAGTGTGTAAGTTCAGGAAGGTTTGATCATGAGCTGTCGAGCTTCACAGCAAAAGAATAGATGATGGCTCACAAAGTGCATTCTCCAGACTTTATTAGAGCCAACAACTTCTTCTCATCGCTCATAACTTGAACCTCTTACTGGTTTTGCAAGCGTGCCCGCGGTCACTGAAGCAGCGCCATCACTATTGGAGTGATCTGGTTGGACCTTTGTCAGCAGGAATTCAACCTCGCGCTTATTACCCCTGCTATATATGGCAATGTTAACTAATGAAGGAAAGATATACAATTAAGGGGTCGTTTTCTTCGTTAGACACATTATTAATGAGATCTAACAGACGATCATTCCAAGGAAAGTATAGGGTGTCTTGTTAGAAGTGATTGTAATGTAAATGTGAAGAAAGAAAAGTGGGCGAATAAATAACGCCGTAGGCAAGGACCGAATCTGCAACCTTCGAATAAAGCGTATGATGCTCTACCAACTGAGATACCACGGCGGCTATCCCCCCGTGCACTCTATGGTGTATATGTGTGCTTTAAACGTGTGAGCGTCAGTCAGCGCCATCTGTAGCCATGACGGTGAGTGTGGAACACTCTATATGTGCCTGTTTGGCGTCAAGTGGCACGTGAACTTATTACGCGCTGGCATCTCACCAATAATCCCTCGTATACTACCTGAAGGCACCTATAGTGTCCTATAGATCCCTTATACTTTCCTTGTCATGATTGTCGGTTAGATATCATTAATACTAACAAGTTGAATTGTCCAGTACCATGCTTCCGCCAGGTGTAGCTCGACTTTGTCAATCGTCTTTGAATGGTTTCTATACGAGTGTCTTACAGAAATACATCTTCGATCAGCTGTTTTTTGTTGTTGTTTTTTTGGTGCCCGGATGTTTTTATTAAGACACGTACCCTCCACTACGCTCTTCATAAGTATACTTGACATTATAAGTATCGTGCTAGCTCTCCCCCACTGTCCCGCCTCGGAGTTCAGCGGCCAAGAGCCATCCCAAAAAACCGCCCAGCTAAGCCGAGGGCATCAAGGAAACGCGGAAAAGTAGCAACACGGCGCACTTTCGGTCAAATCATCACGGAGGAGGGCACCAGTTATGAAAGCACTCCGGGCGTTTGTATAGGGATTAGCGGTCCGGTTCGTATTTCATACCGGGCCCTCGACGAACCGCGAAAGGAGGTCTCTCTTGACGCAACGACGCACAGCGCAGATCTGCCTGGAGGCGCGAGATTTGTTTGGCGTTCGCTCCTCGGCAGCTTTCCGTCGTACCGGCGATGGTATACAGGCAGGTAGACGGCCTTGACACGGGAAAACGTACACACTAGCGTTGCGCATAGGAAACTACTGCATGTTCCCGCCTGTAACCCGGCACCACAGGTAACCCATCGTCGTTGTTGCTGCTGCCGTTTTTGCATCCTGAAAGCTACGCTGGGGAAAAGATTGGCGTTCCGAAGGCGGCGTTTGTAATGTTTCGTTTGCGTTCAGTCTCTAAACTACGTAGCGCAGTTTAGTAAGCATTCGCACAATTTACAGAACGAAGGGTCACTAACGTATCAATCATTTTACGTGAACTACGTAGCGCAGTTTAGTAAGCATTCGTACAATTTACAGAATGAAGGGTTACTAACGTATCAATCATTTTACGCAATTGGGGCTATGCGCAATGTCTTATCCTATAATGTTAATTCGCACATGTATGCGTGACATGGCAGATGCATTTAACAAAAAAAGCACATTGTTGTCCATGGTAGTTGGAAGTCCTGGTTCTGTTGCTGATAATCACAATAGTTTCAAACGACACCGTAAGTCTATCAAGTAACCGCAAGTGTCTCATCCATTTCCTCCTAGAGAACAGGTCGGCGTTGTTCCCGTCTCCGTCTCAGCGACTGTTGTTAGACCGCTCCTCTTCTATTTGCATCTTCATCTATTGTATACGTAAATTTGAAATCTGATAATAATTATAAAAGTGGTACTTTTACACGATGTCTATTTTTACTCCGTTGATTGTCCAATACTCTTTTTAAAATTCTGTACCTTAACTTTGAGACAGACTTATTACCTTTGAGACAGACTTATGCCTTTGAGACAGACTTATTACCTTGTATTATTACAGTCAATGTTTTGTAATTATTACGTTTCTATATGTGTTCAAACAATGAAAACGAAACTCTCCCAAAACTCTACAAAAACACCAAATGTAGCTCGCAGTGCTGGCGTCCAAACGAGGAAAACAAAACTCCCCAGAGACCCTACAAAAACACCACAAACGAGAGTGTTAGTGAAAACCTCCTTTTAAAGGGCGTTTCCCTTATTACCTTTGGGATTCACGCTGTAACACGAGCCAAAAACACCTTAAAATGCTGAAACGTGTATATCTGAAGAAAGCGTTTCGAATAATGGCGTCATCGTCTCACTTCTTCCAAGTGGAGATATGTACACGGCATTATACGGTACACGCGCGGTGCGTTTCTGTCGGCTAACGTTCTCATCGATTGGTCACCACTGCGGCTTGCACTTCGACGGCACTGTATTTCGTTGGACACTTGAAGAACAGCTGCATTCAAACATTTGTGCCATGGGATTTTTTAGAGTTTACAAGAGGCCGAAGCAGCAGCAGCTGTCAATGGCGAAACTATAGAAGGTGTGTCGAAAAGGTGAAGTGGACGAATGCCCCCCTCTGAATGTTCAAATGTAGTCTAAAGTGTTTATATAGACGCACACAGAGGCGCAAGCACGAACATACGCAAAGAAAAAAACCGCACCCCCCACCCCGATGGATGGATGCTATCAGCGTCCTCTTATAGCGGGGTGGTCACATGTGGGCCACCAGGCTAAAAAAATAAAAAGACAACTTTTTTTTTCATATTGGCCTAATTCCTTATGTACTTCAATTAAACCGATCTTACTATAACCAAAGAAAAATATGAACTCACGATCCATCTCTCTCTTCAGGCAGAATGACTTCATTTTCCCACTATTTCTGTCCTTTGTCTCTACTTTTCTGCCATCGATACTCTAACCGTCTCTTACTTGCGTCTATCGCGGACGTGTTCAGCTTTCCATGGCTGTCCCTGAAATCATAAGCCTCATGTAGACTCGTACCCACACATAAACCTGGGTGGATGTCACCACATTCAATCAGAACATGTTCCGTTGTTTCCTTAGCTCCCCTCTCCCTCCGCATGTACATTGTTCTTCTTTAGTGAAACTGTCTTTATAACTACGCATTCTAAGGCAACCCGACCTCGCTTCAAACAGTAAAGCACTTCCTCTTGAATTATCATAAAACGCCTCCCTCCTTATTTAGTTTTCGCTCTTTCGGTGGTTACTGAGAGCCGGCTTCTTTTACATCGCTGTCAGCCAATAAATCATATCGGCTTCTCTGACTTTTCACTTAATGCTCCTTGTTGCCATATCGCCCACACTGCCCGTCGTATATTTGCTGATGAGCCTCCTAGTTCTTTTTCTCCACATTGTGTCCACGCTCTTCCTATACAAACACCTTAACATCTTCCCTGCCCATCTTCTCTCAGTTTTCTTAAGCCTCTCTTCAAATCTCATTGTGCTCTGAGCTTCCCTTACTTCAAAGCCTGTCCAGCCCATACAGCCTCATTCGTCGTCTTCCCGTGTGCGCCCAACGGAGGGCGTCCCACAGTTCCTTGATTTACATCCATTTCCTATTGCACACCTGACTTCATGCACACCACTGTGTTCTTAAATGTAAGCCAAAAATATTTCTGACCACGCCCAGTTGCCTGCATACTTACCAGTACCTACGCATGGAAGACAGCAACCAATGAGCTGACTGTCCACCACGGTGGTGATGCGGTTGCGGTGCTAGGCTGCTAACCCGAAGGTTGCGGGTTTGATCCTGGCCGTGGCGGTGGCATTTAGATGGAGGCAGAATGCTAGAGAACTGTGTATACTGTTCGACGCAAGTGCACGTTAACGAACGCCAGATAGTCGAAATTTCCAGACCTCTTCAGTATACGGCGTCTCATAATCATATCGTGGTTTTGGTACAGGGAAAAGAAAAAAAAACCGGGTTATATTCCCAACAGAAAGACTGTTTATTTGTGGTTTGCAGAATGCGGCGATCATAAAGCAGCGAGTCACCCCCAAAAGAGCATCGTACGCCAAGGAGGTTTTCATATCTTTCTAGACGTACGCTGGGGCTAAAAGGGCGAGTAACCAAAACAAAGTAGGCAAAGGCACTAGTCATGTTTTCTTCCTTTCTTAGATTTCTTTACCTTAAATGCGTACTAAATATTGTGGCGAAACAGCGAAAACGACGGGACGAATGGTATGTAGGACACAGCGGTGACCTGAAGGCCACGGTGGTGTGTCCTGTATGTCATTCAACCCGTAGTTCGCGCTGTTCTGCCACCATGTTCATGAACCGACTAGCCCACATAAAAACCATTGTGCGAACTAAACATTTAAAGTGGCTGAGGAAGGCTAAATCTTGATGTTTAATGCAGGATATGTGAATGCCCGGAAGGGAAAAGCTCTGCGAAAGACTTCGTTTACAAAATCAAGAAGATCGCCATGTCAGCTTCAGCAGAAGGCTTGAACTTTCCACATTCTCCAGACCACGCACCGATTCTCATCTGACACAGCTGTATATAGAATCAGAGGATCAGCAGGATAATCTAGTCAGTGAAGCGTATACCTTTTCTTTTGGCGCTTTCAAATCGCGCGACATATACAAATACACACAATCACGTGCTCGGCCTTTGACGATGACATCCCGCATCATCATGTGACACCTCTTCAGAAGTCGTTACGCGTCGGTCGCATTTCCGTTTCGCAAGCTGTTGCGCAAATGTACTTGCAAGACATATGTGCAAGCGTACAAACAGATATGCGCAAGCATGCTGTGACAGCAAAATAAAAGAGAAGCTTCCACGTGCCGGAAATGCGTCTATAGAGGCAATGCGGGTAGTGATTGCGCTTATTTTTCTACAGGAAGTCGATAGACATTTTTGTGGAGCTGCCCATTTGTAAAGGCATTGAAGAGCGACCGGCATTTTGCGGAACCAAGCAATCACGCGTGCCCCGACGACGGGTCTTCAAAGTCAATTGGGGGCCTCAGTCTTCAGCTGTTCAGACGGGCGTGCTATGCGAGCTCTCAAACGGCTTCGCAAATGCCCTCCCACGGAGCCAATCTGCTGACACCTTTGACAGGTGGTGCAACCACCGTTTCTATCGAGGTCACGGAAGTACTGCTGCCGCTGGACTCGGCCTACGCAGGGCAATGTGTATCGGACGTCGTCTTTTCTTTTTATAGTGTGTATACGTTTGGTGCACCTAGCTTTGACATGCGGGCGTTCTCGCGTATCAATGTAGAACGCGAAACAAGAGTGAACGAGGTTCAGCTTCACGGTAAACTGCTTGCGTATATTTGGCAGACTTTGTTCGCGCTTTGTTCTTGCCTTTTTGTTACGAGGCACAAGTACACGAGTTACGAAGCGAAATGCACAAAACGCCGTATTTTGTCTGACTCATATTCTTGGTGCTCCATAAGCCTCCACGTTTATGCCAAAGGTCAGCTATCTGTTCATTTAGAGCGCGCAACTAACGGATGATCATTGATGATAAGTTTCGCCGCTCATACGAGTCTGATCAATCTGGATAAGCTCGTGACACAGTGCGATTTACTTTCTTTTTGAAGCATCCCAGACAAAGAGTTTAATGTCTGTCTAAGATGCTTAAAAAAAACATCGCATGCTGAAGAGAATGCCCGACTCATACGGCCTGTGCTGAGTAGGAATCACCGAGTATTATTCTGCTGCCGATTTGGGTTTCTTGTAATAATGATTCTCACAGAAATCGTCACGTGCTTGCTTCTTCGCATTCTGCACTTCGATTCGCTTGCAAAATTGAGATCTTCTGGTATAATTATACCTTTTTATTTTTTTATTTAAGTTCAGTCCTTACAAGATTAAGCGGCTATAAATACTCGACTTCAGAGCATTTAAGCTTTTGCAACGTATACATGTCCCGTCTATGCACCAAGATGGACGACTCTGCCCACTGGCGTTTCGGGTCACCACATATAGTTTGAGGTGCTCTCAGTATTTTTATTGAGCTACTTCAACATAACAAAGCCCGCATGGTCTCTGGCGCTAGTCTCTATGGGAGCTGCTACGCAAGGTGCTTCAGCCAGCATGAGAATGAGGGGTAGTACAACAGTGCCTGAAACTCTAGGCACTATAATAGCACACAAACTTGTCTAACCTTCGTTCTTACGACTCCGTTTGGCTCCGTGTGGCATGAATACGCCTTGCCGGCAGACGAAGCTCAGCAAAGTTTTGGTAGTTACGCTTCATCACCTCCACCTTTTTAGGCTGACCGATTCATATCGGCTCAGAAAATTCACAATGGTCCTTTCTTTTTTTTTCAAAACAAAACCAATACACAGCAATAAAAGAAGCTGCAGGTGAGTTCGAAGCCACAAGCACAAAAACTAGGCAAATTTGTGTACTATACCCATCATTCCCATGGTGGCTGAACTATTACAACACCAGATTTCCCTCTAGTTAATTTTAGAAAACTGTGACGTTGACGGCGTCTACAGTCGACTTTCGCGTTTGATGAGGCCTTTCTAAGGCTTTCGCTGTTAAAAGGTTTCCTTAGGCGGGAAGTAGTTTTCAAGATTGCGCGTACAGGTTTGCGGGCGTCGGAAGTGTGAATAAACATATCACACAAGGTAAAACTAAAATATCACCTCTTCGTTCATTTTTTCGAGAACTGAATTCTTCGTGATACAAAATTTTCACGTGCACGTTGTGCCGTTCAACCGTTCTAGGGCACGCCACATCCTAGCGCAAAATCGGTACACATATACCGAGGATGGAGCTGAATTTGCGAGCCACTTATCAAGACAAGGTCCGAAACCAACGATTGATTTGTGTTACTCACGCCGTCCTCAGAGTATTCTTCTACTTCCTTTTTTTGTATTATCTCTAAAGCTCTAGAACTGCCACTTTCCCAGGCAGCCCGGAAGGAAGTACAACTCATTCGTGGGCATGCAGCGTTGGCGTACGCGATTTTCACGGACCTAATTCTTGGCGCGCGTCGAAAAGAAGGGCATTAACGTTTTCGACGCTAAATTCTCTTCCGTTCTTTCTCTCTTCAAACCTTCTCACTCTTTTTTTCAGCCCATTGAATTGACCCCGCGTGGTGGCTGCCCCAATAATTGCTTGTGAGTGCTGTAGCTCACGCTGGAGATGACCGGATGTGCCCATCGGCGAGGTTTCCGGAAGTGAAATACTCGTGTGGGCCCGTTCACGCAAAGGCCGCTATAATTGTTTCCGGACGCTCGGAGAGGACAGTGCGTCGGCTCGGACTCGAGTGGACAGTCAATCGTCCATTGCTTCTGACGGCACGAAGCACGACAGCCGCTGCATCGGACATCATGCGACAAACGACACACTGTTTGCAGAAAGAAGACCCTGTCATGCGATTCTCCCTGGTCAACACCAGTCAATAGATAACAGCGTGGGTGAATTATTCACCCATTCAGTGAATCGTATTTCTCTCGTTCCTCTTCTGACAACCGAGGGGCAGGTAGGAGAGGAAGTTTGATCGCGAAGTTGTGTTGCTTCGACACTGACAACAATAAACAACCGAAAAGAAATATGTTGCGCTGTAAATGTGTTTGTTATATTGCTGACGAGCGTCAGTGTTTGCGTCTTCATATTTTATGATATTGTACGTCTAAAAAAATGGCGAGGCAGGCACAAGTTGCGCAAAGCTCTAAAGAGCGAAGCTAAATGATTCTGAAGTCTCTGATCTGGTTGCTTTCATGTTGTTTCGGGGCTTTAGCAGGGTGATGTTAGGTTATTTCTAGGTTGCTTCCAAGTTTTTGCTGGGCTTCAGCGAGGTTATGTTAGAATGTTTCTAGACTGTTTATCAGTGTAGAGACAAGGAGGAGTGGGAGGAGTAGGAGGAGGAATAAACGTTTATTGTTTGAAACGGTATCTATCGTCGTGCTAGCACCACTTGTACCCAAAGTGAAAGGCCTTATTCCAGGTATTATCTGACTTTCGCTGCTTCCTTTATAACAAACATAACGCTGCTTCACACTTGATAGTTCCAGCTTTCAGCTCACTACTTCACCATTCTGCATAATTTTGAAAGGAATGTTTGCCTTATGCAGCACCATTCAACCACATCGTCTTCATTCTCTGTGGTGGCGATGATGATGATTCCCGAAAGAATGGCACTACCCGCCACTGTGGGTAGCGCCATTCTCTGTGGGCGTGGTTGATTTTAGGGTGCTTGGATGCACGTGCCCTCGCTCGGAGAGAGCGAGCATCGAGGCACTCTGATTGATTTATCACTCGAGCGCCACGTTGTCTTTGCAGGGCGTATAATGTCAGCTCCCCAAAGCCACGCTTTCCTATTCAAGCTACCCATAGTAGAATTTCGCGAGGTTAAATTAGTATGTACTTCATAGATAACGTAATATTTACGTCTTATTTATGAATAAGCATGTCGTATACACACAGAATTGCCCGAAGAAGAAGAGAACAAGGTTCAGTGTTGGGGCACGCGCAATCCTCGGGCGAATTTCGCAAATATCGGCGGATAGCGACTCTTTCGATCACCGGGAGGTGTGAGTACTGATTATTTAACACTCTTTGTGGCGCATTTTTGAAGTGGGACCCCGTTGTTCATTAGAAAGGAGGTATGCGCGCTTTCGTGATGTATCATTTGCCGATAATGGGCTAGCATGTGGCTGAATGCGCCTAATTACCATCGACGTATACAGTGAATTGCCGGCGTAAGCGAACTCTTGTGTTTTTTTTTTTGATAAACTCTACGTCTATCCGCAAAGCTTGATGGGGTAGTTCCGAGTCCTTTTTGCTTGCAAGCACCACATAGCTGCGTAAGCCGATGTGTTAAGCGACTACTAGATGTATAGTGTCTGGCTGAACGAACGTTGGTGCTGTGAAACGCTAACTACAGCATTCATGTTTGAGCCATGCATTGTGGTATGCACAGCTAATGCATTGACGACAAACAGGAGAGAATGTTGAACGGAAACAAACGCATAAATACTAAAATATAAACTGGTTTTGCAAGGTGTTGGGCATAAGCTTATGACGTTGAAAAAGATGCACAAATATATGAGGTATTACACACCCTTATAAAAACACATTTCTTCTATGTTACAATATATTTGACCTTTATTTTCAGTTATTTAAATACATAAAAACGATGATTGCAGCAAAGAACACAATAGATGGCACTGATAGGACAGAATAACACAAATCTTAATACATTTATAATATAGGTTGTCAGTTAAAATGGCACACTCCGTGAGTTATCTGTGTCGTCACCTGACACATCTGTGTGGCATACGTGCCTTTGCAGCGGCGTGTCCGTCGGAGGCGCCAGGGCACGCCATGTGACACGGAAATAGGACGGCTATTGGCGAACAACGTAAAACGGTTGGTGTGTTCCCATTCTGTCAGCCTGTAACTGCATAGTGAGTGTGTGCCTTGTCTGGCGAAAAAAGCAGTGAGTGAGTGAGTGAGTGAGTGAGTGAGTGAGTGATTGATTGATTGATTGATTGAGTGGGTCATTTGCAACATTGCTAGGAAATTGTGGTTTCTCTTAACCATCACAGGGCTTCTGTTAATGTTTGTTTACCCATCGTTTGTATCTACATTGTTATAAACATTTTATCTACATGTTATCTACATTGCTATAAAGTTCAGATTAAAGGGGAGGGATGAAGGGCACAGCACCTGTTACTTTCTTGCAACAAACAACACGATCATTATTAAAAAAGGCAGTAACATGAAACAGATGACAGCAATATTTTGGATGTTCAAAGGACGGGATATCAACGTGCGGGCGCTCATTCGGCTGTATGGCTACGCAGCAATCATGTCCATAGCCACGGACGATGACTCCGCTTCCGGTGGCAGCTCGAGCAGGGCTGCGGGAGGCTCGCACCGACGTAACGTCGGCGGCGGCCACGAGATCTCGTCGGCAGCCGCCTCGGGTGACAGCGGAGACGCCAAGGCGCCGTTCTCGCGGAAGGGAGCCACTGTGGCGGCTATCGTGTGCGTGGCCGGCCTGATCGTCATCTGGCTCCTGGTCATGGGCGGCACCAAGAAGCCCACCGAAAGGCCACCTGCGCATTCGCCTCCTCCGGCTATGATGCGCAAGCCGTTCATGCCGCACATGACCGACAGGAGAGGAGCGGCGTTGCCCGCGCCTCCTCCCAGGCTACCCCAGGTGTGCTCTTAGGAAGGCGAAAGCGTTCGATACCTAATCGAACGCAACAATTGATCGTCTGCCTCTACGGTGTCGGTGCCGTTAACAGGATTGATGAGAAAATAATCAACATGGGATGTCGCACCGTATAACGTAATTGCGAGTTTCCATTTCTCGCGAATATTGTGAAGACATTAATACGCCATATAACATGATGTATGAAAGAATGTCATTGCATGATGACGTCATCGTCGGCGTCAACACGAATCGAAGAAGTTATCACGTGATGAGGACCCCACGTCCCCCCGGGGCCCGCCACAGATGCCGTAATTTGTGACATCACTATGACGTCACATCATGACACTCGGTCACTATTGTGCTGACTCCGGAGGCACTGTAAAAGCACGTTAGGTGCACAAACAGGTAGGGGAGAGCAAGGTTGATCAATAGAATTCACCCGGAAGGCAAAGGAGAAGCAGAAGACGGTTATTTGTTTGTTTACTGTTTATTTGATACCCACAGCGCCATAAGGCATTACAGTGGGGGGAATACAACATGATTACAAGACAGAACACAAGCTCAATTTGCGGTAAGTAGAGTACAGCCTAACCAGATAGTAGGAAGTACACTGAATACACGACGTAACGGAGATTGACAAAAATGTACGAAAAATGCCAGCGGATAACATACAGTAAGACGAAAACAAATGCAATGTGTATACCGCACGACAAAACACCCGTCATCAACTGAACGATTCACTATGGGAAAAGGATTGGGAAGAGGATTGGTTTAGCTTTTGGCTTGTCTTAGGCAAACGCGCAATAGAGCTGGCGGCTCTTTGAGGAAAGTACCCGTGACGTGGAGCTCTATGACGCAGCCACGTGTTGGTCCGAAGCGGCAAATATTTTGGGAATTTGAGTTCTGCTTCTCTTCTTTCTCTCGCAGCCTGGGAAGCCGCCCTCCGAGAATCTCGTGCCGCCGTCCCTCGTGAAGCCTCCGCACCCGGCGGCGCGATTGCCGCAAAGTCCCAGGCCGAACGACGAGCGCAGCGTGCCACTCGTGTTCCCGGGGAGTCCGGCTGCAGCCACCGGTGTTCCGAACTCGCTGCCCGAGCGCCCCTACTCTCCCGACGACGACTACCTGCCGCCCCCGCGCTCCGACTTTCCCGAGAAACTGCCGCTCTACGTGGTTCCCCAACACTACGACCTCATGATCAAGGTTTGTCGCAAGCGCTCGCCTTTACGGCGGGGACCCGTCGAACGTTTTTCGCGTACAGTGTTTTCTCAGCTGCCTTATCGCCAGCGCAGTACAAAAAGCATGTTCAAGGCAAACGAATTCTTCACGAAAATGAGAGCCTCAATTTCATTGCCTTTTGAAGGGACTCTAAATGGTCGCATTGAGGTACTTTATATTGATAATTGTACTACAGAAACTCTATTGTGTTTTAAATTGCACCGTCAAACCTTTATATATAGATGAGAAAACCAATGCCAGAGGTCTCGCTTTCAAATTTTCCGCCGAAATCTACGGTAACGACGTCACAAGTTTCAATAATTTTCTCTTTTTATTGTTGTTTTTATTGTCTTTTCACAGGCCCAACAAAATTTTCTGAAACTTGATTTGTCAAGTAGCTGGATTTTTCAGAAGAAAGCATACTTAATATTTATTAGTCAGAAGCTGCGTAATACTTGTAGATGGCGTCAAAATCTACGAAGTGATGCGGGAAATTCAAGATGACCTCGCCACCCGCATTTTTTTTACTGCTTTTCTCACTTGCCGTGTGTCTTCTCGCAGCAAGCGTGATGCTTTTGGTATCGTGAAGGAGTAGTTTACTTAAACGAGCAAAAATGGTTTTTCGTGTCCCAATAACATTGTCTAATGATAGTCGCATGAACTTAAAGGAAAAGCAACATGGCATTCTTAGCTATTTTTGTGACGGTTACTCGCGCACTGCCACTGTCCGTGTATTGTGAAGCTTTATTTTCACCCTCGTGAAAACCGTATTATTCTATATCATTTTGCCATTTTGCTCGTTTCTTGGCATTGCTATAGAACAGCCAACTGAAAGAGTATAGCGTATTTGCACTGGTGGTCTTTTGTCGGCTCGGCTCTTCGAAGTAACTTTGACTCTGATTTCTGTTTATTCAAGGTTGTGATGGATGCGAACCGAGACCAGAATTTCATGTTCGGCGACACCTACTACCTGGGCAAGACGATCGTGCTGCTGAGATGTATGAAGCCCACGCAGACGGTGTACCTGCACGCAGCCGGCTTCACCATCAAGGAGCAGCAGACGACGCTCGTCCGAGAGGCCGACAAGACGTTCGTCGGCATCGGCAAGATGGCCATCAACGATGACCTCGAGATGCTCAAGATTGAGACGGACTCGCCGCTGGAGCTCAACGAGTCCTACTCGCTGTCTATCGAGTTTGCCGGCGCCATCAGGAACATACCGCGCGGAATCTACAAGTCCTACTTCATCAGCGACAACGAACGCATGTAAGTGGCCACATATAGTGGTCAGTTCAGAATAAGATTACTGAATTTGTTATTGAGATGAGATGTCATTGAACAGGGCATGTCACTTGAGCCAAAGTTTCGGCAAGTTGACTTTTCTTCGTTGAGGCAGCAACTGAATTCTTTAGCAGCGTGTATACGATAAGATGTGCTTACTCTCCCTGAGTCACAAAATTGGAGGACGAGCTCTTTCGCTCAACAGTGCACACAGGGCATAAACCTGGAGACAATACTTTGGCACCAAGCCAAACTCCGATGCACAAGACATCCCTAAATTAATAACTTACATTCCGAAGTTGCGTGTGAAAACCACGACATGAATATAATGCACGCTGTTTCGGGAGACCAGGGAAGGGGGTTGGTGATGTTTGGCATAATTTTGGCAACATGATGCTTTTTGACGTACATCTAGACCTATAGGTACATAGCCATCCTTGCATTTCGTCATAGACAAAACACAGCCACCTGGCTGGGTATCGAACATGCTCCCTCCAACTTAGCAGCGCAAAAGTTTGATTGATATGTGTGGTTTAACGTCCCAAAACCACCATATGATTATGAGAGACGCCGTAGTGAAGGACTCCGAAAATTTCGACCACCTGGGGTTCTTTAACGTGCACCCAAATCTGAGCACACGGGCCTACAGCATATATGCGTCCACTGGAAATGCAGCAGCCGCAGCCGGCATTCAATCCCGCGACGTGCGGGTCAGCAGCCGAGTACCTTAGTCACTAGACCACCGCGGTGGGGCTAGCAGCGCAAAAGTTGTGGAGCTACCACGGTAGATCATGCATGCTTCTAGAGATGCGTCTATTCCAAAGCCACTCATTTTTTTTATAGAATCTCGAAGCTTGAATGAGCTTCCTTCATTCATATGTACTGGCAGTTTTGTACCGGCATAGGAATTAAGAAATGCATCTGATTATTGAGGCATGGTATATCAAAAATAGTGGTTGTGCATGCTTGAACCAATCAGTTAACTTGCATGAAGATGACATCAAGTGTCTTAACAGTTTTGAACTTTGAACTTTGAACTTTGAACTTTATTTATTCCAACATACCATCATTTGGAATGCTGAGGGCCGGGGTCAAAAAGCCTCTTCACGGGCTTGACTAGGGCTTTTCTTTGACGTAGACACCCCCTCGGGCCCGATTGATAGGATCGCCTATTACATCGGCATGCGCAGATAAGTTTTCGTGCTTCCTTTCCTTTCCGCCACTGTCGGTCTCTTCAGGTATTAGCGGGAGTTTGAGATGGACAGATTACTTTTTTATACCCGCGTTTGCATGCCCTCCCTTTTTAGAACAAGATAAAATAAGACAAATAGTAAGCACGCATTTCTATTAGACACCACACCACCTGGCATGCATGCGTGGTAGCTAAGCCACTCGATCCTACCGATGGTGACATCGCGCGCAATGTTCGCTCTACAGTGGACAGTCTAACTGTGCCCGATCGTGCAGAGACAGATGTCGGGTGCCCTAAAAAAGTACGTACTCCCGAGGATGGAGCCGCGCATCTCGAAGCTTGGCGTGTCTGTGGACAGAGTTTGCGAGCGGCGACGGAGCCGTGTTTCACTGGGCCAAGCTTTGTGCGACTAAGCGCAATCGTACCGAAACCTCGGGTAACTGCATTCCACTCACGCGAATTGTACAATGCACCCACGAAGGTAATGCATATGTGCGGTGAATTAAAAAAAATGAATATGACGAAAAAACCAGAGAAGGTTGTGGTGACAGCCCTACTACACGTCCTGTTTTTGTTTTTTTTTTGGGGGGGGGGGGGTTACGCCGGTTCGGGCAAGTATTAACTCCTTCCCTGTGAACCTCGTCAAATCTCATGAGCCCCTCTTAGACGATGCACAACTTTACTCTTGCGTCGGCAGTGTATTCGCAGTGGCTTTCTCTTCGTTGCCGATAAGATCACACCTCCTCCTTTGTTTCGTCGCAGCACGGTCGTGGCGACGCAGTTCTTGCCCACGTACGCTCGCTGGGTGTTCCCGTGCTTCGACGAGCCCTCTCTGCGGACCACCTTCGACCTGGTGGTGGTTCGGCCCAGCCACTACCGCAGCTTCTCCAATATGCCACTCTCGAAAAGCGAGGAGAGGTAACCGTTTAACAGGTGCATGCCAACCTCTGCACCAGTTACTTTTTGAAAAGAAAGGGGGAAAAAAACATTGACTACATTCAACTCCAGCTTTATTTCCTTTTATCATGCCAATGTCCACCTCAAAACTTTAAAATACTAACCAATCTGGATGCTGCTCATTCTATTCGCGAATACTGAGGACGAAGTGCAAAGATTACTCATTAACAAAAGTTTTTTTTTCTATACGTCCTGCAAAGCTGTGATTTCGTCACTGTGTACTTGTCGATGTTACTTATATTCATGGTTTGCGTACATATGCAGTTGCTATTGTGAGCTGTAGTAAAATTTAAAATGGTATATATGATACAATCAGCCTGTGAACAGTGGGGAATAAGAGCGGCATAGAATTGAGCAGAAGGCATCGCTATTATATCGTGACCCTAGACACGAAGCGGCTTCAGCAGCCCAATTCGCACATGCTTTATTTTTGTAAAATTAAGGATATCTGTCATTAGCCAACTGTCCTAGCTGCTACTTGATTCGTTATCAAAGTTTTTCGGTGTCCATTCTAGAAAACTTTACATTCTGCGAAAACCTTTGTAGATGTCGGCCTACCTATCTTTTGTTTTTTAACACCCTGCTCGTCGTGGGCCCGTTGGATTCTTCAGGAATATGTTCAGCGCCGCAAATGGCCGCAGCAACTCTTTCGTTATATCAAGGTGTAATATATAGCACCAGTCAATGTGTCAGCAGTTATATTAGTAATAATGGGGATTTACAAAGAAACGAAACGCCCCTACGGAACAAATAGTTTGTTCAAGCCCTGTGCATGGATTCTTAAGAACAATTGTCACCAAATAGTGAGAGTGACCCTATTATTAACGCAAGCTCCTCGATCAACAATTAAAGATTCTTCTTTTGAACGAGCAGTTTTTTTTTATATTGCCCTCAGAGAACGAATTCACAAGGCTTTGAAATGCGATAATTTATTCGACACTGACCAGTGATCTTTCCAAGTGATAACTGATATCGAAAATTGATGGTGCTTGTTCGTTTGACCTAAACACAAAAATTACTTTTCGAATACGGCCCTGGGTCACGTATTGTGTTGACTATTTGCGCCTATTTTTTTTACAGGTCCCGGGATTTCGTGGCCGACTACTTTGATAGAACGCCTCCGATGGCGACCCACAACTTGGGTTTCGTTATTGGGCAGTATGTGACAGCAGGAAATGGAATGGTCAGTGTTAAATCTTTTCATACGCGTTATGTACGTAAGGCATCAAAAGGACGACGTTTGCGATAACATTGTTTTTAATTGCACTCTAGGTTGATGGGAAGAAGCAGCACATTCCTGAAGTTTCACTTCAGTGTGTTCTTAAGCATCACAGCTTTTGCATAGCATGTCCTTTTGTTTCAGGAACCCTTCAAAGCCACACGATATATATTACAGCATGATACTTCATCATGATAAGATGTCTAAAATATAAATACACTCAGGAGCTTTGTAACAACAAGCACTCTAGTGTATACATCTTGCTATTTTAACAATACGCAATCATAGTGTCTCGGGGTCAACTCAAAACGCAGGTTTTCTGCTTGCATCGTGCTTGATGTAGCAGGCTTATGTTAAAAGGTACGAACAAAAAAATGTGCGGTACCTTAAACTGAAGCGATTCTTAAGTTATGAAGCAATACAATTTTTTTTTCAAATGAAAAAATCAGGCTACGCGCCTGAATTTTTTTGTGGGGGGGGGGGGGGGGGGGAGTACACTTTTTTTCTTTGCTTTGAGGAGAGCATCCCCTTGTGATATTCATATTTTGCATCGTAAACCATGGCGAAGAAAATTTAAGAGAGGCCAACCCGTGGCTACGCCCCTGGTGTATATGTTTGTTACTATTACGAAACATAGAATTCTTAGAGGAACCGTAGTGTTGGCAAGCATAATTTTGAGTTCGATAGCAAATTCTGCGAAAAGTGATGTGCGCCATTATACTTCCTGGAACCGCAGTTCAATCAGACCACTATCGAAATTGGTGCAGCAGGGTAGTAATGCTTTTATCGCCAGTAAACGAAGTCTTTCTTTAAACATGTAATCAGTTTTTTTTAGTTTTTTTTCTTCTGTAGGTTTTACTACAAATTTCAAACTTTCAACTGATCGCGCTACAAATTACCACCTTCGCACACTTACTCACACAGGTTCCGTTTCCAATATGTGTTATACATGTGGCTTTATCGTTTAAACCAAATCTCCTAAATTGGTTCGCGAAATTCATATCTATAGTTTGGTGTAACGCAGTAAATAGCGCTTGTATATTGCGCAAGTGGAGCTTTAGTTATTTTAACAGCGCTAGTGCATGCGCGTGCCACGTGTGCGCAACCGTTGGATACGTGTGCAAGCGTGTGGTGCGTGGGCAAGCACAAGCGCACGTAGTACAGTAACACGTGATTGGTCGCATTCTACTCACGTATAGCTTTGCTTTCGCAGATCAAGGTGCACGGAACCCCGCAGCAGGTGCGCAACGCAGACTACGCCCTGCAGGTGGCTCCGAAGATACTACAGTACTGCCAGGAAACCTTCAGTCTCAACTATCCCATCCCCAAACTCGGTACGCAGTAGCAGTCAGAGAATCGATGCAATGGTCTCGAGCGTTTTAACACTGGCGGTTATGCAGCGACGCCTTCGGACAAAAACGTTTTATAGGCGTATGATCATAACTTTTAGGAATCGAAATGCAGTTGTGGTGTTGCACTTGTGCACGAGTATACAACGAATTTGTGGTCACGAACATTCTTTCAAAACCGTGCCGTAATAGCAGAGTTAGACACTTTTGATCATTCCGAAGAAGCTCTTACTTGAGTTCGTCTTTCCTTCGCTATACGATCCGTTAGTCGGTTCTTCTGTCCTAGCCGAGGGCCCCTCCTGGATGAGCAGTGAGCGCGAGCAGACAAACGGGTTCTCGTTGCTGCTGACATTTTACAGATGACGTCATTGCCAGCTCTGGGGATGCCGGAAGGCCCGAATAGAAGTACGGTTTTCTTTTTTTTTTTTTTAATTGTGGCACATTCACAGCGCGTGGCGCTGCCGTTCTCTGCTATAATCGTGTTGGTGCAATAACCTCGATGCGTGCTTTCTTGAAATGTTTCAAACGTCGAAGGTGGTTGAGGGGCCAGTAACGCTAGTGTCACGTAGCATCCAGCCAGACAGATGACTGTGTTCGCCTGCCTGAAAACATAGTAGTTCAGATTTCGTTCGCGGAAACATAAAAGCGCTCATAAAAGAAAAAATTAACAGTAACTATTTTATGCTTAATATTAGAGCACGAAGACACAATTCAAGCCCAAGTTTGTTTCTCAAAGGGCTGCACGTCTGATCAGACTATTTCTTGGTTCAGCAATGAAACAGGGAGCCAACGTTTCTAGGGCAGTAATTGTACAATTCACCATACTTTCACGTATACGATAACGTGCCTAAAAATGGGGTTTATCATGTGCATTCAATTTGAAAGTCAAGTTGGCGAACTGAAACAGCTTTCAGGTTGTTGGAAGTCTAAGCTAAAAGAAGAAATAAAACAACAATAGCTGTCAGGTTTAACCTCCCAAACCACAATAACATTACGATGGATGTTGTGGTGGAGGGCTCCGGAAATTTCAACTACCTTTGGTTCCTTAGCGTTCACCTGAATCTAAGTACGTGGACCTTGAGCATTTTCACCCCCAACAAAAATGTAGCTGCCGCGACCGGGATTCGATCATACGACCTTCGGGTCGGGTGTCGAGTATCATAATCAGTAGACCACCATGGCCAGTCTCAAGGAAGGGATCATTAAAGAAGGCCACCACACTGAGTGAGCACTGATGGTTTCAGGTTCAGAAGCGAAGTTTCTACAAGGAGATGGGTTTTTATTGTTCCAGGCACGGACGAAGGCGGGTGCCCCGGGAAGAACCTTCACTCCATACTTTCCATTTAGTCGTACAGTTTTAGATGAATCATTGCTGTATGACCATGCGCTTTAGAGAGACACTGAAGTGAAATAATGAATAAGTTTAGACTAACAAATAACACTGTGAAAACTCTGCAGCTTATTTCACCTTAATAAGCTCATTAATGGTATATAAAACCATGGTCATCGTTTTATTTTAAAGCTTCACGCCGAAATCTCCACAAGAAATGTGACGGATTTCAAGAAGTTTTATTCGTATTTCGGATACACTGGCTCAACGAGCTTTCGTGAAATGATTTTGGGACGTAAAACACCAACAGTCATGAAACTTTTCTGAAACTTGCAATGCCAGCACTCTGGCCCTCTCGGAGGACGATGCATTTTACGTTTACGGATCAGGAACTACTTAGACCCAAGCAGACGCTGTCAAAACATATGACATATCATGGCAATCAGTGCAGAAACTCCACGGTAGGAGTGGAGAGTTCGGTATTTTGGAAGAGTAATTTACTAATTCGAGACAAGTTTTTTTTTCTTTAGTACCCCTTTAAAGGGGCGTGACCAGGGATATTCGATTTTAAGTTTGCAAGCGTCATGTTCTTGCAGACTTCGTGGCCGCCCCGATTCTGCCGGCGCCGGCCATGGACCAGTGGGGTCTGATCACCTTCCAGGACGTCTACCTGACATTCCGCAATGACGACACGCCTTTTCAGATGAAAGTCGACTCGCTACGGGTTATCGCCAACAAAATCGCGCAGCAGGTAACGAGCACATAGTGAAAGACATCTCTACCTTACGTTAAACCACCCTCCAAAGCACTGGCAGGCGTAGATGGCAAACGAACACGTTTAAAGTCTTTATTTAATCCTCTGTTATAGTTTTTCTCTCTACCTTTTTCACCCAGTGCTATTCGATATGATACATCATCCTTGGTATTCTTCCTCGGCAGTGGATGGGCAACCTGGTCACCATGGCCTGGTGGGACGACATGTGGCTCAAAGAAGGCATCTCCCGCTACATCACCTACACAGCGGCTAACAGGGCGGATCCCCAGACGGACGTGGTATGGCATCGATAATGCGATTGCTTGCAGTTGCTCTTTGGTAAGACCGGCATACATATCATCGCTTGCGCACGTGACTTATTTAAAGTTAGTCTAACATAACAATGAACGACTTGATTGTGCTGCCACAAGTTCGCATGACTAGCTCACCAAGCTGATGTTTATTTTGTGTTTTTCGTTATATTGCAAGTCCTCATGGGCAACGACGCAGGTGGGGCATCACAAGTCAATTTCAGACAGAAAATTGGATATTGGCAAAGCGGAAAATATTCCAGGCAATGCTTTCCGACATTCAGGTGTTGAACGAAAATAGCTATATTTATATAAATTAATGCTAGATTTAAGTGATAAAAGTCGCGATTCTGGGAGCTACGAGTTCAAGCGGGTTGAACAAATTTAAAGCACTTATGGAAGCGGGGACAGCGTGGGGAATTTATTGAGGGGTTCAGCAACTTTAAACTTAGGTTGATCATCTACACCGGTGACACCGTTTAATGAGGAAAGTTCTTGCATTAAAAAGGTCACCGAATGTGGAGCAAATTATTATGATTATGCTATGGAAGCGAAAGCGTGTAAATGCATCTATCATAAAAAAATGAGAAGATGGCATAAAACTTAAATCGAGGTGGAGAGGCGAATAAAGGAGTGGGATACTTAGTTCTTGTTTCGCCTAGGGTTATGATAAAATAGCTTCTAAAAAATGCAAAAAGGAATGTACAAAGCATTCGTCCCAGAAATGACGTGGTTTTTGGATTATTTAAAACGTGAATCCTACGCAGGGCTTTACAGTACTCGAGTCCGATGCTCACCTTGCCATGGAGGCCGATGGGTTCAACTCGTCTGCGCCTGTGTCGAGGCTTCTGAACACACCTGCAGACATTCGGAGGCACATCAACGCGGTCACACTATCCAAGGTGGATGTTCTGTAACCTTGTTCATATGTATACCAATGCTGATGAGACTTTAAAGGGGCCAATATAACTGTTCTCCAAATTACCAACATTGCAGTCAACCGCGAAACAATGTCGAGCGTTTGGGAGTATTCCAGCTCCACAGATACAATCGTCATCCACCTCGCGTACTTGTGTTTCAACCATAGTTTCGGCACTTCATGGTCACGAATGGCGTCCGCTTTTGTATGCATGACACGGCATTATTGACAGGCATGTGGCGAAAGCCGGGTTTTCAGGGAAGGAAGCGCGAGAGCGCCAGACGATGGTCGTAAGTCTGTGACAGAAGTAATTTTGATTAGAGTGTAATGTCACACTGTATCGTATAAGGGGCGACACAAAATAACATGCTGACGAAGTGTACATTCGTTCTAAATGCCGCAGTAGAGCGTACTTGTCTAGCCCACTTAGACCGCTATCAACAGTTTTTTTTAAGTACACATACTTTGACTCTTTTTAAGGCGTTCATTATCTGTACCGAATGTTTTCATGATTGGTCAAGTGTGACGGACCACTCCGAGCTGTTTTTGCGTGAGCATTTGCTTGAATGTCTCGCTATTTCCTGCCGTGATGCAGCTCAACTATAGTGGGATGCCCTTTTGGTTGCTTCTTCCCAATCTTACTTCTTTGCTGCGCCGTGGTGGTCTAGTGGTTATAGCACTAGACTGCTAATCTGAAGGTCGTGGGATCGAATCCCTGCTGCAGCGTCTCTTATAATCACATCGTGGTTTTGGGACGTTACACCCCAGATACTATTATTATGACTTCCTTCATTGCCGAGTTTCTCTCTTTAATTACTACGATACTCCTGAACTTATGTACGCTGTTTCTTCAGGTCATTTTGTTTTGGAAATATTTCGTAGTACGACTGTGCTTTATAATGATCGTATTGCAGCCATCCAGTGCCATGTAGTAGGTCTTGCGAAAAAGGGGGGGGGGGGGGGGGGGAAGCACATCTGACGTTAGGTTAATCGAATGACATCACCGGGTGCTCTTTTTGCACCTTCACAACACGTAAGATAACGGCACAATATATGCACGGTTATAAAAGAAGAACAAGTTCAAGAAATAGCTGGCGAGCTTTGATCGAGTAGCCCATGCTTGTCTTCCACAACCGCTTAGCGATTCTCTCGCCGCACAAAAATAAATGTGAAAGTGTAGCCACGAAACAGCCAGACTGTATGCACGTGCCAGTATGTTGAAGTAAGTACAACATTGGCGCACTACTTATATGGATGCTGACGCTATGTTATAACGTCACCAACATCTCTTGTACTCTCAACGAAAACCTGTTTAAGCTTTTCTTGAAGGTTGACTGCTTATGGATGTTCAAGTCAATGTTCAGGTTATAGCCTAACACTTTTTATCGACTCACGCCGATCATTTTTTCTAGAGCTAATTTTTGCGTGGTCTGTTGACGATAATGACTCTATGAAATTATAATTATTTGTGTATATAAAGTATACAAGTATGAACTACCATCTCTTTCTCATTCATTAGGGCTCAGCTCTTGTCCGCATGATGGCACATATGGTTCCGAGCAACTTGTTCCGGCTGGCTTTGACGGTAAGCAAGCATTAAACTATTTTTGTCTGCTGCTCTAGGTCATCTATATTAATCTTTCAGCGAAAAACAAATGTTATGGGCCTTCTTCTGCTGTGCACACAGAAAAATGAGCAGATATGTAGGCTAGTTTAGGAACCTACATTTTGATTGTAAGCTGTTTACCACCGAGTCATGTTTTTTCATTCTTTTTATTGTAAGTGATGTCATGAATTTTGTGCACGGGTAAATGATGAATAGTTCATTTCACAATGAGATATATTTGAAAACGTGCAGGCAGCTTTCGTACATTTGCATATGCAAAAAGAGTATCTGACTGCACTTTATGACAAGATTCACATCGATTCGCCTGGTTTTATAAATTGCCTTGCAGGAGCTGTTCAAGAAGTACAGCTACCATTCCATTCATCCTCAGCATTTATACAAGGAAATACACACGGTGAGCGTCAAGTAGCAAACGCCATCGGTCGCCAGCGGCTTTTTCTCATTAATAACAGTGGCGCAAAATGCGTGTAAAACTTTACTGTTTGTGTTTTAAGAACCGAATATTTTCCTTTCAACATGCTGACAGGCTCAGAAGGCCATGTACGACCGGGTGACGGTCAACTTGACTACCGTGATGCGAGAGTGGACGTACAATCCCGGCTTTCCGGTGGTGTTCGCGAACCGCTCCTACGAGACGAACACATTCTACCTTTACCAGAAGCGCTTCATTTTCGGCAGCGGACCCGTTGACAAGCAAGTGCTCACTCCCTGTCTCCTTATCGCTTTCAGATGTCTGGAGAACCAGTAGAACGATACATTAAAGGATCAATTTGCTTTTGTAGACTATAAAAAAACCCTCTCTGTGGGTTTCCGTGACAGGAGATAGTGTAACTATTGGCCGTGAAGTTGTCCACATTATCGAACTTTGGCCCCGCCCCCCTTTGCCCATCGATGTTCATACAAATTTATGTTGCTGTCAGTGCAAGGCCTGAAACAACCTCTTCTAGTAGTTGAAATAAACGTCTAACGCAAATCTAGTCGTGAAGTCGTTATAAACTCTTGAAACAGCGGAATAAACTCAATGACAAAGTCCAGAAGTTTTTTTTTTTTTTTGAAGCAACCGTGCAATGTATAATCGCCGCGAAATACTGACGTCCAGTCATTTGTCACGTAACTTCACTTGGAGGTGCATGTTTTAGTTTTTGTTCCACGTTTTCGACCAATTGGAAGAGCCAATAAAAGTACAAAGAAATGCAATATCGAAGAGATAAATACGAAACGATGTTACATATGTAAAGTCTACTTTCCTCTAGTTGCACCAATGCTGATGAAACGGGAAAAGAAAGCTCTTAACAGTTGTCTCGTGTTCTTGAAGCTTACTTGTCAACAGTTTCTGTCCATTACCTTCGACAGCACCATATGGCACATCCCAATTTCGGTCGTCACAGAAGACAAGCCGGACTTTACAGCTACGGCTCCGAAGCATTGGTTTAGTACCAGGACCTGTGAGTTTGTTTTTCTGCCTTTGAATATCATTTTTGATGCGCTGAGTTGAACTCGTGTTTAGCAAGCGCTTCCCAAACAGCTATGTCCTAGGTGGCGCCAAGTGTTACCCGCGTTGTCCGAGTGGGATGCAGTGTTGAGCGCACTGACTTAAATCATCAGGCAGGGGGGGGGGGGGGGGGGGGTCCTGACGTTAAGGAGCTCCTCATCCTCCCTGTATACAAGCTGGCATGATCCACTCCTTGCAAGTGACCTTTCTTCCACCACTTCGAGATTTATTTTCCAGACAGAATATCTCCATTGCTTGACAGTTACGTATAGCACTTTCAGCACTCTTTAAAACCTGTATTTGTTTTTGTTTTTTTTTTTGTGGTACGTGTGCCCCTGTGTTCAATACCACTGAGCTGCGTAACTTAGCTGCATTGAAATTGGAGCAGCTGTTTGGTCGGTTTTTCAGAACACTCATTGACACAGTGCAGTGAGGTGCGAACCCATGCTCGTTTTTTTAATACTTTGATTCAAATAATGACTAAATTTTATATACAGTTAAAATATAAAAAACATAATAGCAAAACTGAAAGGAGTGCCATGGGAAGATGGGCTTTCTACGTACCTCTCCCGGAGTGTTTTTTTTTTTTTTAAGTTACGTCGCTATGTCGGCATTATACTTTCCTGGGATGCTTCACCCCTTTTTGCTACTGGGTACAACGCTCCATCTGTTCACTTCACTCACTACTCTAGTCACTGTTAAAGAATAAGAGTTAAAAAAGCCTAGTGCATTGATTTTAGGCTTTCTCTCCAAATTAATTAAGCTAGTCATTAATCTATAGGTGCGAACTGAAGTTGAAGGTCTCGTTATTTAGCCATGTTTCTTTCACCTCTCTGATCTAACCACGTTCGTCCGCAGCCCAGCTTTTTGCAGCGCCGAGCAAGACTCATTGGTTGCTGCTCAACGCTCAGGAGACCTATTACTACAAGGTCAACTACGACAGGGCCAACTGGTTGTTGCTCGTCGGTCAGCTGGAGACGGACCACAAGGTGGGTATTCTCGAGTATAGGTGCTCACTGGATAGTAGCAAACGCTAATTGCATTTTTTCGTAGTGTCTGTAGCACTATTTTGCCTCCTTTTAAACTCCGGCTACAAATGATACAAAGTTAGATTATATTTGCCAGTGGTAAGAGGTCACACTATTTTTTTTAAGACTGGCTTACGCAAACAGGTCTGGGCCTCGTAATAGTACTGATGTAATTCAGTTGCTGTCAATATATTATTTTTAGGGGGGGGGGGGGGAGTCATCTTATTAGTAAAATTTAGTTTTTGAGAGCGTCATTGAAACAAGTACGTCTTTATCTTGGCTATCAGCACGAATAATGCGGGTGAAAAAAAGGAAGGGAAATATTGCGCAGCGCTGTGTCTTGCGGCCCATTCCGTTTGGCTTCATTGAGCTCTCGTCAAAGGGCGCAGACAAATGTGGTGATTTTAAATTTAACTGAAAATTCTCATTTTGGTACCCAATGTCTTCAAAATCTCGGTAATTGTACGTCACTGTAGCTTCATTCTTAAATCTGAGATCAGTGCTGTACATGTTACCGCAAAAAAAAAAAAAACTAAATACGTTACTCGTTACACAAACAAAAAAGAACCTGTTATCGCCCTGCGCTACCTCCAAAAAAAACAGTAAGGCGTTACCATTACCGTTACCAAAAAAAATGTAACTGACGTTACCTCTGCCGTTAGTTCGCGAATGATAAGTTTTAATCAAGGTTATTTTGTTGCAGAAATTCACAATAGGATTTTTTTAGATGGAAAACTTATGCTTCACATAAAACGTCTTAGCCAAACAAGAATTATGACAAAAATGCTCTATTGACGAGAATAATTTATGCAAGTTTTATGTACTAAAAAGTTTCGAGATGCCTGTAGATTTACATGCGATGGCTTCTGACTCTGTGGCAAATGGTGAAGTCATTTTTCTCAATGTGACAATATACACGATAGTAAATTCAATCATCTACGCTATCCGCAAAGAAATAATCGCCGAACTCTCATGAAATATACAGTAATCGGTCTTTACCGTCTTCGAACACTACCTCCAGTAAAGATGATCCGAATGAAAACTGGTGATTATTGGCCTCCAAAATCGCCCTGCGCGCGCTAGTATAGCACTAGCGGAGGCCTGTATAGGCGCTTTCTTTCTTTTCTTTTTTGCGGGGGGGGGGGGGGGGGGGGCATGAGCATTTTTGTGACACCAGTTTTCCCTTGGTCCGCATCTGTCAAGATTTGTCCACCAAAAATCATGCGAATGCGCAGACTACCTACATCTAAAAGACCCATTTTGATGGTGGGCTTGCACTAGCAAAATAGATGCGCCAATATTTAGTAATAAAAATGTTTTAATGCTCTAAAGAAAAACGATCCAAGCATAAACATTTCTTGTTTACTTCAACCTGTACATTTACCGCAAAAATTTGAGAGCGTTTATGTCAGGGTGCCCAAGTCCAGCCACTCTCGTTCAGGGGTTCGAAGGCCAGAAAATATAGCTGCCACTGAGAAAAAGAAGCAGAATTCGTTTTCAAAACAAAGTTAATAATGCTTACTCTACTTTAGAGCAACTGTCGGGCAGCAACTATCGAAAAATATCGCATATTTATACATTATTCAAAAGTACTTTTCTTCGCTTTCCCAGTTTTAGACAGTGTTACTTTACTTTTTTTTTGTGCAATCATTTCATATACGAAATACTTTCTTTGTAATGGTAACATTTATGTGCTGCATCATCGTAAACTTTCGTGCACGACGGGCAATGAAATTGGTCACTCCATGTAGGACACGTTCAATATTTTCTGCCTCCTAAATTGGACACTAGGAAAAGTAAATTCACTTTCGGGCTACTGGGTGCTATGTGCATAAAATATAAGATATACCCAATCAAATCTAAAGTGTCCACGTTCATGTGGATCTTTTGTGGAATCGCTCATTTGCATAACCACGATAATGACACTAGCTGTTGGTATGTATGCCGTATAGCTGTGATTAGCCGTAGTATTATCGAGACAGTGGTGTTACTTGGCTTTAGTTGAAACAGAGACACCACGCAAATGAAAGAAGTGGCTATATATATATATATATATATATATATATATATATATATATATATATATATATATATATATATATATATATATATATATATATATATATTACCGAAGTCTAACAGACAATGCCAAGGAGAGTATAGGGGAAGATATAAGACCGACTTGTAATGTAACAAAGAAGAAAAGTGGCTGAAAAGATAACTTGCCGTGGGCAAGTTATCAAGTTATTATCGCAGGTTATCAAGTTATTATCGTCAAGTTATCTTTTCACCCACTTTTCTTCTTTGTTACATTACAAGTCGGTCTTATATCTTCCCCTATACTCTCCTTGGCATTATTGTCTGTTAGACTTCGGTAATATTGTGTAAAACACCGAAAAACGAGCCCTTAAGTATACACTTCTTTCCTTATATATATATATATATATATATATATATATATATATATATATATATATATATATATATATATATATATATATATGTAGTAGGAGTGACAGTCAGCGCCAGGTCACTCCTACTTCTAAATTCACATATAAACCCCAAAAAGTGGATGGAGGGACGGCCGTTGTGATAGCTCAGTGGTTAGAGCATCGAACGCGTTATTCGAAGGTCGTGGGTTCGATTCCTGCTCACAGCTGAAAATTTTTTCATCCACTTTTCTTTCTTCTTTCTTCTTATTTACATTCCATTGGTTCTCATACTTCCCCTGTACATTCCTTGGCATTACTGTCTGTTATATCTCATTAATATTGTGTTAGCAGGCTGCCCAAAGAGAAAGCCCATGCGCTTTCTCTTTGGGCAGCCTGCTGTCTTCTTGGAACAGAAGGGCCAGGTGCCAGCGAGTCACCTGCTACCATCCACTTCCACGAAAAGCATGTTCATGCTATTTCTCTAGGCAGATCCCGCGGCTTTCTTCAAGTCAAGGTGGACGATTGGGCGAGTTGGTGATTCATGATCGACGTATGTAACTGCGCGGTAGTAAACACGGACGACACGAAGATACAAGGACAAGCGCAGTTCTTCAAGTGTTGTGTGGCGATGTACCCAACTTTCCGCACAGGCAGTCGGTGGCATGTCTTAAGAAGTTTCTACCCGGAATTTTCACAAACAAAATCGATTCCAACCACGCATTTTTTGTCCATGCCTGGCAGGCGCAACAGCGGTCCGATGCTGAAAATGGCACCTACAAGATCAAAAAGTAGCGAGTAACGTGACACCACACGTTACCGAAAAATGTTAACGTAAGTACGTCACCCGTTACAGTTACGAAATTGTAACGATGGCGTTACTAAGTTACCAAAAAAAAGTAACGCGTTGCCAGTAACGGCGTTACTTTTAACGCGTTACTGGCGACAGCAGCAGTGTCTCAGGCTGAGACACTGCTGCTGTGACTCGCCTAAACGTTGATGTATATGTTTCATACGTGTGTTTTGTTCAGTCATGTGTGGCAGTATACTTTGAGCATATGCATAGAATGAGCATTGCTTTTGCTATTCTGTCTCCCAGGTAATTCACGAGTTCAATCGAGCTCAGCTCATCGACGATGCACTCGACCTTGCCCGGTAAGTTCTCATAATGTTTGTTCTTGCTTTCAGTGTTGCTTACGATCAGTGTGGCCGCGATCAAACGATAGAGCACGTTCTTCGTCATGGCCCTCGCTACAGTGCGCACAGACTACGGCTAGCTGCTGCGTTAGCCAGCCTTGACGACAGACTCCTGTCATAACAAACAGTGCACGAATGCGGACACAATCTGTCTTTGCACAGAACATCAGTCAAGGCCTTATTGAACTTCAACGTGGCAGTGGCCTATAAGAATAGGCTAAACCACACCCACCCTTTCTTTTTTTTTTTCGCGCGTCTACTTTTCTCTTCGTTTTCTTTCTGCTCTTTCTTTCCCCTCCCCTTAGTGCAGGGTGGAAAACCGGATGCTACAATTTTGGTTAACGTACCCGCCTTTCTCTCAATTTATTCTCTCTCTCTCTCTCCTCTGTTCTTGCTTTATTTTTGCTTTCTAAAAGCTTTTTTGTTGCTACATTCAACAGTTCAAAAAACCTTTTGCAAGAGCCGATTTCAGGTAATCCTGCATAATGCTGAAAACATTGTCTAGCGTCGTGTAGTTGTTTGTCAAAGAATCTTTACGAAGAAAACGCACTCTGAGTTAGGCTCCTTGTCCTTCAATACACGTTCAAACCACTGGGGGCTATTCTACTTACGTCTTATGAGCGCCGCCTACTTGGGCCTACTTGGCCCCTTCCACATAGAAAAAATCCTGGCGTCGATCCTGGACATATCCCGTGCTCGCCCTTTATAGCACGTACAACCATTGGCGTACGCACGAAGGGAGAAGGGGATAGCGGCTACCCTCCCTCTTGTTACCTAAGAGGGGGTTGCATTGACTTGAGAGGGAGGGGGAGTGCCAACTTTGGCCCACACATTGACAAAATAGGGAGGGGGGTCGCGATGAACCTTCTTATGTCTTCTTATTTTTTGTTTGCCGGGATGAGAAATGAAACATAGAATCCACCAAACTAATTATTTTCATACCTACGCGTTTCCCGCAGCAACATTTTTTTAGTTGCTGAAGGTATAAAACGAAGAGTGAACCGCCCAATACGACGATGCCGAAATCCCGCAAAATTTGTCTACAGAAAGCATGGCAGCGGCGTCCTGCCCAAGGGGGGAGTCAGCGGTGGGCACGGGGTGGCTGAAGCCCACCTAAGTTAACTCCTCCGCCTTACCTTTCCCCACCCCCAAGATCAAACATATAGCCAAAAACCAATGCCCTAGTTCCCCGCTTCCCTAAAGGAGCTAGCTTGTCTGTAGTGCTTCCACCCCCACCGCCCCTTCCACATAGAAAAAATCCTGGCGTCGATCCTGGACATATCCCGTGCTCGCCCTTTATAGCACGTACAACCATTGGCGTACGCACGAAGGGAGAAGGGGATAGCGGCTACCCTCCCTCTTGTTACCTAAGAGGGGGTTGCATTGACTTGAGAGGGAGGGGGAGTGCCAACTTTGGCCCACACATTGACAAAATAGGGAGGGGGGTCGCGATGAACCTTCACCCCCCTCGCCTGATGGGGCCGTACAACCATGGTCGTAAGACAAGTGCTAAAGGAAACTCTGTTCGCTTGCAGAGGCGGCCAGCTGCAGTACGACGTGGCGTTCGATGTGCTCGAATACCTGCCCAAGGAGCGTCACCACGTGCCCTGGAACGCGGCGCTCACAAACTTCCAGAAGCTGGACCCGGTGCTGAGGCACACGAAGATATACACAAAGTGGAAGGTTTGTTTGTTTGCTTTTCTCTCACCACGCACTGTCTACACGTGCACTCGCGTCAACGTATTCGTTGCCGTCAAAGCGTCAATACCTTCGCTTGAAAACGCTTCGATATCGTTGGAAATTTCACTATTATCATCATCATTATTATCATCATCATAAACAGCCACCACGACAACAATAAATCATTTATTTATTTAACGTGCCCTGGAACAACCATGAGGCCCTATAGTACAGGTGCACGCAAGAATAAAACAATCAAAATAAACAATACAATACACACAGACAATCTTCAGAAAAAGAAATAACATGAAAAGAATGAAAACACACAGACAAAAAAATCAGTGCAAAATATGAAGAATGAAAAGACAAGACAATCATGGAATGGAATTGAAAAATAAAGGGAAAATACACAACTACGTAGAAGCCTTCCTGAAAGCGGAAAGGAGAAGAATTTGTACATAGTGAAAAACTATGTTAACACACAGCAGAACTGAGATAAAAACTATGACAGTGGGCGGCGAAAAACATCAAGATCATTAGAGTTAACATTACAGAGACTTTGTATTCTGTGAGCGGTAAAGTGTTGAAAGGAGTTGGCAGGTACCTGAGGTGGTCGATTCTCTTTGGTAAACTTACGAGTAATCCGAAAATTTGCACAATTGAGAAGTAAAGGGCTGGATATCATAGCGTGAAGTAGTTTGTAGCGAAAAAACAGGTGAGCGTGATTTCGTCGGCAGTGAAGTGATGGCAATGATAGTAATCTGGCAGTGTTGGAATGAGATCTAGAGGCTTTCCTACAGAAATGATAGTTGTAAATGCTGATGATTTTTTTTTGTGTACTCACTAAATGGCGTCACTGCCAGATTCAGCAATGCCACTCTAGATGACAGATGCATATTCAAGTTGAGGAAGACATACTGCGGTGTACAGTTTGTACAAGGCTGTTGGAGAATAGAATTCTCGAGAGACTCTGCAAACACAGTCGAGAGAACGAAGGCTACGCATGGCAGCACATTTAGAGGGAGCATAGAAATTTAGTGTGCTATCAAAAAGAACCCCAAGATCACTGAAGTCATAAACCTTACTTATAAACATGTTAGTAATAATAATAATAATAATAATAATAATAATAATAATAATAATAATAATAATAATAATAATAATAATAATAATAATAATAATAATGTTGCCTTGGAAACATCAAATCACTTTGCCGTCAAGTCAGAACCGTATGTCCCAGGCTGCTGATCTTGTCCAGCGTCCTACGCCACTTTCTCGTATTTTTCTTGCAAATCAACTCATACTAATGAAATCGCGGTCAAGGTAAGCGTGAGTATATATTTATGTTCTGCGAATGCAAATAAAAGTTCAGCCGAGAGTCAGCGCTTGTGTATCGTGTTTTTTTTTTTTTTCGTGCGCTTCGTCTTACCTTGTGGTGCCGTTTCAGTGGTATGAATTCATGCCAACTTGCCCAGTTGTCAGTCATTCTTGCAAACCAGCGTAACATGTTTGCAGCATACCTGACCCGAAGTTAACAGCTGATAATTAGCAAGTGCAGCCTTTCCTTCTTTTGTTTCGTGAGAACGGCACGTACACCACGTTTGAACTCTGCTCTTAAACTCGTGCTCAGAAAAAACTACCAGGAAATACTTTTCATATCCCAATTCCGTAAACGCACGACCATTGCCGATACGTCGTGTCCCGTTCTGACTCACTCTCCTTTTTCAGAGGTTCGTGAACCACCTGCTCTCAAATCAGTACGAGCGCCTCATGTCGGAGGAGAGCAAGGACGAATCGATGCAGATATCGTAAGTCTAAAGTGAGCACCTGTGTTGACCATCAGGCGAACCATGGCCAAAAACTTCGCCTCCTTAAAAAAGACGCAAGATTTACGCAATATTGGTCGCTTTACGATTATTGTTGTGGTCGCCAGGTTGCCGTAATAAAAATGGCGGCATTTCATAATCATAAACTTTGCTGTCGTTGCAGTGGGGCGAAAGAACCAAATGCGATTCTGACAATGCATGCTGTTATCAAATGTTCTGAGAAGTGCAGCTTTCGCCATGTGGTGCTCCGTCCTCGGACTCCTTCGACCAGCTCCCATCTTTCCTACCTCCTTTTTTCGGTGGCTTACTTTGTCCCATTTCTTTATCTATGTCTTTACACTATTCTTTTATATCCCCATTTCTCCCATCTGCTACAAGGCGTCGAGTCGTGCTCCCGCAAGGGCTGCAGAAAATAGTGCCCTTTTTTCCCTTTTCCAACGAACCACGCATTCATGCGTGTGTGTAATGCTTTATTCCACGTAATGGCCCACATTGCCTACGGTACATAAGAGCTGACCTCGGCACTACGTGTTAGCCTACGTGCGTCCTTACAACAACACCCTCATACACAGTTATTGCAGAAACACACTGAGACCCCGATTTGTTTAGAAAAGTGTGCCATATGTGATAACGCCAAACACGCACCTTTTGCCTTTTATTGCGAAAATTTTCAAATCATGGTCATTACTCTCTTCCGCTGAGCAAAACTTCACGCGCTCGATGGCGTAATAGACGTCATAACGGCTTTGGTGCAAGTGAGCCCACATTTCTGCGCAGGGTGCCGCACTCGTACCGTCCCCTCGTATTCTGTCAGGCCATCAAGCACGGAAACGAAGAGGACTTCAACTTCCTGTGGAAGCACTACGAGTTGTCGGCCAACACCCAGGAGCGCGTGGTGCTGCTCAAGGCGCTGTCCTGTACCACCGACTTGAAGCTTCTAGAGAGGTTGGACATGGATGAACTTACCTTGAATATTATGTCGACGTTGTTATGTCGCAAATTATCTACCGTCGCCTGCTACTGACCACATTCACAGACAACCCGGTGGTTACCGAATAAGCAAGTTGTTATACTGCTGCCAACTAAAATCGTATAAAAATTAACCCACTCGCACCATTTATGCACGTATGCCTCAGAAACGCCTGAGACGATTCCTGCGCGGTTTTTTTTTTCATCGCAGGCTGCTGCTACAATTGGTGAACAAGAACTCCGGCGTGGAGACGACGCAGAAGGCGGCTAACCTGCTCAACGCCATCTCAAGCACAAGCATATCGGGAAGCAAGAGCGTTATCCGCTTCATGACCGATCACCAGGACACCATGTTCAACCGGTATGATGGTGGTTGCGATTGGGTTTCCGAACAGCCATTTCTCCAGAAGTAAGAACAGAATAGGGGTATTGCATGTGATTAAAATTCACCATAATGAAGAGTTGGTCAAACGTCCGTATATTCTTCGAGCGTGGATACATCACGTTTTAATAGAAGTGATAGTGTATAGGTATGATCCATCACACAATACGAATAACATGGTGGAAATATGTGAAACAGCGCGAACACCATGCGTTATCCCGCTCTTAAATCGCCTAACAAGAGCCAAATCAGACTGTAGGCTAATTGGCACTCATAAATTAGGAAGTCAGACAATGCATCTATCACCAGCGCTTCGTATTTTCTATCTACTTGTCATGAAACAAATTTACTTGAAAGTCAACACTTGGCCTCTGGACACGTATGTCCGGCAATATTTTGTTGTGCTTAGTTGGCGATGTCTCATAGACCTATGGTTTCCACGCTGACCCTTTCAACACGACACTGCTTCGCAGGTTTGGCACCCTCCAAGGTCTTTTCGATTCCATCTTGCAGACGGTCGTGGACAACATCAGACATGAAAGCGAGCTAGAAAAGGTTGGTTAAGAGTCGTCCGAGCCATTTCCTGTTCAACGCTTAGACATGCTTTCATACAGTTACACACATATTTTCTCTAGAAGCAGATGTGGCGATATGGCGTCATGGACGTCACATTGGTTCCTTATGGGCTGCATATACGGTGGCTCTAGCACAGCTTTGGATAAGTCGGGGATAACGGCATTGGAATAACCCACATATCTGCATCCTGCATATATATATATATATATATATATATATATATATATATATATATATATATATATATATATATATATATATATATATATATATATATATATATATATATATATATATATATATATATAAATATATATATATATATATATATATATATATATATATATATATATATATATATATATATATATATATAAGAAAAAAAGTGTATACTTAAGGGCTCGTTTTTCCGTGTTTTACACAATATTACCGAAGTCTAACAGACAATAATGCCAAGGAGAGTATAGGGGAAGATATAAGACCGACTTGTAATGTAACAAAGAAGAAAAGTGGGTGAATAGATAACTTGCGGTGGGCAAGTTATCAAGTTATTATCGCAAGTTATTATCAAGTTATTATCGCAAGTTATCAAGTTATTATCGGCAAGTTATCTTTTTACCCACTTTTCTTCTTTGTTACATTACAATTCGGTCTTATATCTTCCCCTATACTCTCCTTGGCATTATTGTCTGTTAGACTTTGGTAATATATATATATATATATATATGCTCAGAGGTTCATTTTCTGACCACTGTGACGGCTAAATTTTATCAGTACATAGATATATAGATAACACCCCGACTAAAGTATGCCGCATGCGACGCTGTTATCCCGTTATTAACCATTCTATTGAGCTGTATCTGTTCTGAAGAGGGTAAAAAGATGTACTATATTTGCCCGGGAACTTTGGCCAGTCCTGTACGTTCACGTTAATTGTTTTCATATACTCAAAGTTTATCATAACGAATGCTTTTAGACGCGTAGAACCTTAGGGTCGAGCTCAATCTGGTGTGCGGCGTGACCATCCTTACTGCGCATGCGCGTCTGCTCTCCCTTTTCTTCCATCCTACGCTCTCTCTCTCTGACCTCGCAACTCCGTCGCAGGGAGCGTCTCCTAAAGGCCGGACCCCACGTATCCGCAGCAGTGCGTCAGCGCGCGGTTTTTTGACGCGGCGTCGTGCCCTCTCCCTATAGGGTGTGTTCCAATACTCACCGTAGACGGCTAAACAGACAGCTAAATGGACGGCGGCCATCTAAAGTCCCATTCCAAATCTCACGTAGGCGGCAAAATAGCTCCGAGGAGACAGCATCGTAGACAAATACGATGCAGGCTACTTTGCTGTCTAAACAAGATGGCGGCTCAGCGAATCGCTCAGATAAATGAAATCTTGGAATAGAATGGTCATCTGCACACAAGCAGACGCTTTCCCAGAACGCTCAATGTGAGTAACGTTCTTTTTTTTTTAATTTCAACACGAAATAAGTCAGAAAATGCACATATTACGTTTATTTTAGCTTTTTTCTTTTCGACACGAGGTAACGCATCGTCGCGTTAAAGTCATCCCGAAGTGTTCCTATTCTCGGACACTGTGGGCTCGGTGCCATCTTATAAGCAGTCTACGTAGACTGTCTACGTGCTGTCTGAGAATCGGAACACAGCCATAGAGAGAATGGGCGCGTGGCTACGCGAAGCCGCGCGCTCTCTCTCATATGGGGAAGGACTCGACACCGCGTTAAAGGCCAAACCTCATAAGCGCGAAAATGCACGCGACAGCGACGAGCGATGCGACGTAGATCGTCTTCGCGCGATCAGTCGCTAGCGCAGGCAAACCTCATTCACGCGACGGCTTCGGCGAACGAACTCCACTGTTTTTCCTGACATGAGGCCGTCTACTCGCACCAAGAAAACCGCGTAGTGAGCGGTATGCAATTTAAAAATAAGGTATATTGTTGTGTAATGGAACGGAAAGTGTTTATGAATGCCTTGCAGCACTTTTTTTTTATATGCACATGCGTAAACATTGCGTTATTTCTTGTTGCGCATACGTGACTCGGGCAGGGTCACGTGCACCTATGTAGTCTTTGTCTTTTCCGGTTTTTCGCTATTGGCTGCTTGAGCCCAGCACTTCCGGGCGATGAGCGACGGTTTCCAAATCTGGAGAACCGAGCGATCGCGCGAAAACGAGCACGCGACACGTAGCGCGAACGCCCTGTTTCGTCGCTCATAGCGTCGCTGTCGCGTGCATTTTCACGCTTATGAGATTTGGCCCTAAGAAGACGCGCCGACGCACTGCGACGGATACGTGAGGTCACAGGCCTTTAGTGCCCGCTGCTTCGCATCTAAACATGGGTCCCTTTAGCGGGAGATGGTGCCATTTTTCTTTGACTTTTTTTTCGACTAATTATTTTATTACAAACACTTCCGATTACACTGATCATGTGCTTCGCGTATTAATGCACACTTGTATAGTTGGTGAGCGAAGTGTAGATGATTGGCAAACGAGAGTGGATGTGAAAGCAGAACTTCGTCTACGCAGCTTCGCGAAATCTACGAGCGTACCCGAGACGTGCTACCCAGTGAAGAGGAGAAGGTGCTGCACATGATCCAGAACGCACGCGAGCACATCCGCTGGATTACGTACTATTACCGGGACGTCGAGTTGTGGCTTGACAAGCGCTTCGTACTAGACCACCGGGAAAGTGAACACGTGAAATAAATTGACACACATGTAATTTTTGTCCGAGAGGGTCTTGTCTGTCACAGTATAACTGGACCACACAGGCCTTCGAGATTACTCGTAGTACGGTAAGTATCGCCTTGCTAACCACACAGATATTTGACCATTTCGCACCTGCTGCGCTTCCGGCACAGTTGTTGGTTTACAATATGCTTATGACACCAGCAGGCTCATGACTAGGGGGGGGGTTGAGGGGATTCTGACCCCCCCCCCGAAATTTTTTTATGCTTTAACTTTTCGGGTGATACTAAAATATTTACACGCCTTCACAGCGACCACCAGCTGCCAAAGTTACACTGCAACTTTCCTGGCATTGCTTCCCTCTTCTTCCTTTCTTCAAACCTTCCCTTTTACCAGAACACCTCAGCGCTCCCTCCCCCGCACGCGCACCTGCCCTATTTGTACAGCTTTGCACTTCGCCCTCGCGTTCCTTCGAGTCTTTTTTTTTTTCGTCTTTCACACCGTAGCAGCTCCTTTATTGATTCCAGATGCTTTCCTTGTGCATTGCCGCTGGAGAAGTTATCCGTCTGTGCGGACCGCACGTGTCGGCTTTGGGTTCCTACGAAAAGCGCATCTACTTCTGTGAAGGTAAACAGTTCGACAGCAACGGCAACACCAGCACGACGTGTGCAAATTTGCCAGGGAACGAAACCCCTAAGCGGAAAAACTCAGCGGCGCATTCCGAGGACGCAGGCTGCAGGGCAAACTTTTCTCAAACTGTAGTCCTCGCCACCGAAACGAATCATCGAAGATGACATCTACTGAAAGACTGGCATATCCGAGCAACTTCGAACAACCTTAACCACACGCAAGGAAATCTACCTCTTCTGTACACAGAAGGTATATGCGCCTCCCTACAAAGCGCACAAAGCGAGGATACAGCCGGCACACAATCCGGCACCAGTGGTCAACTTTCACAGGAGATAAAAAACGCCGCCAAGCTGGGCTGCGCGCGGGAGTACAGAGGCTGACGTCACAGCCCACGAAGTGCATTTTTGGGGGGTCACGGCTATTTAATTAGCGCAGCCCAGAGAGAATTATGCAGGCGCCCAGGGAGCCGTCTGTGAAAAGGTGACTTTTTCACAGGAACGGAGCAACACCTCCTTTCTGGACTGTACCACGGGAGTGCAAATGTCTCGGCAGTGCATTCTTGGGGGTTCACGTATATTAAGGGGAGTATGCAGTGCCCATGGAGTCTTCTGTGAAAAGGTCTTTAAGTAGCGTTAATCCAGTTTGCTGCAGCTGGAGTACAATAATGGGCCTGCATGCACATCATCTGTAGCGGCGTTCAGAAAACACATGCGCCACGCGGGAGCCGGCGCGTTCATCACACTTCTACATTCTAGCCACTGTAAAGTGGATAAGAGAGGAACAAAACATCGCCCGCCGTTCACGCCAGGCAGTCGAAGCAGTCGCAAACGTCTTTTTGGAGCCACTGGCCACTTCTGTGTGCGTGCACAGGATTGCGGCAGCAAAATGAAAAGACACTCTGCAACAACGAAGCAAAGGAGTCTTGCCTCTTACTTCAAGAAAGTTCGAACCGATGAAGCGGACGGAGAAGAACCGCCTCCTTCGAAGGATAAAACTTCGCCCTCCTCAGCACTGGTGGAAAGCCAAGCGCGTCCGAACTTCTGTAGCGACTCAGGAGAATGCACCGGTTTATATGAATCACCTGAGAACGAACACAAGCAGGACACCCATGCGCCGCCGGGAAATGATGGTGGCCGCAGTGCAACTCCAAGTGATCTTTGTTCTACAGTCAACGCTGGGCAAAGTGACGCCTTTACCACTGGGCAATTCCCAAGGAAGGTGAGTGGCATGGCACCTATACATTCTGGTTCGCCTCCCCTCTGTGCGACGAGTGCGAATATTTTCGACTTGGGACTGTTTGTCTCGAAAAGCAATAATTTAAATGATCCAGAGACGATGGAGAAGCTGCTGCTCAATCCGTAGACCCCTCCGGCTAACTATGACTATCCAGCCACACGGAAAATGAATCTGAAGTTCCAACCTCACTGGGCAGATCGTTACCCATGGCTTGTTTATTCAGAGAAGCTTCAAGAAGCATTATGCAAATATTGCGCAGTCTTCTCAAGCGAGTGTGCAGGAAAAGGGGAGCACCAGCGCTTCGGCTGTTTTGTAACTAAGGAGTTCACCAATTACAAGAAAGCCATGGACGCCTTTAAGAGCCACGCATCCAGCAGTTATCACGCCATGCCAACAACGCTATCGGAGAACTTTTTAGCAGTCCGGTCCCGCTCACAGCATGACATCTTAACACAACTTGACCACGGCCTTAAAAAGCAGGCGGAAGAAAACCGCAAGTACTTGCTGCCAATAATAGAAACGATCCTTTTCTGTGGCAGGCAAGAAGTACCGCTTCGCGGCACAGACGACTCTGGTCCGATAAATATGTCTGGAGTGCTGCCATTCAAAAATGATGGAAATTTCCGCGCACTGCTTAGGATGAGCGCAAAATGTGGAGATGCCGCCTTGAGAGCTCACATGGAAACATCGCCGGCGAATGCGCTGTACACGAGCCCGAAAATTTAAAATGAGTTGATCACCCTCTGTGGTAAAATCATACAAAGAAAGATAGTGGAAAACGTCAACTCAGGTTCGTGTTTTTCAGTTCTAGCTGACGAGGCCACTGATATATCTCGTACCGCCCACATTTCCCTATGTGTGAGGTACGTTGGACACGACACGTCGGGAGTGCCCATTCTTAAAGAAGATTTTGTAGATTTCGTTCCAGTGTACGATCTCACTGGCAAGACGCTGGCGAGCACAATCCTGAACAGCCTTAGAGGTCATGGCTTTGACCTGAACCTACTTTGCGGGCAAGGATACGACGGCGTGGCATAAATGAGCGGCCACCTTAACGTTGTTCAAGCCTTCATTCGTCAAACAGCGCCCAAAGCGTTGTACGTGCATTGTAGCGCCCACTCGTTGAACCTTGCTCTGCTTCACGCATGCAAGCTCCCCAGCATCCGCAACTGTTTGGGAACTGTATCCTCAACCTGTACGTTTGTGAGAGCTTCGCCACAGAGGACGAACCAACTGCGAGACAAAGTAGAAGATTTAACACAAGAAAAAAGAAAATCAGTTCTCTCCTTTTTGCCAAACAAAATGGGCAGAGAGTCACGATGCACTTCAACGTTTCCTTGAACTGTACGTGCCTATTGTACAATTCCTCGAATATTTGGAAGAAGAGGCTGCGTCATCTGATACTTCATCAAAAGCTTCTCAACTTCTCAATGCCATTACGAAGCCCGAGTTTGTCGTTTAGCTTCAGATCTGTAGCGACCTCTTCTCTTTGACACTCCCACTTTGCAAGTTTCTTAAAAAAATTGACTGTGACTTGGCTCAAGCGTGGGATCACGTAAAGAATGTTATAGACGTTCCTTCCACAAAAAGGGCTAGTGCGGAAACGGAATTTAATAAGATTTTTCTGAAGTCGCTGTCTTTGCTGAAGATCACAAATGTTGAATGGCCCTACCACGCATCACTGGAAGGCAGATGCAAAGAAGCAACGTACCTTCTGCTACTCCCGAAGAGTACTACCGGAGGAATGCGTGTTTGCCTTTGCTGGCTGACTTCGAAAATCAATTAAGAGACCGGTTCGATGCCCATAAGAAGGTCGTGGTTGGTCTTAACATGCTGCTGCCGAAATTCTGCGCATCGGCTAGCCTTTCTGATATTGATGATGCAGTGCAGTTTTACCTTGGCGACATTTCTCCGGCTAATGTCATCGAAGCAGAGTTCACACTGTGGGTGAACAAATGCTGCCAGATCGAAGAAAAGAATTGCCCAGCTTGTGCTTTACAGGCCTTAGAGATGTGCAACCGCGACTTTTTTCCGAACATCCACAGCCTACTTTCTATCCTGGCGACTTTACCCGTGTCGACGTCGACCCCGGAACGGACTTTTTCCACACTGAGAAGGCTGAAGCGCTACCTTCGAAATCATATGAACAACGACAGATTGACCGGACTAGCACTGCTCAGCATCCATCGAGAACTTCAAGTGACCCCAGAACAAGTCCTCACAGAATTTTGCAAGTTGCCGAGAAGGAAAAACTTCCTCGTTTAAACTTCCCTCTATGTTTCAAGAGTCGATTAAAAGCTAAACCCAGCTAGCCCAAGCTTCAACCCTTCTATCCTTTCGCAATCACGAGGAAACTATCCAGCAAGCAGAATGTGCGAACGGTAACAAGAAGATCGGAATGTTGGGCGACTTGTTTGTTTGCTTGCATACATGCTGTCACGGACTGCCATTTTTGCGACCCGGCGTAACGGCAAATTAACGGGCGCCGCACTCCCCCGCTGACCGGTGGAACCATTCGCTCGTGAAAAGACTGGCCTTTAGTGCTGAGAAGTACTGAATGGGGTGTTCTTCTTCAAACGTTAGTCGCCGATGTTTGATCCTTTGTACCTACGGCGGCGTCGGCAGGGTCGTCAAAGGCCGCGATGCACCCCGAACTAGCTGTATACTGCAAGACGCACCAGCTGAAACCAAGGAAACTGACCATTCCCACGGGCAAAACTGCTTGTGGACAAGCCGTATGAGAGAACCCCAACAGGTTGTCACTCTCGCTCAGTTGAGGACCCTCTCCTAATTAAAAAAGGGACGTGGTCAATATATTTTTAGGGTGGAGTTTCTAACAATGAAACGTGCGTGATTGGACCCATGTAGAGGTCTCTTTTCCCCCAGGACGAGAATCAGGGGACACGGAGGTCGATTTAAGAGCAGGATTTCGCCTTGCTAACCAGTCTAGTTGCTGACCAATATGGTGTAGAAAGAGATCAAGAAGTATCCCTTAAGTGGTTGTGGCTCCGTGTCGGCTGGCCACCTAAACTTAGTCATTCGTCTAGTTGTGACGCGAAATTAACGTCTGTTACGTAGGCATCGGTACTTGAATCTCGAGTAAGCTCAACCTGCCCGAGATCGGCTTCAAGCACTAGCCTCCCGGAAACACCAGCGCTGCAACACCGCCGACAGCGCAGTTGTGCCAGAACTCTCTCTGACTTCTCGCATACGATCGTCCTGGACTCAACGCTGCCGGTCATCACAGGTATCCCTTCACCTGTTTATACCTTCGGACTTTCTCATCTGTAGTTTTATTGTTGGTTAGTTTTGTGTAGTTTGTAATACTTCTCTCTTGTAAGCTGATTTATTGATTTTATATGTATTTTGTTAGTTGGTATTAAGTGTGGTACTAGATTCCTCTGCAATATTCCTAGATTCTTCTGCAGTGCTGCAATATCACTAGAGTTTTGTTTTTCGCAGGTCGCGGGTTCAAATCCCAGCTGCGGCGGCTGCATTTCCGATGGAGGCGGAAATGTTGTAGGCCCGTGTGCTCAGATTTGGGTGCACGTTAAAGAACCCCAGGTGGTCGAAATTTCCGGAGCCCTCCACTACGGCGTCTCTCATAATCATATGATGGTTTTGGGACGTTAAACCCCCCAAATCAATCAGAGTTTTGTTTTTCCCCACATACGTCTCAGATCTCTTCACTGTCTCTGCTTACGTACGGAACTACCTAACCTGCTGCCATTCCCATCGCCGACTTCGCGCTGGCGACGCTAGAGTGGCAGCTTGTAACACATACATACCGTTTTTGTACCGCGGTTACATTGTGTTACTTCATCAGGAGCCGTTGGTCGCGGTGTCCCCGGCTTTGGTGGTGCTATTGTCCAAACTTATTTCTTGCTTTAACCAGAATTTGAGGTTGACATACCAATTTCTCTATTTGGGTACAAACAATTGAAAAGTACCATCGAATTATTACAAGTAAGCGATGTACTTGTTTTATTCACGAAAATAAGCCAGTATAAATCTTAAAAAATGGCAGCCATTCTACACGCAACCCCCCCCCCCCCCCCGGAAAAAAATTCCTGGGTACGGCCCTGGACACCAGTGGTGCTAAGAAGTACTGGCACGAATTCTAAATATTTTCAGATGGCCGCTCTAAAAGAAACATTCATGCCAAGAGCTCGAAAAAGAGAATTGTGGTGCCTGGGAGTGCACAGAATATAATTTAACAGCAAAGCTAGTCATAAAAACTTGTGGGGGCTAGTTGAATTGAAACATACTATATTGTAGGTAAATTTGTGCACTTTGGCTGGGTAGTCTAGTTTTTTCGGCCCTTAACTTTTCAGCGCTTCCTTTACCTACTGTTCTTAGTCAATGCTTTCATGTCCGGGGTAGTGGTAACACTGACGACGTGATCCATTTTAGGGTATGTTCCATAGAGGTGTGCGCCGAGGCAATTTTGACCGGTGGCGGCGTGGGGGTCGTACAGAGTCGGCGGCGGCGGCGTTGTCGGCGCACGCCGGTTTTTTCATCGGCGGCGGCGTGCGGCCAATTTTCGTCGTCAGCGGCGGCGTCGGCGGCGTAGAAACCGAAACTGAAAATTCAAAAGGCTCTTCTGCCACAGGTTACTGAATTAGTTGAAATTCGGGAATTTTAATCGAAATAGCATAAATGACACTACACAGATGTGTCGACATCCCGATGAATGCAAAGCGTTTTGTAAAATAGTTTTTATTTCGCTTTCATGAAAAAATAACGCGTATTTCAATCTATGTCCATGTTCTACGGTAAATGTGCAGCACTTTGCTTTTTTTTAATTTAAGATGTTGTTTTAAGTTGTTGTTGTTGTTGGCAACGTCATACTTCATGAAACCTTTTTTCATTGAACAATGAGCAAGCAGTGACACACGTCACTCACTTCGCTTTTTCCGGATCTGATCTTACTTTTACATTGTACGCTGCACAAAAGAAGAAGCACCTCTGCTTCGAGTTTTCTTACTACGATTGCATGAAACCGCTTTTTTGAGTATCTGTCATGCTTTGAATGTAACTTTCCTTCAAACGAATCAAAATACCTACTTTTCGCAATGTGAGAATTTTTTATGCAGCGGTATAGGATGCGGAAGGAAACAAATCTGCGCATTTATTCAACTAGTTCTCAGCACGGTGTTCAATGAATGAAGTGTAGACATGGGCGTGGGCGAGGCGGGTGGTGCAAAAAGGGCACTTGAACCCTTCAAGCTCCACCAGCACTTGCTACCCACTCTAGCGACACCAACACGACCTACTCCCTCAGTCGTGATGCAAGTTGAAAAAAGGGTTTGCATCCCCCCAAGACAAAAACCTGTCGATGTTCATATGTGCAGATGAGAGCAAATGCAATATTTGCTCAGATAGACAGCCCATACTGGTCACGAGCTGGGCGTCCGTTGACCACGCCTGCATAGAACGTTGACTCCCCGACCCCTTGGTGTTTGGTCAGGGGAGGGGAACACCCTTGCAAGTGGGCCTCATTAAAATTTCTCTTAAAAACGTCACAAATAAGAATGCTTGATAAGTATGTATAAAACATTCAACTTTTCAATGCTTTTTTGAAGCGTGTTCACGTGCTCAGTACCCATCAGATGTGTGAGAAATCGAAATAGCAACTGCCACTCTCGTCTTGTTCCGGAAAAGACACAATAGAACAATGCAATTACGAGTTCTGGGAACCTTTGTTCTTTTGTATATTTGATATCTAGGCATGACTTGAATTCTTATATAATCAAAAATAAAACCTGAAACATATTAAAAAAGGCTGCTATTGCAAGATGTGTGTTGCAAGACGTGATTTTTCTAGACTTAAGTCTCTGCAAGGCACATCTGGTGTCACAAACTTGTAAGTGTCCCCCCCCCCCTTTTCCCCACGACATCTCCCGATCCCTTCCCCCTCTAATAAAAAGGCACCAATGTAGGCCTTCGTGATTGCCTACTAGCGCGCGGTGGGCCAATCCGGTGGCTAGATCCAACAGTGGCGATTTAGACTTGCTTTATTGGAGGTGCTGAAGGATCAAGAAAAGGCCGATATTTGTAAATTTCTTGAGAGTTCAGTGATAGTTTCTTCATGAATACCGTGGATTATTGGACCTCACTTTGTGTATAATGCTCCAATGAAAAAAAAAATGGTTTCATCCTGTGTCACTGCAGAGTCAGAAGCCATCACATGTGCAGGCATCAATAAGCTTCTATATGACATTGCTAAGGTTCAGTACATTTGTACAAATAATTCTCGTTAATTGAACATTTCGAGTATAATCCCTGCTTGGGTTAGTATGTGTGAAACATAAATTTGAGATTTAAAATTATCAGTGTGTGTTTCTGCAGCAAAGACACATTGATTAAAACTGATGACTCCGGAGCTACGGCAGAGGTAACATTCGTTCTGTTTTTTTCGGTTACGGTAACGGTAATGCGTTACCTTTTTATGTATCTATATAACGTGGAGCCGTGAAACGTTCCCCTTTTTCTTATTTGAGTAACTAGTGAGGTATTTAGTTACTTTTTACTGTAACGGATACATCACTAAATAGACTTATCAGGAGTGATGTCGGCCCACACCTTCAGTTGTTGCGGTCTACAGGCTGGCTGTAAACATTAAATGAATATATTCCTTTCATCCAGAAGGGTTGCTTGACCATTGATGATCTCGACCTTTGAGAAATAGACAACAGCTTCTTAATGATATGCATATCATCCCACCGAAGAGTGCACTTCGTTTCGTTAATATTTACAGTCAACGTGAGTGCTGTCGTCACGCCATATGTTTTAGGTAGAAATTTAGCCTACTCAAAATACCCAAAGACGTCGATACACCGTGCAACGCGTGGCCACCCGATGACGGTTTTGTATGAAAATGGCATCCACAGTGAAACATGTTGCATCTGCTGAAATTTTATCGCAACATTAATATACTGCCACGCTCGCTTGTATTTTTATGTCACAGTCTTGCGCAAAGGCACTGCCGTAGTGGTTTTGTAGCTAAGGTACTCGGCTGCTGACCCGCAGGTCGCGGGATCAAGTCCCACCTGCGGCTGCTTTATTTTCGATAGAGGCGAAAATGCTGTAGGCCTATGTGCTGCGATTTGGGTGCATGTTAAAGAAACCCAGGTTGTCAAAATTTCTGGAGTCCTCCACTACGGCATCTCTCATAATCATGTGGTGGTTTTGAAACGTTAAACACCACATATTAATCAGTTGCCTTGCGCAAAGGACGCTTGGCTGTCTGCGAACACTCTAGATTATTTTAGAATTTTCTGATAAGCTTGAGACACCTACGATATGGATGCTACGTGTATAAATGGCGACGTACCTTCGCGCAGATCATATTACCAACGACAAATGCTCTGATTACCGCTATCTGTGTAAAGCGCGATTTTCGAGCACTTTGCACTTTCCTATGCACATGTTCACTCAATAAAAAGTGTCGTCTTGAGCAACCCACGTACCATCTTCTTTGACGTCGCAACCACGCGGCAATACCGTAAGTGAAATGAGAACGGTGAAATGATTTCACCGTTCTCATTTCAACGGCCAAGTTTTGTTTAAGATGCGTATACCACAAGCTATTTTCTTCTATAGAACCAATATGATGCGGATTTGTTAAAATACTGTGAAGTTGAATGTCAAGAAAGGAAGAACATGAACTTAGAAAGAGACAGTGGAGACGAAAAGTGATAGGTATCCACGTAAAGTTTGATCGGTCGTTCCCCGCCAAACGTCCTAAACGTTTTATCGACTATCTCAGGTGTATTCGAAAAAAAAAAAAAGTCGGGCTGATTTACTCCATTGAAATCAGTCTATCGCGAAAATTCTTTCGAGAGAAAAATATTTTTGGTGGCCTATATGTCACTGAAATTTCAGCTATAGGCTGGGCCCTATACTGAGTCCTAAGATAAAAGCCTATTTACTGAGAGAGTCTATGTATAGGCTCTATTTATTTTGCCGACCTATGGTTTCGAATATTTAAAACATCCCACTATGGCGTGCCTTGGTGTCGTTTGGCGTTCTGGCTTGTAAAGCCGAAAATTTTATTTTTCAAATTATAAACTGTTCATATCTCCCCCCCCCCCTCTCCTCCCCGGCACTCGTTCTAGGGTTGGTCCTTTGATAAACACCATTCACATATCTTTAAAAAAATGCTTGGATATCAACTATTCATAACTCTCCTTTAAATATGTGGAAATGAAATGACGTCACAAAATTACCGATGCGGTGAAATATTAACTCTAAAAGCACAGTAAACGTGCCTAAAAAGCTAATTCAACGCTAAAACAATGTAACCTTAACTAATAATGTCACCACACCTCTAAAACCTCATGCAATGTATATTGCATACATGCAAGGTGCAGTTATTCAAGCGCTTTTTGCAGTGAAATTTGGCCATGGAGTTAATCTCGTTCATGCCAGTGCTATTTCTAAATTTGACGTTTGAATATCTAATGAGGTTTACGAGTTTCTTTCGGTGAAATCCGCGTTTTTTTTTGGGCGATGTAATTGAGCATTTTATGCATTGTGCTGGCACGAAGTTTATTGTAGATGATGCGTTTATAGAGTACACCGTTCAACGACTGTGGTGAAATAGAAAAAGCAATTTATGTTCATTCATGCTACACAACTCTCGTGATATGCTCCCAGAGAACAGAAAAACGCATAACGAAGTACATTACTAACGAACGGAAGAATTAAATATTTCTCGGCCTTTTCATGTTGTTTCTGTAGTCCAATCTACAAACGTTCGTATTAAACGAGCATGACGGTACGAAGGCATGAAATTGGGTTTTGCAGAATGTTGTGACACATGTGCCACTCCAGGTCACCTTTAATACATGACATCGGAATCCACACTGAGCTTGATCTATGATTATGTACCTAATCAATGGAGAATAAGAGCTAAGCTCCGGATTCATTATTAATGTGGCTTCAAAGACGAGAAAGCAGCCCGATTCGCGAGCAATCGAGCGCCCGTTCTCTCTCTCTCTATTTCGTTGAACTGCTTGTGCCCTGAGATGCCACTTCAATTTCTTTTTGAATAAATGTGGCGATCTGGAAAGTTGTGAGCGCCAAACAAGGCGCTAACAAGAATGAGAGAGACAGGACGGGTGCTTGTGAACGTCGCGTGGAGGCATTAGTCAGCGCTCGAAATTTCCCGATAGCAATGCGCCATCTGGCAGGATTTCAAGTTTTGTTAAAATGTAGCGATGACACAGATCATGGGTTTTGTCATGTCATTTGCTACCAATTAAACAGTGGCTGCGTAATTTAGGTTACCATGAAAATTGTCGCGGCCATATTTCAAGAAGGAAGGAGGCAGAAACGCACCGTTCATGCCATACGTGATCCTTCATCACTCGTGGAAATCAATTTATTCAAGCTGTAACGTGATTGAAGAATTCTGTTACTTCTCGGCAATCAGAGAGGCTTTTAATTCTCCAGTCTCTTTATGAGATATTGCTGCCATCTTTTTCCAACAGGCTTGCAGTTCTGTTGCACGGACATAGCAACACCCATGTTTTTGATGATTTTTTTTTCATTCCCATTCAAAAACCTTTCCATTCATAGTCATTTCTGAAGCGCATAAGAACTGAATTCCTGTCGTTCGTCACCCGTCGCTACGTTCGTCCAGTACACACTGCAAAAGGCTTGAAGGCAAAGTCGTTTGCTATGTTCATGTTCCTTGTACCCAACCTTTCGCGCTCTTTGTGCACTTCAAGGAATTCAGAAAGACTACAATACAACCCAACCAGCTGTACACCGTGCCGTCGGGACTGGTATTCATGACGCAAATATGTTGCGAGTGGTCTCGCAGTGTTCTGCCATTGTGCTTCGTTCCCTGTTCCGTGAGCTCAAGTTTGGTCGACACTTGGCGTCGTTGCCGCGCCATTGGTGTCGTGTTTCCCGTGTCTTTTCTTATACACAGTGTTCTACGAAGAAATGCCTCTGTGTAGCCGCTGGTGCCGAGGTCGCGGATTACGTTTTTGCTTCTTTCCTTCCGCAGCTGTGGTGACAATTGGTGGTTAGATTATCGGTTATTTCTTTACCTAATTTAGTTTTCTCGTTTAGCTAGTTTTCTGTATTCTAGCCCAAGAAAGGGGATCCAGATTTTTTTTCTGTCGTGGGAATGACCATAGGTATCTGCGTACATGGTTGCAACTCCACATTTCCAAGTTGTAAGACTCGGAGTGCCCTGCCGACGGCCCCTATTCTCTTTCTGCTCTAGCAGCCATGACTGTCACGTTCTTCCAAACCTTCTCCTCCTACCTACTTCTAAACTATTTTCTCCACTCTCCTTTTTCCCTTCAAGGGACTGAGCCGTGGTCTAGCAAGGAAAGATAGTGTCTTTTTCTCTTTCTTCAACCACACATTCATCCATTCAGGGGAAGCTTGCATGCAGTAACTGGTTTGGAAAGCAGGTAAGGTTCGCGGAAAGTCACCTCACCTACCCTGATTTGTTCCGGGTCTACGCTCTCGAGGTGCGCCAAAAGAGGCGACAACACGAAAGTCATACTTCGAATTCTTTAGGGCTGTTGGCTCCCCTCGTCAAAAACTCTTTGGACACGCCTGGCTGACTGATGGCCTAGGAAGAGCTGTCGGAAATCGAGGCAGCTTGATTTGTTCGACGTGCCACGAGACGCGCTGAATAATTAGCCGAGAGGTTGGGATTCATCGTCAGGTATGTTTCCCACACTTTGTGGTGCTTTCAAGTCTTGCACTCCCCCAGGCTCTAGCCTGCCTAGCGCTGCAGGCCCTATTCTGCACGTGCGATGCAACGTTATTGCACTGTGCTGTGTTGTGCGTATTATTGCATTCTGACCTACGTTGTGTTTCTCTCTCGCCGTGTGGCGAACTGAACGTGCATCCTTTGTATTTCCTGGGTAGAAAAGAAGGCAGTGTTTGGCTTTCTCTCTCTTTCTCCTTCTCGTTTTTTTTATCTTTATTCGCTGCGCCGTGCTCCCTGCTGGGCTGCAGAAATTAGGCGCCTTCTTCTAACCACTACCCCCACCATTTGGGGGACGGAGATGAAGACGGCAATTTCTTTGGACTGCCCTTGACTGAATGGAATTGCAGTCTGTCCGTTTACAGTGATATGCAAGGCGGCTTTCCTAAAGGTTTATTTTTTAACCAAAAACTCTAGTTCACAGACTGCTTTTCTCCCTCATTGTGCCTTTACCTTTTCGAATTCCAGCGAGTGCACGCGAGCACGCGAGTACAACAAAATGTCACCTCTCCGAATTCCAGCAAAGGCACGCGAGCACAAGATATCAAAAAGGTGAATGGCAAAAACAAAATGAGCGAGAAAAGCCGTCTGTGAACGAGAGTTTATGGTTGGAAAACTAACCTTACAGAAAAGCTGCCTTGCAGATTATTGCAAACTGTCTATTGTTTTCTGCTGCAGAAAATTTTAGGAAGACCACGGCTTAAAATGCGAGCACCGAGACGCTCTGAACCAGCTCTCAGAAGCTCTCATCAAGCTTCCATGATGCTACCTTTAGTGTGTAAATAGTGAACATAAACGTTGCTCTTATCAGCCCCGGCTACTCTGCTTGACTTCCACCTAAGACTTGGCTAGCTCCTTCGAACACATCACGAGCAAGCAAAAGGGCACGGAGTTGTAAAGATGAAAATGTGCAACATCACATCGCTTTTATTACGTGACATATTCGTTCTCCGCCGCATTCGCCCGATCGTGTCCACATATAACTTTCCCGTTTTATAGCGATGACACACCGTTGATTGCGGTCACGTCATTGAATGTCATTTAAACAGCGGTTGCATTATTTATTTGCAAATTACTTCTTCATAAAGTATGGTGAAGTAATTTATTATTTGGCCACCTGAGGAGCTTTCTAACTTGACTTATTTTTTTATCAAGACTTGAATATAATGTTAAGTTTTATTTGGTTGACTCTGAGCATTACCTTCGCAACAGAAGTACATCTGTCAGCGACAATCATTCTTAACCTTTTTCAGTGCCAGTAGGTCCGTTCAAGTTACGTGATGAAAACCAGTTTGCTGAACTATGTCATATATGACATGTCGCTCAGATGTCGGTCTCTGCATTTTTGATGAATCCAGCCGTCTTTTGTAAATTGTCTACTGGCAAGTTTTCTAAAATTTTGTTTTGTTCTTTTTAAAACTGGTGGTCTCAGACAAGCTTATTACGCCTCTTCTCACCACTGGATAGCCGTTGTTACGCGCGGCGCCTGGGCCGACGGGGGAGGGCCGCGTTCTTTGTTCATCAAACAAGTCACCGAAGGGCTGCCAGCCTGCTGTCCGCCGTGTACTGTCCATCTTAGCCGGGAAGTGAGGTGGCATTCCGACACCATAAGACGTTCGACGAGACGACCACAATGGTTTCTTGGTGTCACAGGTGCAGTGTGGTGGCCACGCCCCAATCAAAGACCTTGACTTGAGCGAGTGTGAGCGGCACCGTCAGAAATGGTGTGTGTGTCTCGCTATTCAACAGCGCATTCTGGACCCATTCATTGATTTAGTCAAAACACACACTTTATAGTGAGCCACCCAGCTCATTCGCAAGAGACCTCTCGCCCTGTCTGTACAGAATGTAATAAATACTCTGTTAAGTTTGTCATCTTACTCCTGAGTGCACATGCGTTTTATTTTCTGTCTCTCTACACGCCCTTTCTTGCCCCTATTTCTCAACCCTCGGTGCTAGGCAGCAAACCGGATGCCAAGATATGGTTAATCCCCCAGCCTTCCTTTCTCTCTCTTGCCATCTTACTGCCTTGGCATCTTCATCCCGGGTATCCAATGTCTTAAAAGGCCGGTACAAACAGACAAGTTAAAAAATAAAACAGATGGTGAATATTTTCTGCAGCATGTTCAGACGCTGCGTATAAGTGGTCATCCTCGAAAATTATCAACTTTAACACCGCGGACAGGTGCTGATATACCCTGAGTAGGTTCGATCATGTATTATGCCTCAACGCTTTTAATCTTCATTAAATTTCTCCCTTTTGATTTCATCCTTCGGGGTTTTGTGTAGTTCTTCATCTAACGCCTAACCTCCATGTCCTTCCTCATTTATTCCTCCTCCTCCCTTCATCTAACGCGCTGTTTTCGTGCTGCACTGCTACCACTTCATTTCTTCTTTATGTACGCCCTGTTTCGGGCACAATTATAGGCTGCCATCTTGGACTGATGATGATGCCGTTTTCCATCCGTATGAATATTCGAATTGTGCTATGGCGAACTCGCACGCATCAAAACGCTGGGCCATTACATTCAACGTCGTATCACCATAATCATAGTTAATTACGACACAAAAAACAGATAAATTGCTTCTAAGCCTAAGATGGAAGTGTCTATGTTTTACTGTAACTGTTACATTTATTTTTTGTTAATTTGTCCAATATGTCAGTTCATGCAGCGGCCGCCGAACTCGTAACGCTGTTCATAGTGGTACTCTCGGTCTCTGAAGCTGGATGAAGATAACTAAGAAGCCTGGTTTTTACTGGCTACATAAAATGTGAAACGAAGCTATAAATCACGATGAAAAAGAAGACAAATCTGTGAAAAGTCAGTACTGGCGCATAAATGCATAAATGGCGCGCCGATTGCACCGATGAAAAACGTCGGCGGTGGCGGCGGCGGCGCGCCGATCAGTTCGCGTCGGCGGCGGTGGCGCGGCGAAAACTATTGGCGGCGGCGCGCCGACCAGTCGGCGCACACCTCTAGCTACGACTTCTCTGATTGGCTTAAAAAGCCGCCCTTACAAAATTTGACAATATGGCGGAATTAGTGTCCAGAATAGCACTCCTGTTCTGTCTGAGGGAACTCTGCAGCTTCATATTAATATTGCAATAGCATATGCTCGCTCTTGAAAGCTGAGCTTGCCAAGCTAAAAAAAAAAACAAAACAAAAACGCCACATGTAAACGCTGCTCAAACGAAACTAGAACCATTTGCATCCCCCTAATATGGTTACCATGACGTGTTTCTGGCTTCACAAATTTAAACCATTTAAATAAAAATTCAGTCTTGGACCCTGTAATCAAACTTCCAACTTGCTACTGCAAAAATAACATTAGCATTAACTATTATTAGTTGCTTTTATTTTATGAGTTGTGGTTTTTGCACGAAACGTTTGCAACAATAGGCTACAGTAGTACGAAACTTTCTACTTGGAATGTTTTTACCGCAGTCGACCACAGTGGAAACAAAATAGCCAGCTGGCAACCATATCTACCTTTTTCTTTTTGGTGGTGTTTGGCAGCGTGGTGAGCGCGTTTCGTGCAAGAGATGGCTAAGAAAATAGTGATTTCGAAGAAAAAGGAGCATGGACAGGTAAGTATCTCTAAATTGGACTATGCACATGACGGTTTTATTACAATAATGCCTTCGACAGCCGCGTTACTTACATAATGGTCCCTCCAGCCGCGGTTCAGTTTTGTGAACGTGCTGCAAACATGTGATTCTGGTACGGCTTAGAAGTGTGGCAGCTTGGGCTGGTTGGTGTGACATGACGATAGTTATAGTGCGAGAACAGAACGACGACAAAAAGACAAGAAGGACACGAGCGCGCGTGTCCTCTTTGTCGTCGTTCTGTTCTCGCTCTACAACTATTGTCTGGTACGGCCAGTATCTTGTAAAACATGATTTAATTGTTTGCTTCATTATTGTGGTGTCGCATTCCTGTAAAGTTTAATGAATCGTGTAAACGGTGAGAATTGACGTTTACTATGTGTCTTATTTGTTTTGTTAGACCCGACAGGCGCCGCAGAAGGAGCAGAGACGTGGCGTTGTCTATGTCAGTCACATTCCGCATGGGTTCTACGAAGAAGAAATGAAAAAGTATTTCTCCCAGTTCGGCACTGTGACAAAGCTCAGGCTCTCACGAAGTGGAAAGGTAGGTTAAAGTTTTTTTTTAATTTCAATCCGCTGCTGTCGTCTAGACACTGTTTGTTGCTGTGGTGTTTGTGGCGCTTTTGTGTAGACCATCATCGCTTTTGCAAAGCAGTGCATACATAGCTGTTTGTTACCAGCTTTGATCCACGCCTCCATGGTAAGTGTAAACTGCTTGTCCCTGTCGGGGTTGGCTGTAACAACTAGTTGAACGGGATCTGAGATGCATATTTTTGTAAACTTCAGTGCTGAACATATAGATAGGTTGGCCGTAGGGTGGATCGTCAGCTGAGTTGAAACTCTAATGAATAACGTGAGTAAGGTGCTGTGAGATGTGATCAATCACCTGTGGCACATCGTTCAAAATATTCAGAAAAAATGAAGTGTGAACGCTGATTCTGTATACCATCTAGTATCGCAAGGGTAGTGCTGTATTCCAGAGTGACTGATGGATTGACAGTAATACGGCTACGGTTAAATAGGTTGCCCTTGTATTAAAGAAAAACATTTCCATCTTGCTTGAAGTTTCAAAAGAAATATTTTAAAGCTAGTGTAGCGTGGCAGCTGTACTCTAGCATGAGCTATGACAGCTAGAATTTCAGAGCTATGGTTATTACTGTTACCTATTCACTGTTTTACATTAACGTAGCCATGCTGTGATTGGTGAAATTATACAGTGAATTCCTTGGATTCTTTAGATGAAGCATGCCTAGTGAATGGCTGGTAAATATTGTGTTTAAGTTGCCTGTTGCATATTTAGATTCAAGGACCAAATTATTTGCACAAGAGCTGCAGTTCTGCACAATACTCGATCACATGAGTCTCCATTGTACTGATCTTTCTCCCTGTAGACTAAAAGAACTGCTGTAGGCAATTGCAGTGATTGAATGAAAAGCTTATTTGATAACTCTGAGTAGTAAAATCATTAAAAAAAAAAAAAAACATGGCTGATCCCTCTTTCTAAGAAACGTTATAACTTGAAAGTGAAATGTGTCTTCACTGAGGCATTTGAGCAATCATTGCGCATTGTTTCGTCACAAGGGCGAAGAGATGAATGCTGCAGCAGTAAATTGCAAAGTCAAGCGAAAAATGGCAAGCAGCTTGCAGCGCGCAGTTCAAGCAGGAAGCGTGCATGAAATGAGCGTATGCAGGACGAGTGCAGACTAACAACTGTTACAGCTGGACACCTAAAGCACGCTGTTAAAACAGAAAGATGCACAAAACAAATGCACAAGTATACACAGGACAAGCGTGCACAGCTGCCACAATTCTTACTGCTTCGTGTGCGAGCAGGATGCTCCTTTCATAAATGCGAAGTGAGGTTCGTGCTCTCAAGAATCACGAGTATGATGAGCGGGCACGCAGAAAAGACCACGCTCTGTGGAGCCCGCACTCGTCGAAACATGAGAGATAATGATCTTTAGTGCGCTCCCAATGCGAGCCCTTCGCGGTATCTCGCTACTGATGCCGAAAAACGCACTAACGCTGCAAAGGTCTGAGGACTGCCAAATGGTATATGGTGTATATAAATGGCTTGCCGTTTGCACGTTTGGCGATGAACACTCCATGTTTTATGGTTAGATCCGCGCACTGTCGAGCAAGAGGTCGTTGGTTCGACGCCTCGTGGCAGAACTTTTTCTTCTAGTTTTTTTTTTGCTTAGAAATTTGTATATATTTTACTACGTCATACCCGTGACGCAAATACTTCCGTGGAGCTGTGGTGGACCCCAGGATAAAACGCTTTCATGTTAGTAAAATAGTAACAAAACTGTTCAATACATATCTGAAATTGGGAACGTTTGTGCACATTTCATAATGAAACATAAGCCACTGATACAAAATGTGCGTTGATGTCACCGTGTCCGCCATATCAGGGCACCTGCTGGTGGAGGTGCCACGTACACTCTTACTAGAATACATAGAGCAAGAAACTGTGAAATCAGTAGTGTCAGTGTCCCTCGCGTTTCTTTGTGTTCACTCTTGGCGCCGCTGGTGAACAGAAAAAAAAAAAAAAAAAACGGGGGCAGGGGGGGGGGGGGCACAAAAAAATGTGAACGACTGCGTGTCCTCTCCTGCACTCGCCCTCTCTAATGAGATAAAAAGTCATGGTGACCGTTATGTCTGGGTACCCAGAGCCGAGAACTGGTCTGCGACGTCACAGGGACACTATGTATAAAGAATTCATTGGGTGACTTGCCAATCACTTTATAGTCAGATAAAACTTAAGAAGTCGAGAAGACGCCTCACCCAGACGACTGAAGCGCAAGCCAATGATCACCTTCGCGAGTAACAAAATAGTCCCACACCGTGCACTTGGCAATGTTCTCCAAAAGAGGGGCCATCGGCCCTCTGACTCATGACGTCAATCTGAAGTATGCGCCCATTGGTATAGGCATGTATGCATCTGCCTTTGAAGAGCAACACACCGCTGACTTCTAAAGCTGTATCCGACTGACTATAGATTGGTCAACTTCAATGTTTGAAGAAGCTGGCAGATTTATGGACTGTCATTGACAATTTGCTTTTTGTTTCTATTGTCTGGGCCCTCGCCTTAGTTTACTCACTGCACGTTAACGAGAAAACTGTCTGCAAAAAAATTAAAAAGTTGAACTTTATGTTCAAATACTTTTGTGCCTCCTCATTTATTTTCATGTGAAGACTGGCGGCAGCCGTGGCTATGCATTCATTGAGTTCCTGTCTGAAGATGTTGCCAAGATTGTGGCTGACACCATGGATGGGTATCTCTTCTTCAACAAAATAATGAAATGTGAGTAAATTTTTTGAGGCTATACTAAATGAAAATTCTGCTTTTTATCAAACATAGAATCCATGAAGAGAGGTTAGATTTACAATGCTTTCTACAGCCGGACATCTCTAAAGCAGTTTAAAAATAACGTTGATTAACCTATATCAACTACACAGCTGCAGTGAAAAACACTAGATTTTTGTTTTTGTTGCAAAGCTTATATTTTCACTACACTCATTTAATCTTCAATGAAGCAGCTAGAAGCACTAAAAAATATATTGAGAATCATTTTAGCGCTCCAAACTGCTGCTCTTCACAACACTGACTTGTTTCACTGGTCCAGCAGCACAGTGTGTGAAGTGAACTCACGTGGACATGTGTTTTTCGTGTCCTGTTTGGAGAAGCTTATTGCTGTGCGTTTGCTGACACACGTTCTTGCAATGGTAGAGGCATCTAACAGAAAATTGGAGCTGTGTGAATATAATAAACTTATGAGTGCTGAGTGAATTATAATAAGATAGTCTTGAGTGCAAATAGAAAAATCCTTTAATACTGCAAACTTACATTATAAAAAAAAAAAAAGGTTGAAAAGAATAATTAAGCATGTTTTTACATGGTGGAAAGGTGAAATTTTTTTTTTTTGCTAGGTTCTCGAAACACTGGAGGGGGGATTTATTGTAGGTTTCCTGAGGAAAAGGAGGAAAAAATGCGTTGGCTGAAGTGCGTTTATTTTAACGGCTTCGTAGAACCAAAGCAATGTCGACAGCACGTTACACGTTGGAGTGGACGTCACTGTCTGTGGAAAAGGTCGCTTGTTTTCCTGTGAATGGCTTCTGTGGACGCTGGATCAGTGCGAGTGTGCAAGAAATAAAACTGTTTTTCCAATACCGCATTTTCAGTTTATGTAGCCCTATTTATGTCGGATTTCATAACATACTCACTAGCAGTGGGCGAATATTTGAGCCTTCGAATATTTTGATAGCAGGCCTTTAGTGGTGAACTGTAGGCACATTTATCAGAGAAATGGCAGAGCTAAAACCGACTAGCTGTCAAGCAGAGTTAGCGCGAGCAGCAACAACAGTCTTCATCCTCTTGTTTCGCTGTCACTCCTGTTCGTTCCATATATTCATGCTACAATTTATTTTTAATAGTGTTCGTTATTTGATTTTGCACTGGAATTTTACCATTTCAAGTATTGGAACTTCCAGAAAACAAATAAATCGGCGTGCAGTGGGCTTGGTCTTGCGTTTTGGGGTGCCAATGGGCAAAACTGCTAACCGCTTCCAGTGGTGCTCTGAATGGTTGCTGCATGTCATGATGCATGATGTGCTGGGTCAGGGGGCTCTGCTGCGGAGCCAGCGGGCGATGCTATTGCTCTGCTGCATCAAGTGATGTAAAGCCGAGTTCGAGTCCCTAATTTAGGCAGAGCTCTTTGGAGGAACAGTATTTGATGCATGGCTGTTGTTACAGGCAGGGTGATACCGAGGGAGCACGTGCACGAGGGTCTGTTCCGGCACTTCCGCTACCCGTTCCCTTTGCGCAAGGAAGTGGTGCGCACCGTCCACAACCGCCGCCGCACAGCCGAGTCGGAGAAGCGCAGTGCCCGTCGCCGCTTGGCCACTCTGGAGCGAACAAAGGCCCAGCTGCGCAAGATGGGTGTAAACTGTGACTTCGTTCCTGAGGTAAGCGATCCTCTGCCTCCTCCTACTCTCTTCACTTTTCTTGTGGTTCGGACATGTTCGATTACTATTCGGTCAATTGGGATTTGTTTCTTTCAGTATTTATGGGCCCGTTAAACAATTTTTGAACATGGTCAGGAAATACTGCTGATTTGTAGTCGAGACTACTGAGAACATGCGAGCCAAAGACAGTCGCCGACTGTTTGGACACTGCAAATTCAGACATGCTCGTTTATTCTACCAGCTTTGTGGTACCGCCACAGATCTTTTTGAAGTAATGTAAACATGTGACTGAAAATTGAGACTCCCCACAGTGCGTCATTTGATTCTTTGGACTCCGGCTGGCTGATCGAGTGCAACATCGAATTCCCGACACACTGTCAGTGATATTTAATATACATTTTTGCAGGGCTACCAGCACTGCATGTGTGCACTCGCTATGACTGTATGGCATGCCATTGTCCAAATTGCACAAATTACGATTGCCAATTTCGAAGGCTGTGTTTGTCAATTAAATGTTGTGGTTGTTTTTTGGCTTTTGCCAATAAGGAAATTATCGAATAAGTCGCAGGCAAAGCTAAGCCACGCTTGGAACCAGCTTGGTGTGGTGTGTGCACAGGAAGGCATTTGTTGAGACGCGTCACTCGGCAGAGCTGCACAAGTGAACAACTCGCGTCCCAAACAACAACTGACTTTTATTATCACCCTTCCTCTCGAAGATAACTTTCTCGTGCGGGCGCATGCGCTCTCTGCACCGCACACAGAAGCACCGCTTTGCGTCGCCACAGTACTCCCCCCCTAGTGAGTGCGCGCACAACGGCCGCACTCGGACGACCCACTGCGGTTCATAAGTTCATGCCCACCGGGGGTGTCGTACACCGTCCACTCCGCGTAAACCGTTTGAGGACTCGTTGGGGCTGCGCTACGTGGTCTGCCGGGGGTGCCTGCGAAGATGGAGCTCGAGGTGGTGCAGGTGCTTCGCTGTCAGAGTCCACGTGTGCCGATTTTACGCGGTCTAGAGAAACCACGTCGTGACGACCACCTCTGTCGATTGTAATGTGCTTGTCTGCCCGTCGCAGCACCTTGAAAGGCCCGTCGTACGGGGACCGGAGTGGAGGCTGTACGGCGTCGTGCCTCACAAACACGTGAGAGCAGGAGGAAAGTTCCCGGTCCACGTAGACTGGCCGGGCTGCAAGCGGACGCGGAGGAACAGCGCGTAGCTTGCTCATGATGTCTCGCAGTCGCACGGCGTAGTCCGCGTACGCGTACACGTTTTCGTCCTTACTGGTAGTGAAAAACTCCCCTGGGAGGCGAAGCGTTGTTCCGTACACCAGTTCAGCGGAGCAGCATCCAATATCTGCTTTCAAAGCCGTCCTAACGCCCAACAGAACAAAGGGCAGTGCCTCTACCCAACTGTGACTCGCAGTAGCGGTCAGGCTCGTCTTCAGCTGGCGATGGAACCTTTCCACTATACCGTTGCTTATCGGATGGTAGGCAGTTGTTCTGATGCGGTGAGTACCCAAGAGCCGGGTGACGCTTGCGAACAGGGCGGACTCAAACTGTGTTCCGCGATCCGTAGTCACGGTTGCCGGCACTTCGAAGCGGGCCACCCAGTGGAAGATAAATGCACGGGCGACGGTATCAGAAGTCATGTCTGGAATGGGCACGGCCTCCGGCCATCGCGTGAAGCGATCGATGCAGGTTAGCAAGTAGCTTTGCCCCTGGCACAACGGCAGTGGTCCCACAATGTCAACATGCACATGGGCAAATCGACAGTCCGGCAGAGGGAAGGATCCCAAGGGGGTCACAGTATGTCGCTGAACTTTGGAGCGCTGGCATGCGATGCACTCTCGTGTCCAGTATCGGACATCCCGGTTTATTCCTGGCCACACGAACCTCGCTGTGCATAGCTGTTGCGTGGCTCAAATCTCGGGATGCGCCAGGCTGTGCAGCAAGTCAAAAATGCTGCGACGGAGGTTCGAGGGGACGAACGGTCGGGCCTTGCCTGTAGACATGTCGCAGCATACGGATCCTGTGGGTTGTGCCAACCATTGCAGCTTCAAGGCGCTGGTTGAAGACGTCATTAGACGCTTCAATTCTCCATCGTTGCGTTGAGCCGTCGTAAGTGTGGTGAAGTCCACGCCGCTTGGCAGGCTGATGGCATTCACTGGACCGCGCGAAAGAGCGTCGGCAGCAGCATTATCCGTGCCACTAACATGGCGTATATCTGTCGTGAATTCTGCGATGTACGACATTTGGCGGAGCTCCCGTGCCAAGTGCGCACCTTGCCTTAGATCCAGATGCCTTAGTTGCCTTAGATCCAGATGCCGCAAGTAGGCTGTGGAGAGGGTGAAGGATGTTGGCGCATTTCGGGATAAACCTGCGGTAGAAATTCACGAGTCCCAGGAACTCTCGAAGCTGGCGGAGGTTTTTCGGCTGTGGAAACAGCCGTACTGCTTCCACCTTGTCCTTCTGGGGCTGTACTTCGGCACTTGAAATGCTGTGGCCCAAAAATGATAGTGTCAGTACCCCAAACACGCACTTTGCCGTATTGATAACGATGCCGTTCTCTGTCAGTCGCTGAAGTACGTAGCGCAGATGCCGCTCGTGCTCTTCAGGAGTGCTGCTAGCAATCAGAAGATCATCGAGGTATACCTTGCAAAAGTCGAGGCCACGGACAACGCCATCCATAAACCGTTGAAAAGTTTGGCCGGCGTTGCGTAAGCCGAAAGGCATGCGTAGGAACTCGAACATTCCGAACGGCGTTGTTATTGCGGTCTTGGGGATATCCTCCGGTGCTACGGGTATCTGATGATATGCTTGCACTAGATCTATTTTAGAGAAAATGGTAGCACCATGCAGGAAAGAAGTCATGTCATGAATGTGTGGGACTGGGTAACGGTCTGGCACGGTTACCTGGTTCAGCGCTCGATAGTCCCCGCAAGGGCGCCAATCACCGTCTGTTGATTTTGGGACCATGTGAAGAGGTGACGCTTATGGGCTGGATGAAGGACGTACTATCCTGAGTTCCATCATGTGGGCAAACGCCTGTCGAGCCAACCGCAGCTTTTCGGGTGACAGGCGCCGTGGTCGCGCATAGACCGGTGGGCCTGTGGTTTCGATGTGATGCAGGACGCCGTGCTTTACTTCTGGAAATGCCTGTGGCTGTCGTGTCAGCTCTGGAAACTCTTGTAGTATTGCGGTGAAGTACGCTTCTCCAGCCGGACTAAGCAAGGCCGGGCTGATAGGGGGGTGCCGACACGGCGTGCTGTGTACCGCTCCCCGAGAAACGGGATCTTGAAGCCGTTTGTTGCGGACGTCGACCAACAGACCGAAGAACTGGAGAAAGTCTGCGCCTAGTATGGCGAATTTGACATCAGCAGCTATGAACACCCAGCTAAACGTTCTGCCAAAACCGAAGTTCAGCGACAGTGAACGATGGCCATATGTTGTTATCACCATGTTATTGACAGCTTGCAAGGGCGATGTACTAGGTTTCTTTCTTTCAGCTTGTGACGCCGGTATAACGCTCACCTCGGCGCCTGTGTCCACTAAGAAACGTACTCCGTTGTTGCGGTCGGTAATAAAAAATACTGAGGGACGACTTGGAGGCAGCGTAGTAGCACTGGTCACCCTCAGTGCCTGCCGCGGCTGTTTCCCGAGTGCGCGCACGGTGGGACACATTTACGCGCACTACTTCCGAACCTCCGATGATACCAGCAGATATGCTCGTGCTGCTCTTGCGATAGCGGCGTGTTAGGCTCGGTTATCGTTTGCGCCCTCCTGCTAGCGTGCAAAGCTGATACTGTTTCGGCAAGTCGAGCAATCTCCTCACGCATCTGTTGAAGTTCGTTTAGAGGCTGTTGCGCTTGCACGGCAGCCATGGGTGTGGGCGGTGTCATTGCTACCAGTTTGTCAGCGAGTGGCGGCTGCAGTTAAATCCTTGTGCTCTGAGGCCGCGATGACCATGCGGACGCCTGAAGGCAACTTTTGCAAAAAAAAGTTCTCGGAGCAATACTCCATCTATCGTGTTTGATGTTCCGCCAAGCAACTGTTGCATGTGCCGCAAAAGCTGACTAGGAGTACGGTCGCCGAGTTCCGTGCCGCGAAGCAATTGCTGCAGTCGTTGTGGTTCGGAGGGCGTAACTCGGCGAATAAGGGTTTCTTTTAGCGTTGCATATGCGTTTTCGACAGGTGTTGCGAGCAACAGATCCCTGATTTCACTGGCTATGGTGGGCGGCAGACTGCTGACTACGTAGTGGTATTTCGTAAGGTCTGCGGTGATTCGTCTGGCTGCAAACTGACATTCCACTTGTATGAACCAAAGTGCGGGGTCCGCAGTCCAAAAAGGGGGCAGCTTACCGTCGACTGAGGAGACTGTCGGAGGGGCGTCGGTCGTGGACGTTGAATCCATATTGCGGCTGGTTCGACACTCCGGTCGCTGTGTCTGTATTCCGAGTCCGGGTAGCCAATGTTGAGACACGTCGCTCGGCAGAGCTGCGCAAGTAAACAACTCGCGTCCCAAACAACAACTGACTTTTATTATCACCCTTCCTCTCGAAGATAACTTTCTCGTGCGGGCGCATGCGCTCTCTGCACCGCACACAGAAGCACCGCTTTGCGTCGCCACACATTTGAGGCTTCGCATTGTATGCAGCATCAGTTGTTTCTGTGGCTAGGCTCGATCTGTGTCCCGTGCCTTTTGTCTCGCTCTCTTTTTTGTTGCTCGGTGTGCGAGGCCTGATCTGCTGAAGTGGCTCCGGCAGCACTTGTTCCATCTGCGCTTTTAAAACCAGTGAAAAAATGTCGCAACTATAAGATGCGGATGACGGCATAAAATGCACCACTTACTTGCATGGTGGAGGGCAGCTCACCTCAATTCGAAACTGCTTGGCACTTGCTGCTGCAGCAAATGTAGATAGTATCATACATCAGGCCCTCGAACCAGCTCAGGTGGACAGTACAGTAAAAGCTCGTAAATTCGAATTTCATGGGGATGCTGAACAATATTAAAATAACAAAATTTGAAATAATGAAATTGAGCAAAAATTGGTGTATTTCGAGGGTGGGGGCACAAAATAATATTTGTTAGCCAAAAAAGTCGGTAATGACCATCTGCTTCTTTTCTCTGAATGCCATAGCTGCAGCTCTTTGTTCCAGTGCACGAATGCGGCACAGGGAACCTTCTTCACTCTTTTCAGAGCTAAAGAACAGATGCGTCACATTAAGTGTCTCTATCATCTCACAAGCTGACAAGCGCCCCACTGCGGTGGTTTAGTGGCTAAGGTACTCGACTGCTATCCCGCAGGTCGCGGGATCGAGTGCCGGCTGCGGCAGCTGCATTTTCGTTGGAGGCGAAAATGCTCTAGGCCCGTGTGCTAAGATCCGAGTGCATGTTAAAAAACCCAAGGTGGCCGAAATTTCCGGAGTCACCTACTACAGCGTCTCTCATAATCATATGGTGGTTTCGGGATGTTAAACCCCACATATCAATCAATCGAAGTTGACGGGCGCACAAGCACTTCGTCACCTTCGTCTTACTCATCTTCTGGCTCTCAAGCAACAGGCTGTGCACCGGCTACTCAAGCAGTAATGTCCTCATCAATCAGGGCACCACATACCGATGCACAGGTGTCAACTTCTATACTATCACATTAATCAGCAAAACTTAGGCCCTGAAGAGTGCCGCACAGTGCCTTTGGTCTGAGCTCCTCAGCCCCGTTGACCCTGATGTCACAACTTTCCTGCGCACTTCCAGCTGGAAATCCACCGTGGCGGAAACAGTTTGCAATTGTGGTTGCTGTGACCTGTTTTCACGTGCACCAACATGTGCATGGCAGTGAGCAGCGTAATGTTAAAAGTCCTTCCTGTCGCCTGCGCACAAAATCATTCTTTCCAGCTTGTGATACCTATAACAGCACTTGATATTCCTCGTCACAACCTGGTTCATTAGCTGTAGGGCCACAGTCGTGTTTGCTGGAAGGAATACAGTAAAAGCTCTAATTCGAACTGCTAGGGGAAGCCAACAATACTAGTGAACTGCTAGTGAAGAACAACAATAGTACACTGCGGGTAGGGCATAACAATTTATTTTTGAAAAAAAAAAAAAAAAAAGCTGTGGTCGCGGTCTGCCTTCTTTCCTTGAAAGCGACAGCCAGCACTTTTTGCTCTAACGAGCGAATTCACCGGAAGGCCTCTTCTCCGCCTTCTTCAAAACTGAAGAAAAGACGGGCAGCATTCAATCCGGCCATTACTTCCGCAGCAGAGGGCCGCACTGGTGCTTCGTCCTCCTCCTCACCATCGTCACTGGCAGCGACAGGTTCTGCACTTCTCACGTGACATATTATGTTGCCATCCGTGAGTGCACCACACACCATTGCACTTGAGTCCACATCGACGTAGTCCGCAAAGCAGACGTCTTCCAAAACGTACTCCATGGGGGCAGTGACGCAGTGTTCGAGCACTGGTGGCTCGTCAGCTTGCAGAGCTTCGGTGCTGAAGCCACAGTGGCGAAAGCAATTTGCTATCGTAAGCGCTGTCACTTGCTCCCAAGCACGCACAAGCATGTGTAGTGCACTTAGGAGCGTCACTTGGTAGTTATTGCATAAAATAATTCGTTCCAACATATGACGCCGATAATATGATTTTAAATTTCTAATTATACCCTGGTCCATGGGCTGCAGTACCGCTGTCGTGTTTGCTGGAAGGAAGGCCAGCTTGTCGTGTTTGCTGGAAGGAAGTGTTTTGGCACGGTATTTGCCGCGGGCTCACGCCATCAAGTCGGAGCCGCAGAATCGCTACAGACGGGAAGCTACTACCGGCGCTACCGCAACAAACGTTAGCCGAGGCCTAACACCAACACAAAAAATTGCGACAGTCGGAAGCTACTCCCAGCACCAACAACCGAGGTGTACAACGCATGCCCGAGACAGACTGCAGAGAAGGCTGGGTGAAGCTACGACGCACCCGATTTGCTGTGTGCTTGTCATGCCATCTGTCATCTAACAGCGACAACTACGCAGTATTTTCAAAGGCTCCGAGATTGGCGCTTAAAAAAAAAAATCATAGAGGTTACGTAGGACGGAGAGCGGGCAGCCGCCGAGTGAGAGAGAGATTGTGGGGGGAGGGGGTGAAAAGTAAGTGGCGCTATTTATTGCACTCTGGCCTCTGTGCTAGTTTCTCCGTTTTTCTCTCCGCTCCCTGTCAACGCCGCCTCGTAACTCGGCAGTCACCCTATCGAGTGACTAGCCAAGCCGCCGGCGCGGTGGCGCGTAGTTCGAATTATCCGCGACGGAACCTACTCGCGTTTGAATTAATGGGTTTTTTTTTCATAGGCTTGTACAAAGCTTGGCCAGACCACAACTTACAGTTAGAATTATTCATAAATTCGAATTATTGAAGTTCGAATTAACGAGCTTTCATTGTACTAACTTTGTTGCTCTTGGCTCAACGTCGACTGTGTGCGCCAAACAGTTGTCGACGACAGGAAGAGCGTGTCTGCCGCCCAGTTCCATGCGTCTGTCGAATTTCAGTAGCCACTTCCTGAATAGGTCACCTGTCATCCAGGCTTCTTTATTGTTTGCGGTTACTTTGTCGGGAGTGACCGAATATTTTCGAAGCACCGTGGCTTGTGCACTTTGCCAATCACAAAAAGGGGGACCTTTTTCGTACCGATCATATTTGTGGCGACCAAAACAATGACACGCTATGCTCTTTGCTGGACTTGCCGCCGGCACAGCTGTTTCCTTTGTAAGTGATTGTCTTGTCTGGCTGCAACTTGAAAAATAATGCTCTCTCGTCAGCATTTAACACACCCAGTGGTGAGTACCTCTCCAAGTACTGCTGCAGGGTGTCGCTTCTCCAAGTAGCACATGTTTCGGCGTCCACTTCCTTTGCTATGAGATTTTGTGGCTCCCTTAAACAATTAAACTATACCTAAAACGCTACCTAAAATGATAAAACGATGAAATGATCCCTCGGAGGTGAAAAAGTCTTCAATGTCCAAGCGCAGGTCGAAATCGGCTGCCTTGGCCACTATGATAGGGCTGCTCAATGCAATACTATGGGCTCTCATTTATTTATCCCACACATAGTCAAAGCTGACTCCAGTTCCAGGAATTTTGCTGTCCTTTGCCTTTTCCGACTGGCGCCAAAATCCTTGGCTTCATAGGTGTTTGAATGGCCGCCCTGTTCCTTATGTATATTTACAACGTGCTCGGAGGTATGCTGTGCTTCCTTGTAATTTCGTATTTGCTCGACTTCTCTTGGTCTACCTCTCGAAAAATCTCCACCATCTTCTTGACAGTCTCTGCACAGTACTTTCCCCGTGGCATCTTGCAACTTTAATGCGCAATAAGATGGCATTGATGGCTTGAACAAACAACTCGCTCAAAGAAAAAAATCGCCACCGGGTGGGGCCTAGGACTTCTTCGCCACTCCGCTGCCTCAGTGCCCCGCGTATACAAGTGGCGCCAGGCACTGAGATAGCGGGAGGGCTTTTGAGAAGCACCAGGCATCAGAACTTGAAAGAACCGGTCGTACCACCTATCGTTTGGCCATAAAAGCTTCTACTGGTGTTTGACGACAATGACGATCAGTGGCGCGCTCTTCGAATTATCCGTAGAGATGGCATTTTCTGTTCGAATTACCGAGTTGTTTTACACATGATCTCCTATGCTTTGTGGACCAGATAGCGGTGACCATTTTGAATCAACGAGGTGTGAATTAACAACCTTCACTGTAAATCCAATGATGACGCGCCACCCACGCTACAGCCATCAAAGGCAGATTTCAGCGCAGGATGTAACAGCGATGGCCTAATACACGATGGCCAATATACGGCGACTTGGTTACATATAAGCATGCGTGTGTGACTATACGCTTTTTTTTTCTGGTGAATCTTTTTTTAGACTTTCAATTACCGTATTTACTTGCATAATGAACACACTCACATGATAAATGCTCCCCCAACTTCAGTCGTCAAACCCGGGAATTTTTTTTTATTCCGCCAAATAAACGTACCTTGTCCGCTGCAGTCCCGCTAACCGACACCTGGCGCATCCTTGCCCATTGGATTTCTCGTTTTTTATTATTATGCTGACACTATTCGGCCACATCTGCTCCCTCCCTTCCCCCCTTCGCCTGCTGCCACGCGCTGTAGAATGGCAGTGAGAAAAAAAAAATAATGAAAAATAGAAGGCAGCATAAAGCCTTGCAGTGAGCTTTCGCACGACGACTCTTTCCGGCACCATTGTCTTCAGATATGACCGCCTTTGAGGGTCCAAACACTCTTTTGAAATGGTAAAAGCCATAAATAAAATAAGCAATTACCTCTATGATGTTTCGTTGCATAAAAGATAGCTTACCTCAACTTGTTGACGCCACAATATGCCACAAAAGGTCTTCCGTCTTTTCAGTAACTGCTGAGACAAGATTAATGAACTTATGCTTTTACAGATAAGCATCAGAAAAGAGCAAAGACTTAGGGATTAACGATAAACCCGCCGTAATGACCTGTCGCCGACAACCTTGTCTTAATTGTCAACAGCTATCATCTGTTTGGTTGCACGTGCGGCATACCACTATTGTGCAGATGAACGCGGTAGTACAAGTGCCATGCTCCTGTTTGCAGATTTGCTGTTGCCACATCTGCTGCTGGGCTTTTTTAGGGGCGAAGCTCCTTAGAGCGTGGGTCTGTCCATCCTCCGTTGTTATCGTACGTAGCCACCGAGATGCGAGATGGCGGTTCTTGGAGTGTTCACTAGATGGACGCTCAGACGGACAGACAGACAGACTACAAGACAGATGGACAGACGTACGGCCGGATGGACGCATGGATGGTCACGCGGACGGACGGAAGCAAGAACGGACGGACGGACGGAAGCATGGATTGGAACAGACGTTTCACCCCACTCATCATCATTCACTCCGTGGATATGCTGTGATTTTTTCAACTGCGTGCCTCTTTGTAGAAAGGAGAGCAGCTTTCTGGGGCCTACACTCTAAAAAAATATCGAGTAAAAAGGGTGTCTTTTTGTCCCACAACAATAATCCTCATCATCCTTGCGTGCGCTTCCTTTCTTGAAAACTCGGCGCTGGCCACTTTCCTATCGAGAATGCAATGTAACCTTGATAATGGGCATGTCTATCGTGACCGGAATATACCGGGCGCGGGGCGATAGCGCAAGGATGGAACGCAATATAGATGACGATTATTGTTGTGGGACAAAAAGACACCCTTTTTACTCGCTCTTTTTTCAGCGTGTAGTTGAGTGCCACATATTATTCTAAAAAATGTCTAAGCACTGACAACAAGCCCATTGCATGTTTTTTAGGTGACAACCCAAGCATGTCATGCCTTGTCGTTAAGGGCCACCAGAGCACCACTGAGACCTCCAGTGTGTTTTGCTTTAAGGGGAGACGCTCCTCGAAAAAGTTTTTTTTTTATTTCTAGTAATAGAGACTTGAAAAGTTTGCTATTAGTATAGTTTTTCATGCAGATTTCAAATATGCAATCATTTTTTGTGTAGCTGCTATAATTATTGAGTTATGCCATAAACAATAGCAAAAAGTTACATTTTTTGCGGGCACTCTTTTATGTACTAAACTTTCAGTAAAAGCACTGTGTCTGATCTTATTTGACTCTTGGTAGATTGAAAAGTGCAAATAACTATATAGATATGTCACAGAAATATTGGAACCAAGAAAAAAAAATTGTATTGAATGACTTATTATTTTCAATCTCCCTTGAAACAATAAGCTAATATTTTCACAACTAATGCTGGTAGGCATTGCAATTTAGAGTAGATATTTGCATTCTGCATGTGTTGAAGAACATGTGTGCCAAGTTTCGTTACTATACAATGAATATAAGTTTCTAAAAGGCTGCCCGAAAAACGTGAAACTGTCAAAAAATGAAAATGAGAAAAACAAGTTTGAAAGTTCGCAAAGTTGGCATTTATTAGGAAATCATTCTTTTTGCATCAAATTGGGGCACAATGAAAAGTACCTTGCCTTGAATGCACTGCAAGTGTCTAGAAGTCCCCTGCACCATAGCTTGGTCCTTCACGGCTCTTGCGGTCAGTGTCCTCAACACGAGCTCTCTTCGCTGTGTTGCGACGGTGTGCCCTCGCTTCTGCAGTTTGCTTCAGTTTCATCTTCCTGATGCGCATGACGTCACAGTGGTCACCATGTATGGCCAGATCTTGTGAGGGGAGAATTCCAATGCCTTCGAGCACTTCTTCAAAGGCCCTGTGGCCTTTGTTGTACCAGAGTACAGCAAGAGTGGTGGCTGTCTCCACAGTTGTTCTGGAGGCGAACTTTGTTTTTGGACATAGCAGCCATATCTTGCTATTCAGCGATTCGGCTGCATTCTGTGTCTTGCCATGAAGGCACCGAATAAGGAGTTTCTCCTCTGTAAGGCGCTTGTAGATAGGCATAATTGCCAATCCTTGAGCCTTCGTCAACAGTGGGGTGTGGCGTGGTGCAGGCTCCCCCAGTGCTTCCGCACGCTTGTGCTTGCAGCACGAATTTGGTCCCGCGGGTCAAAAGTTGTGGCTACTGGCACCATCACTGGAGCAGCAATGAAAATACGATGCCCATATGGCAGTGTACATATTTCGGACACTGTCCTTGTTGCTCGTGATGGCGATCTTGTAATATGTTTGTAGTTTTATTATTGTCGCATCTTTCTGTTTTTCGCCTCGTGGCAGTGACGTTGCCAATTTCCGTAGGGCAGTTCCCAAGCCCTTTGCAACGTGGTTCGTGCACTCTTCTTTGTCAATGGGGGTGTCACAGTATACATTTGCCTCGCAGACTGCAGTGTAGGCCTTGCTGTCACCATCACTTAGGAAGCTGGTGAATCGCAGTGGAGTTTCATAAGACAAGGTCCTCTGCCATATATTGACAGCTGCCGCAGGTTCCATTGCATGGGATGAGCAGGCAGTGTTTTTTTGGCAAACTGGAAGATGAAAAGCTCGCCATATCTCTTTATCCTCCCCAAGGTCCCCGTGTATACTGCAAGCATGGCAGTAGTTCGAAAGAACTTCAAAATCGAGGCAGAGCCCCGTGTCCAGGGACACGACTGTGCCCACTCCATTGTGGCTTTTATGACGTCTTTTCTGCCAGGTGCCATCAAACATGACTGGCACATCTCTGCTGCCGACTGCGTCCTTCGTGATGTTTCGTGCCTGGCGCAAGTTTTCGCTCACTGCCGTCATCGCCGCACCATGGAGCTTCTTGCAAATGCCGTTGAATGTCTTGTGATGCATCGGGCTCGGAAGACCGAGAATCGCACAAAATCGTGAAAGTTGGTCGTGGCCTGCGCCTATAGCGCGTGCTGCCAGAACTGCCTTCACGTTTACAGCAAAGCTGTCACGCGAGCTGCTGCTGTCAAAACGAGCGCTCGTTCCTTGGTCCCCGGCCGAAGCAGTACGTCTCGACGTGTGCGTGAACGAAAGTGCAGATTCAGGGCAATCAGAATTTTGACAGCCCAGTTCGAGGAATGCCGAAAGTCCTTTGCGCTTTCCAGCTGCCTCTCGCACGCCGAGCTTCCGTTTGCGGCAGGTTGGGCATTGCGCACCCGCCACAAGTGCCGTCAGCGCATCGATTTCGCAAAGCAGCATGTTCGCAGTAGCAGCATCTACCGGTCTACGTTCACTCTCGAAGAATCCAATCTTCCTTTGGGATGCACTGACGAATTCCACGGCAGCGGCTATTTCACAACCACTGTCGCAGGGTTCGGTGACGGTGTTAGGCCTATCCGAAGTCGGAGCGTCGGGGCGTTGGTCGGGGGCGACATCGTCGTTCGCTGTCGCTTTGCGAAGCGTCCGACGCCGTTTCCCTCGATACTTGTGGCGAGTTCTGAACTTTCGATTATCTGAACTGCACTTCTTCGGGCTTGCCATGACGCAAAAATGCAGAGAAACGCTGAAAAGCTCGATCGCGACGTCCGAGGCTTCGCTCTTTTGCCGGAGAGATAGGAAGGGGAGGAGCGTGGAGCGCACCGCCGTCCAATGGCGGCCTCGCGCTGTGTGCCGCGATATTCAAAACGCGTGACGTACGCGTTGTTTTTCTCGTTTTTTGTTTATTCTGCGTGAAGGCACGAGACTGGCTACTAGTGGATTATGAAGGATACGGCCTTCGCAGCATGCGTGCACGATTGCAAATGGCGGCCAACGCGTCGTTTTCGCGACAGGACGACACGAACTTCGCCGTTTTTCGCGACTTTCGCGCATTTCTCGCGTCACCGCTGCCCACTTGGAAGCATTTTTTGATAATTTCTCGTGCGAATTTCAGCTTGATATTTTCAGAAGTAATAGATTATAGTCCAAGGATGCCAATACAGCCGGAAAAAAAAAAGCGAAAATTTTTCGGAAAACCGCGACTTTTCGACCCGCGTCTCTCCTTAAGCAAGCTTGCCATCACGGCGTTGAACCAACAAGCTAGCATAAATGTATGGAATATAGGTCGACCCCTCCCCCCCTAACTTTGAATCTCGGAAAAAAGAAATTTTTAAAAATTTCAATGTATGGCGGCGCACTCTTACCTTGATTAACACGCGACACAACCAGCTGCACTGTGGTGACATTTTTATTTGGACACTAAGCTTGTGTAGGTAAACGCCAGAAGGCCACGAAGCGCTGTCACTCAGACTCGTCCGAACTCTAGTCCGACGACGTTTGTTTCTCCGTAGTAGCGTTCCCGAGTGCATTGTCCTTTATTCCATCCAGTGCGTTGCTGATGCAGCATTTGCGGAAAGACTTGCTCACCATCTCCTTTGGGACAGATTTCTATGCTGACACCCAGCCACAAACGGGCATAAGCGGTCGTCGTTGTAGGCGGCCAGCGGAGGTCCTGGGATTGTCGCCCAGCATTCACTCATTGTAGAGCTTGCACACACAATCTTTAAAAGGCCACTCACCAGGCTCCTAAAATACAAAAAAGAGCATAATATTCTCTCCTGATATATCTTGTCCTTGCAAACTTCTGTGACGCAGACAGTACTGTGACGTCTACAGCATACATGCTGTCGATTGATTTATATACATGAAATTACACGTGTGATTTGTCTCCTGCACTGCTTTGTCATGCAACCGCCCATCTGTTCTTTGTTTTGCATGAATATCGTGCACAATCAAACGATCAAACTTCATTTTTGTGTTTACAACTGCGCAAGCGGCGATAACAGCGTACAGCCGAAAAGCTCGAAATCCTGATAGGCTGAAGCGCTTAGTGCTGATATTGTTCACGTACATTCAAGAACTAAGGGGCGAGGAGGATGCATAGTGTGTATGAAGGCGAGGAGAAAATCACCCTAGTCTTTAAACGCGGAGTGGTAAGTGGCCTTCTGAAGGGTTTATTTAGCACTATGTCTAGTGGCTGGAGCATTGATGTTGGCCCCCAGGGATCACAACAAGGTGTGTCTTACCATTGGACAGGGCTCCCTTGACATCGGTCATGAGGTGGCCTCAAAATGAGTCGAGGACCAACATGCTTGGTTGCTGAAAAAGTGCACCGGGTTGTCAATTCCACTCGAGCCAAATCTACTCAAGCATGAGAGACTCATTCATGAACCATTTTTCATTCGCTTTTACGATAACATCCCAAGGAAACTCTTCTTTCCGTAGCTTTTTTTCTCTTGAAAATGATATTGGGGGCTGCTTCTTTCCATCGGCTGTGCACGCGATCACCACTGTAAATCGCAAATGCTCGTTACCCGTTGTCTAGTGCTTTGCGTGCTTGGGTTTTTTACTGGTCACAATCCGGTTCGAGGGCATATCAAACCAGATTGGAGTTTAGTCAGCGTCGCCTACATGTCCCATCACGTAGCAATGCTGTCGGCGAAGCCCGATGACAAAAAGCTGATACTAGACCAGCTTGTGATCGAAATCTTCGGGCAAATATTGGTGCACGGAAGCATCCCTCCTCAGCGTGCCCACGATGGCGCACCCAGGATGGCGAGCCCTTGAATTGCGCCTTTGTGAGCCAAGACTCATGCTATCTTGAGAGCTTTAACGCGGATGCACTCCGCAGCGACCATGCACGCAACTCCCGGATCAATTCGGATAGTAGCATTTCCAGTTTGGGGTGCATTGCAGTTGGTTCCCGAAACATTTTTTTTTTTTGGTTGCTGCAGGATGTGAGGCGCTGCTTTTGGCTCCTCCAGTATCGGACACTTTTCTCCGCTCACTGAATTCCCGTTGTGCTGACAGGTTACCGTGTGCTTCGGCACACTCAATAACTTTTTTCTTAACTCTTTCACTACCGTGCCTATTCAAATTGTTCAATGTGAACAATGGATTTCAAGTTTAAATTTCGGCGTGCTTGCGGAGTTTGCAGGTGCTTAACACCATCTAGATAAGAAAGTAGAAAACGCACAACGACATCCGTTATGGTTCGGTTGGTTTTCACTCTGGGGAAGTTTCCTCTCGCCGCTTTAAGTTACGGGTTGTTGTGGAAGTGCGCCGATCATGGCGTTGTTTTCCCGTGTGGATGCTCCTAAAACACTACGTGTTCCTCGCGAATCGAGTGCATCAACAGCAGATTTTAAGGATAAAATTAGCAGCAGTGAGCCTGAAGGAGATGTTGACACATCAAACTTTAGGACTGATGACGATGATGCGTCAAGCCGCAACGTCGAGCGAGTGAGTGTTGGCTGTATGTGTGGCGCACATTTTGTTTTCTAATTAGTAGTTGCGGGTGGCAGAGAGTGTACTCACAGCAATTTTACTCATTTTGAAGGCCTCAATTTCCTACGAACGTGCTTTCTTGTCGTGTGCAGTTTTTTTCGCTTAGGGTCAAAGTCGAACTCGTGCTCTAGACTAATGCACAGTGCTCTGTCCAGGCCGTCAATTTCTTCCAGCTGTCTTTCACTGCGCAGCTGACCAGCATGATCTGCGGCTTCACCAACAAATATAGGTGAATACATATTTTAGAGAGGCAGACATACACGGAAAGAGACGATTCGTGGAGGAACTTCAGTCCCGATGAAGTGATGAAGTGAACTGGAATCCTCATCTTCATGGAAATTTTTGAATTGCCTCGCCTTCATCTCCACTAGCATACCTCAAAGTCATTGTTGTGGCTCATTCCTTTGAAGATTATTTCCAGAAGCCGTTTTTATTGCGATAGCAAATATATGGACACTCTCGGCATTGATGTCGGCGTCGCCATCACTCACCCTATATGTATACGTGTCTATATATATGAAGATGCAAGAAAGAAAAAAATCCAGAAAAAGACTCCGATGCATGGAATCGAACTTGGGTCCTCTGAATCGTGAGTGCGAGGCGTTAACCACTGAGCCACCGAGGAGCACGTACTTTAATGATCAAACGGCGAGCTATTTATATCCACCACTTACCGCTGCTGATGGGCATTTCGGGGGGAATCATCGTGTTTTCAGCAAGCAAGATGGCGGAATGAGTGCGCGCCGCCGTGCAATACGACAGCGCGCTCTCTCTTCCTCTATGCGTACTTTGCCCTGCTTAGAGGAGGCGAGCGACGCTCCCTCGGGTGCCCTTATCTCGCTCGTGGTGGAAAGAATCATACGTCTTGGCTGGCCTAGGGCTTTACCTGGAACGATTCGTTTTAGTTACGGGGCGCATAAAGGTCACTGCAATTATTAGTCTCCATTTGCAAAAAGCGCGCGCTTTTCAGACGCAGTAAAGTAACAACTGAGACGCTTATTCGCGTGCATCTGTACCTGTGAGTACGTTTCGTGCGTCATTTGTGCGTGAGAAACGCGGGGCATGTTTCACTCTGCTTTCCATTCTGTATGTGACCTTCCAATTATTTGCTATCGCATTCACTGCTTTGCCTTTATGGCAAAGCTGTGACTTTTTTTTTTTCATTCCTTGCTTTTCTAAGTGTCATGGACTCTGAGCAGACAAATCCCGTTCGCAATGGCAAGCTGCACTTGCTTTTCTAAGTGTCATGGACTCTGAGCAGACAAACCCCGTTCACGGTGGCAAGCTGCACAAGATAACCCATGTACTGCTGCACCATCACTTTCTTTTTTGTGGAAAGAACAGTTCTTGTTAATAATTGAAGTTTGTGCAACCTTTTTGCAACATAAGAAGTTACAAATTGTGTATCTTGAATTCTTTAAATGCCAAGCATTTCTTAGCGAACTTCGGTGACTGAGCGTATCTATCTATCTAGCTGCTTACGACTTTTAGTTCTCCTGGCCGTTTTGATAATGGGATCGATACCAAACACGATATGGCATAATATAACTGTAGGAAAAACACATTTGACTAGTCATAACATGAAAATCATGACATTTATGTCATGAATGTCTTGATTTATATTTCATGGTCCTGCAGCTCTTGCGATGGTTTCGTTCACATGGCATGTTACAAAACTGGTATGGTATGGCATGATTGCATGGCGAACACAAGCGACAGACCCTAATATAAAAATCACGACATGCGTGTCATGTAACAACATAACTACATGCCACGCTCATGATGCGCTCGCGGCCGTTTTGCTAGTGTCACATATATGAAATTTGGCATTACAGTACCTGAATGGATGACGAAGGTATGTGACTGGTGTGAACATGATAATCATGAGATGCATGTCTTTTGCATCCGCCTCGCATGCAAGAGGTCCGTGGTTCAAATCCTGCTGCCGCACAGTTCCCAACCGAAAAAAAAAAAAAAAAAAATCCGCGTGTTGATGGAACTGCATTAAGAGGCCTGGGGTGCGGCCTCACCGGTAACCACCGCCGGGAACGCACTCCCTCACCAGAGAAGGATTGGCCACCCTGGTGCAGTATCTGGCCACTACCTCCCACATGCATACGTCAAATAACTCACGGCCCTCAGTTCCCAGCAGCTGCGGCGCAACTGACCACGGCGGCGGTCAGATCTGCAACGCAGCAGAGGGTGCTAAGAATCTCTGGACTACAGGCCACCTTTGGAACCTGAACTTGGCAACGTTTAACGCTAGAACCTTATCTAGTGAGGGAAGTCTAGCCGTACTATTCGAGGAGCTAGAGGGTGTTAAATGGGATATAATAGGGTTCAGTGAGGTTAGGAGGACAGATGAGGCCTATACTGTGCTACAGAATGGGCACGTCCTTTGCTATCGGGGCTTGGCAGACAGAAGAGAACTGGGAGTGGGGTTCCTAATTCACAGAAACATAGCTAGAGGAATACTATAGCATTAATGAAAGGGTGGTAGGTATTGTAATTAAACTGAATAAAAGATACAAGATGAAGGTAGTACAGGCTTACGCGCCTACATCCAGCCATGATGACGCTTCAGTTGAAAGCTTCTATGAAGACGTGGAATCGGCAATGAGTAAGGTAAAAACACAGTATACTATAAGGATGGGCAATTTTAATGCAAAGGTAGGGACGAAGCAGGCTGGAGACCAGGCAGTAGGAGATTATGGCATCGGCACTAGAAACGCCAGAGGTGAGCTACTAGTAGAATTCGCAGAACGCAATAATTTGCGGTTTTTGACTACTTTCTACTGAAAACGAGAAAACCGCAAGTGGACATGGAGGAGCCCTAATGGCGAAAATAAGAACGAAATAGACTTTATAATGACTGCACACCCAGGAATCGTGCAGGATGTGAAAGTGGTTGGCAAGGTGCGATGCAGTGACCATAGAATGGTACGGTCTCGAATTCGCCTAGATTTGAGGAAGGAACGACAGAAACTGATACGCAAGAAGCCAATCAATGAGCTATCACTGAGAGGGAAAGTACAGGAATTCAGAGTGTCGCAGAACAGGTACTCGGCTCTTAGTGAGGAAACCAACCTTGGCGTAGATACAATGAATGATAATCTAACGAGTATCATTACGGAGTGTGCAGTGGAAGTTGGAGGCAGGGTAGTTAGACAGGACACTGGCAAGCTTTCCCAGGAAACAAAGAACCTAATTAAGAAGCATCAAAGCATGAAAGTGTCAAGTACAACAGACAAAATAAAACTGGTAGAGCTTTCGAAGTTGATTAGTAGGCGTAAAGTATGCGATGTAAGAAGGTATAACATGGAGAGAATTGAACACGCTCTGAAAAACGGAGGAAGCGTCAATGTAGTGAAGAGGTAATTTGGGATAGGCAAAAGTCGGATGTATGCACTAAGGGACAAAGAAGGCAAAATAACTACCAATATGGATAGGATAGTTAAAATAGCGGAGGAGTTTTACAGAGATCTGTACAGTAGCTGAGACAACCCTGACCTTAATACTATAAGAACTAGCAGTAACCCAGATGACACCCCACCAGTAATGATAGAAGAAGTCAGAAAAGCTTTGGAGAGCATGCAAAGAGGCAAAGCTGCTGGTGAGGATCAGGTAACATCAGATCTGCTGAAAGATGGAGGACAGATTGTGTTAGAAAAACTAGCCACCCTGTTTACGAGGTGTCTCCTGACGGGAAGGGTACCAGAGTCTTGGAAGAACGCTAACATCATCTTAATACATAAGAAAGGAGATGACAAGGACTTGAAGAATTACAGGCCGATCAGCTTGCTCTCTATAGTATACAAGCTATTTACAAAGGCAATTGCTAACAGAGTAAAGAAAACATTAGAATTCAATCAACCAAAGGAACAAGCAGGATTTCGAACAGGCTACTCAACAATTGACCACATTCATACTATCAATCAGGTAATAGAGAAATGCTCAGAGTATAACCAACCACTATACATAGCCTTCATAGATTATGAGAAGGCGTTTGATTCAGTAGAAATATCAGCCGTCATGCAGACACTGCGGAATCAGGGCGTAGATGAAGTATATATAAACATTCTGGAAGAAATCTACAGGGGATCAACTGCTACCGTAGTGCTTCATAAAGAAAGCAACAGAATACCAATCAAGAAGGGTGTAAGGCAGGGGGACACAATCTCCCCAATGCTATTTACCGCGTGCTTACAGGAGGTTTTCAGAAGCCTAGAATGGGAACAGTTATATATGAGTTAATTGAGAATACCTTAGTAACCTGCGCTTCGATGATGACATTGCATTGCTGAGTAACTCAGGGGATGAATTGCAACTCATGATTACGGAGTTAGACGAGGAGAGCAGAAAGGTGGACCTTAAAATTAATCTGCAGAAAACGAAAGTAATGTACAACAACCTCGGAAAGGAGCAGCGCTTCGAGATAGGTAGTAGTGCACTTGAAGTTGTAAAAGACTATGTCTACTTAGGGCAGGTAATAACTGCAGAGCCTAACCACGAGATTGAAGTAACTAGAAGAATAAGAATGGGGTGGAGTACATTCGGCAAGCACTCTCAAATTATGACAGGTAGATTGCCACTATCCTTCAAGAGGAAGGTATATAACAGCTGTATCTTGCCGGTACTTAGCTACGGAGCAGAAACCTGGAGACTTACAAAGAGGGTTCAGCTTAAATTGAGGACGACGCAGCGAGCAATGGAAAGAAAAATGGTAGGTGTAAACTTAAGAGACAAGAAGAGAGCAGAGTGGATTAGGGGACAAACGGGGGTTAAGGATATCAAAGTTGAAATAAAGAAGAGGAAATGGACATGGGCCGGGCATGTAGCACGTGGACAGGATAACCGCTGGTCATTAAGGGTAACTAACTGGATTCCCAGAGAAGGGAAGCGGGTTAGGGGGAGACAGAAGGTTAGGTGGGCAGACGAGATTAAGAAGTTTGCGGGTATAAATTGGCAGCAGCAAGCACAGGACCGGGTTAACTGGCGGAACATGGGAGAGGCCTTTGTCCTGCAGTGGACGTAGTCAAGCTGATGATGATGATGATGCATGTCATGTAACATCACTACGTGCCACACTCATGATGCGCTGGGGGCCTTTCGCCAACTTCAATTGTACCAAACTTAATATTATTCGACGCAAAAGGACGACAAAGGTAAATGTCACATCCAAACATGATAATGACGACAAGCGCGTCATGTAACAAAATGACTGCATGCCACACTGATGATGTGCTCACAGCTGTTTCACTAGCTTCACATGTACCAAACTCGGTATTACGTGACGCGAACGGACGACGTAGGTAAATGACACATCCAAACATGATAATCACGACATGCGTGTCATGTAACAACATGACTACATGCCACACTGATGATGCGCTCGCGGCCTAATCGCTAGCTTCACATATGCCACATTTGGTATTACGTGACGCCACTGGATGACGAAGGTATGTGACTGGTGCAGACATGATAATCATGAGATGTGTGTCATGTGAGAACATGACTACCTGCCACAGTCATGGTGCCAATACATTTCGACGCTACGTGGTGCGCGAGCTTGCCGGTGTTCATTTAGTCGCGGCACGCCGGCGTTGCCTCACCAGGCACCGGTACTGCCATATACTCGCAGGCGCTTTCCGCGCTGCGTTGCTTTGACGCATTCGCGTTTCAGTGCATCCGGCGTCCCTCCGTCACGAAAAGAGGAAGATGCGGTGTTGTTTTGGTAACGCATCGGCGCGAAATGCAACATGCTGCATTTCGCGCCGGTTGCTGTGAGGCCGCACCTACAAATGCTGGTTACGCCTGGCGTCAGACTATAGAGCGCTGTGCCCAGCGTGCGCGCACGTCAACGCTACATTAGAGTATATTAGGCCCTTTATAATGCGCTCGCAGCTATTTTGCTAGCTCCGCATATACTAAATTTGGTGTTATGGAACGTCAATGAATGACAAAATGTATGACTGGTGCAAACATCCTAATCGTGACAAGCGTGTCATGTAAGAACATGACAACATACCACGCTCATAGCGTGCTCGCGGCCGTTTCACTAGCTCCGCATATACTAAATTTGGTATCGCGTGACGTGAATAGGTGATGAGGGTAAACGACACATCCAAACATGATAATCATGACACGGAAGTCATGTATGGCATAATTTACCTCCACCTCGTAAGTTTGGGCTGATATTAAAGGGACATATCAACATTTCTCATTTGTACTGCACATATCGATTCCCACTGTACGTGGGATCTGTCAATTTTTTTAACCTCATTATTTTTTATGTTATTCTCCTTTTTATAGCGTTAATTGTATAATACTGTATAAACTTTTCAATATAAACATTTCTTTCCTAGTGTTTGTATTAAGTATATAAGAAACGTTTCTGTTATTGAACAGAACATTTTTTTTAGCTACAGTTTGGTACCAAGGAATGTAAATAAGGCATTAGTATCTAGCGCAAAAATGTTTTTACACTCAGTAAAAGTGGCCCGCTTTCCCACTGTAGCGATAGAGTTAAAGCCTATTTCAAACTGCCATCGACTACCACTTATTTCTGAAAGCAATAAAAAAGAAAAGAGCAGACTGACAGCAGATAACCGAAGCGAAATGGTGCTTTTAGAACACTGTAGGCCTTGCCGAACGGCGCTGCTGCTGATGCTCACGATGGCAATGGAGGTGTGGCAGCTTGGGCTAGTTGGTATGGCATTACGATAGTTATAGCGTGTGAACAAAACGACGACACAGAGGCAAGAAGGACACGAAAGACACGAGCGCTAACAATGACTCGGGTACGCTCATCTGTGTGCTTGTACAGCGTCGCTGTGTACCTGAAGAGGGGAACACAATCGCACTCAGTGCAGTGCCGAGCAATAAAACCATCTTTCCCGTTTCTAACATTGTTAGCGTGTTCTCTCAGCCGATCGTTCAGACACCTTTCGGTCGTTCCGACATAAGCATAGCGCTCGTGTCTTTCGTGTCCTTCTTGTCTCTGTGCCGTCGTTTTGTTCTGGCGCCATAACTATCGTCAGGCAATGGAGGCTTTTGACTTCAGCTGCCCATTGTTACTTCTTTTCTTGTAAGATGCAACTTCGTTGTATTGAGCTCTGAGTGTATGTAGAGATAAGCCGTTTGTGAAGTGGTATCTTTCATACTTCAGAGCTCCATGCCATGTTATGTTGCTCCACACAAACATCCCGGAAACTGAAGCCATGGCTTCCTTCTGGATGTTATACATCCTGTCATGATGTTGACAGCTAAACCACAGCCCATGACGATCATTTGGCCTTAGAGACTCCTTCTATATGACTTTTGGCGATGCATTTTCTATGTGCCACCTTTTACGAGATCAGCTGAGGTTTCTCCTACTGTCTTTAATATGTAACCATAAAACTGTGCCCTAAAGGTCTTTCTTCCCCCTCTCCCGAGCCTCGTTTTTCGCTTGCTCATATACAGCAGAAAACCTCTTGTCAACATTGTCCTTCAGTGCCATCTAGAGTAACTACATTAATCACAGAGCGGTTTAAAAAGAACTGCCCTGTCATCGTGTGATGTCTTACGTTGGCATCCTACAGGTTGCTTGTTTGATACACATGTTGAACAGGCTGCATGTTTGGAACTCCAGCGGGCACTTTGTTTCGAACGCTAGTATTGCCGAAGAGCTAATTCATTTAACTGAGCTAGCAAAACATCAGGGTCAGGAGTTACATCTATGGAAGAAAGAAGTGGAGGTTAGACGCCAGTGCCAGTAGTGAAGCACTGACGTACTGCACTCAGTGCAGTAAGCTGTAGAAAAACAGTGTAAAACAAATCGCAAGCAAATCAGAAAATCACATGAAAAGGACTAAAATTTGTTTGAAATGCCACATAATCATTCAAGAGCAGGGAAGCAGCAGATGAACACAAGAGTGCAAAAGGACAGGAAAGATTAGATAACCAGTACAGAAACCCATTTTAATTTTTCCTGTCTATCGGATAGGTTGCCGATTTGGACACCTCTTAATGCAAGAACAGCCCATTAAGAGCTGCGCACTAAAAACGGCACTTCAACTGCTTCTGAGAGTAAAACATACTGTGGAGCGTTACAGAACCCAACCTGTCATTTTGGCTTCTCCGCCAGCAACTGTCCCCACCGCACTCAGTAAATTTTTGCACTTAGATCAATGGGGCCTTCTCTCCCACTGCTCTCCTTCCTTCAAGTCACCACCACCCTAGTGCTACAAATATATATGTCAAAGTGAGCTGCGCCCATTAGTAAAAGAGCAGCTGTGCTCAATCTACCTGGAAGGGGCCTCTTGCCGAATTTTTGGAATTGGGGAAGAAAATGGGGAGGTGAAGAAAATGCACAGTTCTAACAGTTTAGGCAGAAGTGTGTGTGTGTGACACACCAAGACGAAATATTTCTACAATCCGCTGTGCATCGCTACGTGTGTAGTGCTGGCGCTTGTTTTAATTCCGTATATTTCTCTGCTGTGTTGGCTTAGGACTTATAACAATAACGAATGAAAAATGCATAAAAAAAACCATTAACAGCTACGCATGTGTTGACAGCATCTGCTCATTGTTATGCACAGGTTCCCGCAGAGCTCTTAGAGCCACTGGATTCCAAGGACACGAGCAGAGCTAGCGCAGCCGATGACTCTGGTTTGCCTTCCTTTGTGCTCGACTCGAGTGATGACAGCATAGATTTCAAGACACCACCTGGCACAAAGAAGAGACGCAAGGTAAAACCTGTAGAGCCGGCCGCAGCCCTTGTGGATGTGACGCCTGGCCGGCGTACTACGTCACCGTCGCCGAAGAAGTCTGTCAAGCTGCTCGCCTCGCCAACCCCAAAGACACGCCGTCGGGGTCCAGTTGTGTCCACACCTCGTAATGCCACACCCAAAGTGAGTGGGACTATATTATCGCAATTAATTTATTTCAGCAAAGGGACACTTCCAATTACATTAGTGGATGCACTAGGTAGACCTCATATTCAGGCTGTATGAAGCTCATCAGCAGAAAGAAGAAAAGAAAAAGAGGAGAAGTTTCACTCCGCTGGGGGCCTACATACAGCCTCATGAAGCCAACAGATAACCATGTGAAACAGTGAAGCAACACGCATTAAACATGGAGGAAGATGACTGTTTTTATTATTTGAAAATGTGTCAGCCAAACGTGCACTGCCCAGATAATGTGTACATACCTACAAATTTACTGTAAAATATAAGGTTTCTACATTAAAGCTCGTTTATGATGGCCGTGTAAGCATATTGGAATAATATTGTTACGTTTACCGTAGGCACCGCGGCACCAGAGGCTTTTCTCACGAGGAAAAGCTTCTCTTCAACTCTAACCTCCCTGTTCCCCGTTACACAGATTCTCATACCCAAATCACGCATGCATTTGTTCGTGTGTGACTTAAAGCAACACTGATTTTACATCAGCACGAGTACACCCATAATTGAATACATTTTAAAGCTTGATATTTAAGCCCATCATATTTAGACTTATCCATCACACTGACACTTATGTACTTGCTCAACCGATGGGATGGCAGCTGCAGTTTTGGCTGCCATTACTTGTGCAATTGTGGCGGAGATCATTAATCTTCAAGTATATTACAGTGGAAGGCTTGTTGATGGCATAAACATTGGTGTACTTTGAATAAGCAACCAGTTCATGTATTGAAACTTGATTTCATGTGCATAATGGAACATATTTTTCATCTGCCAAGCTGCTGAGGGCACAATGTATGCACTATACATCCCATGTATTTTACTGGTTGTTTACAACCCCTTTTCTCTGAAACTACTCTTATCTAAAGCATTCAAGTACGTTTTATTCTATTTTTGGCATGTCCTTGCAGTGGAACTAGAATTTCATTTCAAGTGTTGACATTTGTGCAATTTTTTTCGGTCAGGCAAGTAATTTTTGTCATTATAATAACTGCAAAAAAAAAAAGAGAACTATTCCTCATACGTACACTATTCTAGTTCAGTAGCTTTATATTGATGTTTGTCATATTCTGGTTAAAAATAAGCACTCTGTTTTTTTCCAGTTGTTTTGATAATGGGGCAAACGTAACACTAAATTGATTTCGAGATATTGAGAGATATTGAGAGTTAAGAAGTTAAAGGAGCACTCACATCAAATTTCAAGATCGAGATGTGCCCATCATTCGATCACTTGGTATGCATAGCATACCTGCCAAGTCTCCCGGATAGGCCTGGAGCCTCCCGGATTTTCACCGTTTTTTCTGGTTGTACGGTTGTCATCAAAATCTCCCGGAAATCAAAATTTATCTGCGTGATCTGGCCGCATTGACAAAAAAGCAGCTCAATCCAACTCAGGTTTTTCGAATCGACCCCATTTTATTATAAATGAGTATACGAGGCGTTCATGTAAACGTACGGTATAATCTCAATTATGCGAAACCGTGGCAGATACGAATTCTTGAAATTCACCAGCCAAATTTTACTATGTTCATTGGGCCTCAATTCGAATGTTTCGAACTCATTTCCTAATCTTGGCGGGTGATACGAAATTTAGTACGGAAACCATCGAACGAAGGCCGAGAGCAGCTTACTCGGAGCTTCGAAAGTACGCGTGCGACCGGCGCACGCACTGTCTTCTACAGTGCTTGGGATTGTCGTTGCCACAACTGCTGTGGACGAAACCACGGTCGCTCTTGACACGATCATGTATGGCCACAGCGTAACTGACAGAACCCCGTAAGTGCGCACTCAACCAGTCAAAGCAACGCTGCTTTCCGCAAACTCTGCGGACATCCCGTCCGCAGAGTTTGCGGACATCCCGTCCGCAAAGCTGCGCCATCCCGTCCATTCACGTGTGTCCGAGGAAGACACACGCGAGTTGTTTTGAGTGAAATAGATTCTGCTGGTTGTGTTGATTCTTTGAGACTCTCACCTTAGTGAAAACGTCTACCTTTGTGTGTTCGGCCACTCCTAACCACAATAAGACCGCAACGCTGATGTTGGCGTTTGCGATTGAGACTCCCCTCCCACTGCCTTTTGTTTTTCCTGATGTTTTTTGTTTGTATGTATGTCCTCTTTTTTTGTGCTGCATGCACCCCCCTCCCCCCCTCATTGCGGAAATCTCCCGGATTCAGAATCCTTGAACTTGGCAGGTATGGCATAAGTCTTCTTGGTCTTCTTGGCCAAATTTTAATGGCATCTATCGCGTGGAATTTATTTTAAAATAGATGTCAAACAAGTAGAAAAGCTAAGGAGAAAAAAGGGAAAATAGACTGCCCTGCGACATCGACACTAGTGCCGTGTGTTCAGTGTGATACACTCCACAAATACCATCCTGAGTGACAATGCTCTAGTAGCGCTGACAAGTACCATCCGGGTGTTCCTATCGAGGCGTCTAAGTGCAGAAACGCACTCGCTCGTCGTGTCTGATTTTCGACGCACCGGTTTGAATGATCTTGTGAAATTATCAAGATAAAAACCACCTTTAAAAGAGCGGCAAAAGAAAAAAGCATGATTAAACATGTCCTTGTCGGTCAGCAAGTCGGGGAATCATTGTGAGTTGCAAATGAGTTACAGTCGTCTAGTTCGAAGCATGGAAATTTCATATCACATATGTGTTACACATGAACACGACCGCAAGCTATCTAAAGTGGAACAGATATCATTGCTAACAAGTAACACGCAGGTGTCGTTGAATTTTAGTTCATCAGTAGACTTGCATCCACGTAAAAGTGGTAATACCGTGTTAACCGCGAGAGGCTGGATAGGTGGTGCCATCTGGAAGTGCAAATAAGAACCTGGCAAGCAGGAAACGTATTCCATTTCTCCGCTAATGCTCATTCATGATAGCTATAGTGCAGTGACCCCTCTGCGTATACCTGAATGCTTTGCACGTCAAAACACATTTATATAGCTAACTGAGACACACGAGCGAACATGGCTGAAGCGTGCATCCTCGAGCACCTCTGCAGTGCTGCTTGGAACGGCGTACATTTCGGAGTCACTGTTGTGCAAAAGGTCGATCGAAGCAAAAATAATTTGCAACGTCGCGAATCGCAGAGATTCTAAGCTCCAGACTATTATATTGAACCCGAGTCGACACTTTTGAACTGCGATGACAGCAATGCAGGTGACAAGGCATGACTGAATGTGTCCGCTTAGCAGACAAAATGTTTGCGGAGCAACTGAGCCTGATGTCACTCTTTTCTGTGAAGAAGTGGTAAGCTGTGGCGTGATTTGGAAGTGACCACGAAGTAGCGCCACTGCTGGTGCTCCTAGCACTAGAAATGGCGGGATTGCCGGCCGTTTTGAATAGTCCTAGATACCAGTGATATAAATCAATAAAAGTGATAGTTATTCATCCCTCAGTTGCATTTTACATTGCGAATCGCTGCTATGGGGCCTATAGCTACTCGCTGATGCAAAAATCTTGGCATGAGTGAATTTGATGTCAGTGCTTCTTTAAAGAAAGTTTGTTTCATGTTTTGTTCAAAAATAATGTGTGCTGAACAATTTAATTAATAGCAACGTGCGACATAGTAAGCACAGGAATCAGCTTATTACTTGTTATCTTGGTTTCTGGGCTTGTTTTTTCATATCTCCTTTCTCTCTAATAGGCGTATACTGTCGATGGCTGTTGACCTCATCCAGCCACATAGTAACAGTATCGAGCCTCTCTCCTATGCCAAATGCAATGGTTATCCGACTGCGCCAGTCATGCCAATAGTGCAAAACTGTTACCGTAAAAACCAGAATATAAGTCGGACCGTAACATAGGTCGACTCACCAAACCTTGAATCTCCGAAAAAGATTTTTTTGAAAATCGCAAAGTATTGCGGCGCACCCTTACGTTGATAAATGCGCGGCACAACTAGCTGCACTGTGGGGCCACATTTTTTTTCATTTAGACACTAATCTTATGTAGTTAAATGGCCACTTACCAGGCCCCATAACAAATTTTGGTTTGACTAAGGAAGTTATGTGCTTGATGAGGAGCATTATGCCACAAAATTTTTTCATTCAGTTAATTACGAACTGATAAAATTGTTTGTTTGTTTTTTTTCAAGCAGCGCAAAACGAGGATAAGAGGAAACGAGCTCAAACCTTTGCCACTTCCCCGTGTAGGCCTCATAAGTCCAATTTCTTCCCTGCCCCCTCCGGCAACCGACCAAAAGGTCACGTGCTCATGACGGGCCCGATCAAGCCCAACCCCCAAGCATGCGAGCAGCGTTGTTTTACAGCGTTTTTTTATAGTCTAGTCAACTGCCTGTTCCTGCGGGATGGTTTGGAAACGCTGCCTTAGACACTGTAGAATAGATAAGCATAATGAGTGCTTGAACGCGCAGCACCATTAATTTCTTTTCCAAGACAGGCACCAACTGCGGGGACACGAACACATGCGGGCGCATCTCGTTCCAACTCACAGGCGGGGGAATGGAAAAGACGCTCACATTTCCTTATTTCGTCTCATTATTTATCTCAAGTTTTATTCATCTATTCAAGCAACAGATTACATAAACCACACATGTCGTGTTAAATAATTTTTGCCATGTCACGTGCTACTGTTGTCAACAACAGAACGCAGTCTTCTACGTAGAGGACCAATGTCACAGCACTGCCATGTACGTAGGGAAATTCATATGTGTTCGTCATCACGGTCATGCTCTCCATGCTCTCGGCGCGGGTCCGAAAAAGGAAGAGAGAGCAGCATTCATCTTGAAATTTGACCCATTTTCACAGCGCATAGCGTTGCAAATTTTGGCAGATGTGATAGGGAACGCCCCATCTATGCACTGTGTTTGTTAGCTCAAAATTTTCAAACCTGGTGAGTGGCCCTGTGAAAAGGCCACAAAGTGCTGTCACCCAGACTCGTTTGAACTTGAGTCCGGCGATGCCTGTTTTTCACTAGTAACGTCACAGAGTGCATTGTCCTTCGTTCCATCCAATGCATTACTGATGCAGCATTTGGGGAAAGACTGAAGTACGCCACCTCAGTGCAGCGCTTCGTAAATCAGCGCACCCACGATGGCGATACCTTTAATTGCACCCTCGGGAGCACTGAGTCGCGCTCTATCTCGAGAGCTTTCACGCAGATGCACTCAGCTGTCACGGGTAGCGACCTTGCCCGCAGCTCCTGGACGAATTCAATGAGTAGTGTTTCTAGTTTGGGGTGCACTGCAGTTTGTCCACGAATTGATGTTTCTTTTTTTTTTTTTTTTTTTTTGGTTAGTGCAGGATGTGATGTTCTCCTTTTGGCTCCTCCAGTATCGCACGCTTTTCTCCTATGCACCGAATTCTCATTGTGCTGCCAGGTTGCCTTGTGCTTCGGCATACTCGATAACTTTTTTCTTAAAACCTATCGTAAATTGCCGTCGGCTACCACTCATTTCTGAAAGAAATAGAAAAAAAGAAAACAGTAGACTGACAGCAGATAACTGAGGCAAAATGGCGTAGAACACTGTAAGCCTTGCCTAGCCTTGCCCAACGGCGCCGCTGCTGATGCTCACACTGGCGATGGAGGCTTTCGACTTCAGATGCCCAGTGTTGCGAGACTTCCACATTTTTCCTGCCAATGACTGGTATATAAGACGAAGGTCGGCTTTTCAGTGCGTTTTTTTTTTTTTTAAAAAAAAAAAGTTCATCTTTATTTTGGTTTTCACAGTAGGTAAGACTAGTCGCATAAGTCCTCAGCACTTGCTGAACCCTAAAATGTCTTTCCCGGGCCCAGTCTTAGACACCTGTTACGGCGAATCCAATCCGAGTAGTGGCGATTGTAAGAACAAAGGAGGGTTCGGTTGTTCACACCGTGCCTTCCCTCCCTACCCCAAGGACCCCCAGGAAAGAAGGGAAAAAAAGAACCGCCGACACTCCTTCCACCTCACTGGTCGTTGCCTGTCATCTGGTATATGTTTGTGGAAAGCCATATTTTTCGCTCAACCATGCAAGTTGCACTAGGGCTAGCCCACACCTAGTCGCTCCTTGATGGCATGTTAGGTGAAAAGTTTGTGAACACAAGGTGTCACTAAAGCCAATGTTTCGACAAGTGAACTATTTTTCTTTATACTTGGCAACGTTTACAGAACCAAGTTAATACTTAGATTGATCACCAGCCTTGGCTTTGTACTAGTTCATTTCATACCACCTTTATTTTTTACAATACTTTTTCTGAATATTTGGAAAAATTGGAAGTGCTCAACCCAAATGACCTTAGCAGTGAAACGACTATGCCACTCAGTGCTCACGCCTCTAAAAATGATTGAATACGATGGAACTGATCCGTAGTGAGTTGTGGTGAGTGACTGAATTCGCTATCTGCACAGGAATTTTCAAACAGTATGTACTCATGCACCACAAGTTTTCTTCGCCTTCTTTCTTTAATTGCTTTAGTGCTGGTTTTCTGGATAGGACTTTTCTTTCTTTTTGTAATGATCTTATGACGCCTTTCATTCATAGATAGAAACTGTATGTGCAAGCTTGCCTTGTCACAAAGTTTACACTTCAACACTTATCTTGTGTATATAACATTGCAGCGAAACCAGACTGTGACACTATTTCGTGCTAGGAGCTTGATTAATAGCCGCCGTCTAGGTGTTGGCCTTGTCTTTTTGTTTACATTGCAGCAGTATGGCCAGTACACACAAATAAGAATATTCATGGAAAATTTGGCCGTGTACTGCTCCAAATGATCCTAAGCTCGATTTTGTCGGCTCCAGACCTGCTGAAAAACACATTTCCTTCTGCTTTCAATCCGCTCCAAAACCGAGATTTTCCTGCTCCAAAAATTGCTCCGCATCCTAAACTGGCTAAACAACCACTGCAATGGCCTTGAGAATGTTTTCTCGAGCCACGCAGGCCTTTTTCATTGTTAAGGCAGTTTCAGCCATGGCAGGTCAAAGAGCTTCCATTCCAAAAACACAATACGTTGTATTCTCTACGAGTGGCACGGTTTCTCCACGTTCTCTGCAGACACTGTTACTGGTAATCGCAGTTTAGCCATTGTCATTACAGGTAACATTTTGTCCTTGCAGCAATGCATAATGAGCATAAAGTTTGCTTGCCGAAGTGCTTGTACAAGTGCACCTGGTCTTGCTTCTGTTGGTAGTTGAAGTGCGTTGATTTCCAATTAGTATATTGTGCTTTCTAAACAGTTTCTTTCACCCCTCAACTCGAGAATATGTTTGGTGCTGCTGCAAAACCAACAAAGGCGCCACCGAACTTGACATAAATGCAGAGAACCACGTCTCTGTGCGAGTCTTGTACACGCAAGCCAGGTCGGCTCGACAAATGTTAAAAAAAACTGCACCATGTGCTTTTAAATAACCGGAATACTTTAACACCTGCTAAGCTACCAGTTTTCATTTTTGAAAAATTTATGTGAGAAAGCTCAAGTTATGCACAGTCTGATAAGAAGGGGCATGGCTGTTCATCAGTTGCTCCCAAAAACCTGGTGCTTTTGGATCACTAAAGGTCCACATAAATGTGCAGGGTGCTGGATATTGTTAATAAAGGCCTTAATATTCTGAACAAGCAAAAAACAAAATTACGATTTTTTTCAAAACATTTTTATGCTACCCTGTGTCATTAAATCGAGTAGTAAGATGTCTTTTAACAAAAAACTTCCATTGCCCCCCCCCCCCCCCAAAAAAGGGGGTGGGGGTGGGGGTAATTGCTATTGCCATAGCAGCCGCCATAGCCGCATGCCGCCAGTGTTAAATAATATTCCAGCCGCCACGTTGAGGAGCAGCCACAGCTTTGCAGTCACCTTAGCAACTGCCGCAGTTTTTTTTCACCGTGGTTTGGGGACAATGATCTTGAATTTGAACTTTATTCAGACAGTCATTGTCTAAATTCAGGGTGCTAAAGGCATACAGAAACTGCCTTCAACACATTCAGGGTGTCAAGCTTCGTGCGTATGCCTGATCTGTCCTTCGCCATTTCTTGGTTGCGTCTTCTGCAGCTAAGAACACTAGACACTAGATCCAATTGCTGCCGGCATTGGGATTCTCGTGCTGCAGCACAACAAGCTGAGGATCAACCTGCTTCACTATGCCAAGCTTTGCGCAACTTAGTGCAAACTTTCTGCTTTCTTTATATTCTAAGATTGGTAGGGCCTGCACCTATGATCATCACACCTATTTGCCCATTAATGTTTCAATCAAAAAGGACCTTGAAGAGAATGCAATGTTTTCACTGGCCTTGTATTCTAGTGTTAAATTTGTCTAATTCTTCGGGCTAGTAAGTGAAAGTTGAAGCTCCTGTTATTTACTTTATGTATGTCTTGAAGATATTACCTGTGATGTTGATGGTACTACTGTCAATAGACATGCTTCTAAGTCTTGCTTTGCTTGCGCAGACTGGATCAAAGAAGGCTCCCACATCGAAGGCCACGCCACTCTCAAAAGGTCTCGAAAAGAAGACGCCAGTCTCAAAAAGAAAACACAAAGCCACGCCAACCAAGACGTGAACACTTTTTTTTTCTAGGAAATGTGTGTAAAATTAAGACAGCAAGTAAATGAATTGAAAAAAAAAAGTGTGATGCAACACCTTTTAACCCTGGTTATGCCTCATTCATTGCCCTCATAGAGATGTAATGCTTGGATGCAATACAGGTATTCCTAGAAAATTGCAAGTTTAGCAAAGAATGGCATTTTTCTCAGTGCAAGCTAAGCAAGCTATTCTCATTTAAGGGCTGCAGTTTTTGTGATCCGTCTAAAGTCAGACAAAATGTCTTTGCCATGCTCTCTGCAAGTGTTATAAATTAAAATTTCTGTTTTGAAAAAAGAAGTACTACACTGTAGCATAATCTGGTCCTGTTCACATCGCCTCCTCTATCACTCACCTGGCTTCATTTCTCGTTAGACACTTAAACCATGGCACATGGAAAGGAACATCTGTGTGCGTAAATTCAAACTACTATCTTAGAGTGCCTACGGCAAGGACTGCTACAAAGTGCCCGCTGCGCTGTAATTTTTCCTTTTGTGATTTGCCGATGTACCTATATGCATCTGTACAGCTGCCCACCTTGTTGATGGTGCTGATAATGATGGCTAATAATGCCTGAGCCAGGCCTTTAAATCACGAAGTGATTGTACATTTCACACGTTCTGGCTCCTGACGAAATTCTTTGAATCCGCTATACAATATTACATGCGGCATTGATAGAAGTGCCGCTCCAAACTGCTGCAAAAGAGAAATGCTGCTCCAAATTGCAATCTTTGTTAGTAACTGTTCCGAAAGTCCTGCGAAATGGTGTTGGGGGAACGAAATACAGCGAAGTTAAGCCATGTGACCACCCAGCGACCCTAACTGAAAACAAAAACAAGTAGTATACCTTCACTTCACTATTGTTAATCAAGCTTATTCATTATTACTCACAAGTCCGTATACTATTGCTATATTTTTTGTAATTACCCCATCCATGTAGCCATAGGAGGTCCCCCTTTCAGTTTCTCTGAAACTTTGGGACCTCCTGCTGTAATAACGCAAACCATGTACTCAACTGAACTATTTAATGAACTTGACTTGAATTAGTGTACAGCTTGTATAGTAGCTGTACACTAGAAAATTGGCAATGCTACACGTACTGGCATTTTCTATATATACAGTTCAAACTGCTTGTAATGAACCTCCATATAACGAATTCCTCGTTATAACGAAGTTTTCAGTTCCCCGCCATCGCTCTATGGAAGCGCATGTATTTGCAACTTATATGTAACAAAGTAACTGTGGGAGACAAAATAATATAACGAATTTTACCACAGACAATCTAGGAATTTTGCTCCGAATTTTGGCTTTTTGGTATGAGCGTGCATCTTCTGCGGCTGCTCCGCTGTCGACGAAGCTACAGCGTACTAGAAAGGGGCAGTGAAATGAACGAGGTGGCCCCGCCGTATCTTGGTTGATTCTCCAGCGGGTGACAGTAGCGGCGGCGCTGGCGTCGCAAGGTACTGAAGATCTCGGCAGCGTCTGCATTGGGAGCGCCCACAAGTAGCCCGCGAAAGCGTGTATTTGCTTGTTTTTAGCGCGTTCAATGCATTTCAGAGCCTTTATCAGTGTATGCACACCTGCTAACGCAATGGAGCGCGAGCAAATATGCAAACACGCCAAAGTTGTGTCGAGGCATTCACTATTTCAAAAGCCTGCCGACAAAACAAAAAAAAACTTGTAGTGCAATCAGAATTTGCACAGATTCGCGTAGCTTTTCTCTCAAGCAGCACTTTGAGCTTGGATACATCATAAGTGGCTACTGTCGAACTACAAAGAGGGGAGTATCAAAACCGCGAATAAGTCATGCGCTCGTTTTGTCTGCAGTTTTTATATCGAGAGCACTGTACTTCATATAAGTTCACATGCACTCGATTGTTTCACGAGAAACCCAATTATAAGTAATGTCGTCACAACATTTATATCGGTGACGACTTAGTTTTATCATGTTAGTTTTGCGGAAGATAATAATTAATGCTTTCTGAAAGGCTTTCTTGTTTTAACCGCGTGCTCTCGTGCTCACTTTGCTTCTTTTATGCAAGCTCCAGGAGGCCGAGCCAGAGAGCCGAGCTGAAAGAACGCCTGTACCTTCTAGTCGAGAACTCCATGCGAAGGGGGTTATCTGATATAAACATAATAAAGAGTGCCAGTTGTATAGTATACATAGCCAGTCTGTTACTCTGCACAAATTCACAACCAGTTCTAATTTTGCATTGAAAGCTTAAATTGTGCTGCTTTCCTAATATTATATTCGCATAACGCCCTTGCAAGCGAGAAAATTTATTACGATGTTTAGTATTACAGGTGTAGTTCTTTTATTACGTGTAAAATATGTAGGCAGGCGTTGGTGCATTTTGTTTTGAAAAATATAACTTGTACATGTATACAGTAAACACACACACACAAACATATATATGTATATATATATAAAGTGTTTTACGCCGTGCATTTTCTATCCAACTACGTTAGACTTGAACTAGTCTTGATACCTCATACTGTCGAAAAGGTGAAATTTACAGTGCGCATTAGTACAAAGGCATGCTATATTCAGCTTCGCCAACTGTAAACGTTTGGCACAGGGCTAGCCAGGATTTTTTTTTTTTTTTTTTTTTTTTTGTGGCGTGGAGGGGGAGGTGCAGCAGAACGACTAACTTTGGCAATTGGTGGTCGCTGTGAATAGGTGTGAATATTTTAGTATACCCTGAAAAGTTTAATTACGAAAACAGTTCCTGGTGTAGGGGGTTCAGATTCCCTTCTTCGCCCCTCTCGACTTAATTACGGCCTCCTGGTTCTGCGTGCATTTGACACGGCATTTGTTGTTCATCTTGCAGCTTTTTTAGCGCAGCTAACTTCCAATAAATCTACTCAGTTATTCTCAATATTCTAGACGCCTGCTCAACGAAGAAAGAGTTGAGAGAAAAGATCAGAGTAAGACATGCCCTTTCTAAGTAATTTTCTCTCTCTGACGAGGACTTTTTGGAGCTCAAATTAAATGGACTGGCGTGTCATACTTTAAGGGTTATGACATCATGTGCTAGACATGAATGATAGGCAGGTACGAAAAAATCTGCATCAAAAAAGCGCACCGGAGAAGCCGAAGCGCATAGCAGTTCCTGCACGCGGCTCTTTTAGTACTATTCGACTGTGGCGCCGCCGCGACGGGCAACGCGGAAGGCATCAGGCGGGAAGGCGTGGTCTTGCCACTCAACACTTCTAGTACCTTAGAAGTGTGGCAGCTTGGGCTAGTTGGTATGACATGACGATAGTTATAGCGCCCCCCGCTCAACTTTTAACCAAAATGAAAACAATCTAAAAAAAACACAAGCATTTTCCCGTGGGTGAACATGCGAATGCACGGGCACCATGTACTTTGGATAGTGTGGAAACACTGACGGCACAACATTCGCTTTCAGTCTTTTTATCTTTAGTCCCGGCTTATAGTCGGTTGGAGTAAAGTGCACACTGCAGACCTTCGACCTGTCATTTGGCAGCCAAACTTCATTGCCAGCACTTTGAAAGGAAGAAGATGAACATTCAGTGAAATATTGTGAATAAAATACAAAATTTCTTGTTCTTTTCTAAGGAGTATATCATGTAATTAGAAGTTTATACCATGGTGGTGAAGTGAATAAAACACAGTTATGAAGTGAGCGTATGACTTCACCTTGTTAACCATGTGACACACGTAACTGGCTGAGATACATTAGCACTAATGTATCTTATAAGTATTAACGGATGATCCGTTAATGGATTATAACGGATTCATTATAAGCATTAACGGATGACCACAAGAAAGAAGACAAGGACACACGCTACTCACAACTTTTCATTAGGAGAAAAGTTTTCACGTATATGTCCTTTTGTCATGCATGCGCGTAGACGGATAAACTAACACGTTTATGTCACACACGGTAGCACATAAATTCAAGTTCGAGGTCGAACTAATTAAGCGACAGAGGATAAATATTCACTTATGCAACGATCTCTGCTCTTTTTGGTAATGTAATTAAACTACCAAAGCAATCTCGAAGAATCTGGTTCTTCCCACAATGGGTGTGTTTGAAAACCTAGTTGCATAACCCCATGTAGTGACATGGCTTCCATATGTGCACTCTTGTCATCTTTTCTTTTTTTTTTTTTTGCTAATAAAAAGTTGTGAGTATAGCAGGTCATTTACTTTCTTGAGGTTGTTGGTGTACTTTTTTTTTGCGCTAATATGCATCTCAGTCTGTCATGCACCACTAACCAGCCCAGCAACTCACTCTTTTAAAGACACGTAGTCATTTACAACCCATATTACATTTTCAACATGCCAGACAACGCCCAATTGAGCAGACTTACCCTTTCTAGAAATCACCTTGATCCATTTTTCACCAACCTCGATCACTGGAAACTCATGAAAAGTCACATCAGAAGTCTTCCCTTGCCTTGATTCGCAGAAAGGCACGCAACACACCATCGTGATGGTTCATTTGCACCAAGAAACCTCGCTTCGCTGGTGTACAAACTGCACCTACCTGCACGCTTCTATCGCAGCTCGGCACGAGAAGACGGTAGCAAAAGATCGTCATTATACTTTTAAGTTTATTCAAAAAGAGGCTTTTATTCATTTTTTTCCAATCGTCCAGAGTGTATGCACGTGTAAACATTGCTGCTTTTCTCCCAGTGTCGCGCGAGCAGACAAAAAAAAAAATTGCCCGCAGCTTCCCTCGGGGGAACACTGAGGAGGATGCGGAGCATATAATTGGTTAACAGGGTGTTAAAGTGCGACTTACTTGGGCCGATGGCTAAATTGGTTAACGTGGTTGTGAAATGGGGTGTCAAATTGCGACTTACTTGGGTCGATGGCTAAATTGGTTAACGTGGTTGTAGGAGGGGGTGTTAAATGAGTGAACACGTACACACGTATGCGAAAGGGCGGCGCTGGTCGAAGGGACGTCGATCATTGTGTTTGTGGATTCGTTGGAATTCATTTCATCGCGACCTTGGACGTTGACGCGCCGTACAAACCAACCGACGAGCGGCAACTGAGCGAGCGAGCGCCGACCTTGAGTATATATACAGCGCGACGGCGCATGCACTGTCAGCTGTCGAATGTTCGAGAAGGAGGAGAAGCGCAACGGCGCATGCGCGCGCGTCAGCTGCCGATGTTCTCGAAGCGTGACGGCGCATGCGCGCTACATTATACAGCTAGCGAATGTTCGTGAAGAGGAGAAGCGCACGCGGTGTGTAGAGGAGGAAGGGTGCACAGATGGTGGAGGAGTGAAGCGCGCGCGGTGTGTAGAGGAGGAAGGGATGCACAGATGGTGGAAGAAGGAGGAGGAAGCTTGCGGACGGCGCCGCACTACAAGCCTTGAGTATTAGATGCTCCGCATCTAAAAGAAAAAAAAGCGCGGCGGCCTATGTTTTGGCCGTCAGCAACTGGTGCGGATGTGGTAAGTTGCAGCGCTACAAGACGCATAGCGGCAGGCGCCAATACCAGAAAGGGCGTGCTGGCGCTTCGCTCGCTGGGCAGGTCAGGAGTACAGCAGGTCATGCGCTCGGCATCACGGGCCCTTCGCCGCGCTTCCGCCGCGCAACCGGCGCAACCACAGAGCGGAAGGCGGAGCGTGCGCAATCACGTGGTGTGTGAGGTCGCTGCGCCGTTGCTACAGATGCTCCTCTCCGCTCCTCGCGCCGTTGCTAGGTAAGAGGAGGAGGCGCATTGCAAACGGCGGATTCAGTGTCGCTTATAAAGTGCATTCGCACTTAAAACAAGAAAACTACTTTTGCGCGTTGGCAGTGCCACGCTTTTAGTTAGCGTCACATATTTGGGGCCGCGTTGTTTATGGAGGGCGCTTTACCGAATAGTTTCCCGCGGTATCCGTGTCTGTGTCCGTGTCGTTCGCTCTTCGTTTTCGACGCCGCGTGCGCGTGCAGTTTCACTGCGCACGCCTGGTGTGGCCCCGACGGCGTTCAGCTTTTTTTTTTGTCTTATTGCGATAGAAAATATATGGACAGTCTCGGCTGAACCTCGTTCTTTGGCCGCCGCCATTCACCGTGTATATATATATATATATATATATATATATATATATATATATATATATATATATATATATATATATATATATATATATATATATATCGCGTGTCCCACGAGTTGGGGGGGGGGTAGAGGCTTGAACGCGTGTGCGCTTATCCTTCAGTGGGGAAAATCACGCGCCTTCGGCTTTGACCGGAATGATTGCGTTTAGTTGTCGGGCGCACAAAGTTCTCTTCGCTCGCTGGGCAGGCGCCGTTTTCGAATGGAGTGCGCTTTTGAAACACAGAGCAGTAACAAAATTAACCGGGGCACTTGTTAGTTCGCACTCATATCTGCATCTGTGATTACGTTTCGTGCCTCGTTTTTGTTTAAACAGCGCGTTAAGTATCGAGCGATAAACGTTGTTAGTTCGTAGTCGTCCTGTGTATGCCGTTTTCATGCGCCATTCGTGCGTGAGCCCCGCATCGCACGTTTCGATCTGCATGCCGTTCTCAGCGTTACATTCCAAGTTGTTGCCATCACATTCATTGCTTCGCGCTTGCGGCGAAACTGACTTTTTTTTAATTTCGGACTACTGTGTCTTCACCACCGCGGGGATTTCAGATTAGGCACTGATGGAAACTCTCCGTGACCACGGTGACGACAGATCTTCGGAGGTCGGCTCGTAACGCGCTTCCGTTTTGCGCCGGGCCGCGAGTTCGCAGTCTGGTGGCTTTCGCGATTAGCTGATTAGGTCTGGCAACATGTTGGCGCGTTGAATGCAATGCTATGAACGCGATAGCAAAAAAATTGTAACGTTATAAGAAGTAAAGCCTGCAGCCAATTCTTTTTTTATCCGATATCGCGGAACTCGTACAAAACGTTGGTGTGAGCAAATACGGCCGCTCCAGGGAGAAGTGCTCGTTCAAGACAGGTGGTTTACTTTCTGTCTGGGCATTCGATGGCAGTTCTAACACACGGGAGATGTTATGCAGTTTCCAGGCGATATGGGATGTGCCGACTCTTATGATCCCTGCTTCAACAGTGATCGCGCGCTTTGTATATATATATATATATATATATATATATATATATATATATATATATATATATATATATATATATATATACTAGCTACTGCTGTGTGAACTTTGATATGTGACTTGTTACACTTGGCACTTGTCACAAAACGAGTGCTCAAAAAGGGCGCGCCGCCAAATTCTTGCGACGAATCGCCGGAGTGACGCCGCGAGGTCAACGATAAAAAAAAGAAAACAAACATCCAAAGACTCCACGGGCGCGCGACTCTCTCCCTCGGAAGCGTAGGTTCGCCGACGAAACCTCCTCGCTTCAGCGGCCGAGCAAGCCCTGGAATTTTCTCGACGGAAAGGGGCGTGGTGATGCCGGGTTGAGTCATCCGTCGCGGACGGCCCCCGTATCGTCTCGCCCTTTCCCCCAGCCTTCGCTGTTTATCGCGCCGACGAAATGATAAGATCTTTCTGGAATCTCGCGCGGAAGGTATTTAATAGAGCAGCCGAGATGGGAGATCAGGAGAAGAAGGAAGTTAACGCTGGTGTGCGTAGGGTATTCCGCCGCGTCTGTCTGTGAAGGTTTTGTCCTTAGTGACAAAGCAGGAGAAGAAGAAAGTATGCGCCAGAGCGCGTAGGGTGTTCCGCCTTGAGGGCGAAGCCTTTCGTCTTCCGTAACAAAGGAGGAGAAGAAGAGGATTTCCACCTGAGGGGTGAAGGCTCGAGCTACAGGCAAGAGCGTGTGTCTACCGCTATCGAGCGAAGACGCGTGGCAACAGCTGCGTGTGTGAAGCCGACGTGTTTCCGGCGAAGAAGTTTGGACCTTGGAGAGCGGCCAATTGAAGACGCGAAGTTTCCTGGAAGAGAAACTTCGGGGGCAGCGGAATGCCAACAACGCTGGACTTTGAGTTAGTGATTCTCGGAAGAGTATCATTCAGACTTCTGTTCCGAGAACTTTGGACTGAATAAGTTTTCCAACTCTTCAGTCTTTAAGTGTCTTGATTGTTCAATGCATGCGACTGCATTGTAGTGCGTATTGTTGTCTGTGTCTGTTGTTTCGAGTGTGGCTGATTGTACTGTGTAGTACAATGTTTGATTGGTGACACATTGTATTCAACTATTGTCGAGTGTGCATACTTGTGTATTGTTTTGATCTGCCATAACCGAGAATATAATTTTGTTTCGTTTATCAACTCTCGGCTCTGACTTGTTCTTTGGGCCACAGCCGGCGTCCGCTGGCGCGCCAAATAGGACCACCCCTGAATTGTCCACGCTTTCGTGGTGCGGTTCGGGGGGCCGATACTTCGGCCCTTGGAATTAGCCCGGCAATCGCCTCCCTAATTAACGGGACCTGTGACAGCACTATCATCAGCTTTGACCTCGTTTATGTCGCAAGAACAAGCATCATAAATGTTCATTTATTCAGCTTATTTGATTTTTGAAAATCTCAGTGTGGATACTTTTGCAGAATACGAAAACAACTCTTACAGTTCAGAGATCATCTATCTGCCTAATTATTATTCTTGCAATTTGCAGTGAATATTGTTTGTGCAACATGTTTAATAAGAAAACTTCATAGATATATTTAAGGCTAAAATGATGCATTAAACTCCAGGAGTCGTTTGGAATTTTTTTTTTGCTACCCGCTCCAAAAACAATCAAGGCTGCTTCAAAGCATCGTTTTTCCTGCTTAAAAATCTGCTCATAAATTCAAAACGTTGCTTCCATCACTGCACTTGACTTGGAAGTGATGAACTTTGAGTGGCGTCTCGCTGAAACAGAATCTGGTTAGGGAAATCTGCAAGGATTCTGAAGAAAAAGTAATACATAACTCTACAGGCTATTCTTAGGGTGCAAAGTGTGATGCCTATCTGTTGGAGAAGCGTGTGAACTGTAGCTTGTTGGTACACACCCATAGTAAAAAACAGCGTGAGAACAACAATCCGGAGTGAGAAAAAAACAGGACAGTGCGTTTTGTTCTGTTTCTTCTGTCTCTGTCTTGTTGTTTTTGTGCTGTTTTTTACTACGCTTATTCTTTTCTCGTGCTATAAACAGACGAGGAAAGATATTTCTCCCGTTAGCGAGGAGATGCGCCGTAGTGGCTGCCCCTTAGTTTATGCTTGCTAGTTATGTTTTCAACCACTTTAATTTCTTCACAATCATAACACAGTTGCCACGAACAACATCCCCAATGCTTTACTTAGCATTTGTTGTCTGTTAGTTTTCATAACGTTGTCTTATTAAAAAAAAATGATCCCTTAAATTACCCTTTTTTCTTCCATGCATAGTGAAGATCCCGTTTTGGCAGACATGATGCCTTCAGGTTCAAGTTAAAGAAACCTTTTTTTTTGTGCTGTTGCAATTATTTTTTCTACTGCCGTATTCACATATCCTTCCAGCTCATCCTCTGTAAAAAGAGAAAAACAATCCTTTGCAACTAAGCCCGAAAGGTCTAACCTAAATGTATGAAGTTGTTATATAATAAACTTCATTATTGATTTCACCGAATTTGTTAGATCTAACTCTATCGGCTGTGAACGCCTGGGCCACCGACCTCGAAAAACGGGAGAAAAAGGCCAAAGAAAGTTGTTCACGTTTAAATTGGTTGTCTAACATGTCACTCCCTATAGCTGCGCAAGGCTACCTGAACAGGCGGCGAAAAAGGTGTACGAAACATGGTTCCTATGGCAAATCTGAATATCTGCTCTGTTCAGGCATTGCACTTCTGATCTAATTAATGTCTATGTGGTTTCCAAAAACAATCACGGGCTGGTGCCTTTAACATGAGCTTCTTATCATCGCCTTGTGATATAGAGTCGAGTGGACAGCAGTTCTTCCTTGCGTAACGTATATAAAGTCTGCTTAAAACCGCTACTTTGCAGATTTAATTTTAGACCGAAAGTTCTACGTTTTTCTCTTGAGATCATTAATCACGTCGCCGTGACCTTGAGGCACAGAAGCGCCAGTGTTGCAGGCTTGATGTTTATGCCACGGTATTGGCTGGCTAGCTGTCGCAGCTGCGCATGTTTGGAGTTTCGTCGAAAGAGTACCACGTGACCAGGCATAATGAAGTGTGCATAGTTTTTGCAAAATAAAGCCAACCATACCTTCCGCTAGATATAACTAGGTTTACAAGTGCTAAACCGCATGTAATTGTTTACAAGACATATATGCATGATGACAAATTCCCTTTGCTTTCATCTTTCCGCGTTAATTATTTGAGTGGGATACATTTGCTCAGATGACAGACACTGTACGTCGATAAAGTTTCGGCTTTCCACAAATGGCTTGAGCGACCGGCCGCGCAGCTCTACATAATTACCATTTCGTAAGATGTCTATTGTAGACCTTGCTGTGGTGCAGCTGCTGCAGCGACATACTACCCTCGCGAACCAGCGACGACAAGCCTGTGGCTGAAAGAGCGATAACAATGGGTTAGAAAAGAAGCAAGGACGAAACGTGCGATATGTGAGACTTGTTCAGCCGCCTGGTGCGCGTGACGAGAGGACGGCCGTGATGACTTCCTTCGGGACGGCGCTATCTTATTACGCGACGTGAGGACTGCGGCCGGAGAGGCTTCTCACGGTCTCAATCCGATCGTACCTGCTCCTACCTCGCCTATATTACGTAACGCCGGTCGCTTTGCTGCCCGAGCACTATAGCAGAACTCTACAGTACAGGTGTTCTTGCAGGACTTGCATGGTCTGAAGCACGGTGTTGGAATGTCTGAGCTATTTCTGTCATCTCAATGTTGGGCCTTGAAACTTCAGGTGGTCTGCTGGCGGCAGCTAGTCGGACATAGGTATTCTCTTTCAATGTGACGTAGCGCGTACGTCATGCAGGGGAGTAACCAGAATTTTTTTTTCGAGGTTGGGGGGGGGGGGGGGGCACTTCCTTGATTTTGGAGGCGGCACCCGAAATCAGGGAGGTGCTGCTGGTGGCACCCGAAATGTGGCAACGGCAGATCACGTCGGCCAGTCGAGTGAACTGGCAGAACCGTGATGTACAGTGATAACATGAGAGTCTATTTAGTGGTGGTATCTCTCTAAAACCACTCCGGTAGCTGCTGGTTTGAATCCTAGCTCTATGTCACGCTAATAACGACGCCAACCTTTCGCTGATTTCTTACCTCTCGTCATTCAGTCGCTTTCCGAAGTGCAAGCCACTGCTGTACACAAACGTGCGTTCTTCCCTACAGCCAAACACCAAAACCACGTGCTATTTCCGCGACGGCTCAACGCAATGGACAAGGCTCGTTCAGTACCGGCAGTACTCATTTCACGACTGAGAATGTTCAGTAGTTAGCGTACGGCGTCATTGCAACTAAATCTCCCTGTAACCGTCTATTTCACTTTAGGCTGTGCTTCCTGTTTGGCCTCCCCAGCATTCGCTCTCTATATACTGCAGGGCCACAGTGGACGGTAGAAACAAGGCCAAGTCGGCACACGTACAGTGTGATTCTACAAGCACCGTTTCAATGCATTAACGGGCACCCAAAACCACGGGTAGGGCACCACCTGTCGGTGCAGGCCCACGGATCTGGCCGTCGCGCCCTAATCCTCGAAGGGGCTTACAGTGTTATTCCTCCGGGGGCATCAACTCGCATTGCAGCAGCTGCCCGGGTAGCCACGTCCCGCGACGTGCGCCCTTCTACTGCCTAGTCGAGTGGAGCCTCACCAACCTTCCTGTAATTGGATCAAGCTTCTTTCCTCAGGCCTCCCCCTGTTCTGGTTGTGCGCGTGTACCTGTCATTGTGTGCGGAGATCTTTCCTTCCTCCCTCTTACGTTGATACAAGGGTTCCATAGCGACTTGGTTGTTTTCATTCTTATTGTTTCACTGTGGATGACTATACTGTTGTGTACGCTGGGCGTAGTATCAGATTAAGCCTTATTGCACCAGTTCATTTGTGCGACTCGCCGCTTGTATGGAGACCCCGTAACGAGCGAAGCCAATAAAGGTGAACAAGGAGCAGCTTTTTTTCTTTTTTTTTCTTTGTGCCAGGATAGGTTAGAATGGGCGGACGTTTGTTTTGTCCACAGTTTCTTATTGTTTATTGACGGGTGTGGCACGTTCAGCCCTGGAAAATTTGACGGTAGAGCCTTGGGCGTTTTCTATTTATAGCTACCCATATTATTCTGGAAGCATTACACTAACTACCATTGCACCAAGAAAGAGGGGGGCATTGTTGAAAATAAAGAAGGCCTGTTGCAGTCGCTATCTATCTATCTATCTATCTATCTATCTATCTATCTATCTATCTATCTATCTATCTATCTATCTATCTATCTATCTATCTATCTATCTATCTATCTATCTATCTATCTATCGATCCGTCCGTCCGTCCGTCCGTCCGTCCTGTCTGTCTTTCTGTCTGTCTGTCTGTCTGTCTGTCTGTCTGTCTGTCTGTCTGTCTGTCTGTCTGTCTGTCTGTCTGTCCGTCTGTCTGTCTGTCTGTCTGTCTCGGTCGATCGATCGATCCGCCTGTTCGTTCTCTCCTCTCTCGAAATAAAGAAAAAAGAGGTAGTTTCATTTTCCAATGACTTAATTGAGTTATCTTGCTATTGGCACTACTATTTAGAAGGGCTTCTAGATGAGCCAAGGAAATTTGGAGATCATGTTTTGGTCTCTAACTTTTTCTTGGCATGTATTCTCGACTAAAGCCCCTCAAAAATTGAGGGGTTTCACTACTTTAACACTTATTGAAGAGTTCATTCCGCATAACGTGCAGCAACCATGCGTTGAAAATGTTTTCGGGCGTCTTTTCGAAGACCACAAATCGGTTTCAGTGTCGACTCGCCTCGGCGTACAGATGACATATGATTTACGATTTGCACTCACGAAAATGCGACGGGGCACGGCCCCTGGACGCGACGGAATCACAGTATCGCTCCTGGCAAATCTTCCCGACCAAGCACACCTCTCGCTACTCCAGCTTATAAATTCGATATGGGACGGTTCTCCGCTTCCAACGGAATGGACCACATCGGTCGTGACATTAATTCCCAAATCGGCAAAGTCCGTTAGTATTGAGGCACTGAGACCCATCTCACTTACGTCTTGCGCAGGCAAACTCATGGAAACCATGGTTCGCGAACGCCTTTCAGCCTACTTGGAGGCCAGGAGCACCTTTGCCGACACGATGTTTGGCTTTCGCCCGCATCTGTCGGCGCAGGACGTCCTGCTCCAGCTTCAACACGATATCATAGAGCCGACTACTATGCGCCATAACGATAAAGCCGTGCTCGCTCTCGATCTCCGCGGGGCGTTCGACAACGTCAAACACAGCACTATACTCACTAACCTGTCTACCACAAACTGCGGGCAGAAGACTTTCAACTACATTCGCGCCTTTCTATCACATCGCACCGCCTTCATTCGCCTTAATTCTACCGAACACGGCCCGTACTTATTAGGCACGCGGGGTACACCTCAAGGGGCAGTCCTGTCTCCTCTGCTTTTTAACCTGGCGATGATGAACCTCCCCTCTCTTCTAAGCGAGGTCGAGGGAATACAACACGCACTATATGCGGACGATATCACAATTTGGACCAACACTGGCTCCTTAGCGCAAATCGAAGAACGCCTGCAAAAGGCTGCCCTTCTGGTGGACACCTACGCAGGTTCATGCGGTCTGGAGTGCTCTCCAGCTAAATCGGCTCTTCTTTCAGTCTCTCCACTACCGCCGCCTCAAATTTTTCTTCCGTCCGGGCCCGTCCCGTCAGTGCAAAATATTCGGGTTCTTGGCCTTCACCTCACATCGTCCTTGGATCCAAAGGGCACAATAGCAGGCCTCAGACGCACCAGCGAACAGGTGAGCCGCATGATACGGCGAGTTTCTACCAAGCGCGGCGGCCTCCGCGGGTCTCAGTCCCTCCGATTGGCCCACGCGTTTGTGACCAGTCGCGTCCTCTACGCCTTGCCTTACCTTCGCCTGCGTCGTCGACACGAGCACCAGCTGGACGTCCTTCTTCGTTCAGTATACAAACGCGCTCTGGACCTACCTATTGCAACCTCCAACAGCCGATTCACGGCTCTGGGGGTACACAACACCTTTGCAGAGATGCGCGAAGCTCATCGCGTTAACCAAATCAATCGACTGTCGCAGACGCCTTCAGGGCGCCGTCTTCTACACAGACTTGGCCTTAACCCGATATCTGACCAAGACCCTCTGCAGCCGATACCAGAGCTCTGGCGTCAAAAGCTATGGGTGGAACCTCTACCCCGTAATATGAACCCTGACCTCCATCCTGGCCGTAGGCTAGCACGCGCCGCGGCCCTTCATACGCGACACTCCGATCGTCCTGGTGTTTTCTACGTGGACGTCTCGGGTCCCTCCCCCTCGGGTCACTTCACGGCTGCCGTGATTACAGAGGGCAAACACGTAGATGGCCTCTCCTTTCGAGCAGACACAGTAACGCACGCTGAAGAGGTTGCCATAGCTTTGGCCACCTCTCACCCTGCCTCACGCACCATCCTGACGGACTCGCGCTCGGCCTGTTCTCAGTACCTTCAGGGTTCCATTGCTCCGCTGGCGGCTAGCCTACTACAGGCAGCCTCTTGGCGCTTTAACCCTCATCCCATTCGTATAGTGTGGACCCCAGGCCACTCGGGCCTGCCCGGCAACGAGGCGGCAAATGCCGCTGCCCGCGCTTCTTCTGTCCGGGCCGTTGCCCCTCCATGTCCCGAGACGGAATCTGGCAATACCAACCTGACGCGCTTTCGCGAAATTTTGGCTTATTACCGGGCTTCGCGCCGCCTCTACCCGGACCCCGCACGCGGTTTGGAGAAAGCGGACGAACGACTGCTACGCCGCCTGCAGACGAACACTTTTATCAGTCCGGCGGTCGCCAGGCACTTTTTGCCGGAAATCAATGGCACCTGCTCGACCTGTCATGTGCTCGCCGACACATATCACGTCGTAGCATCGTGCCCAGTTAATCCCGTCCCTTTCTCATCCCCTTTTCCTAGCCCAACTAGAGAGGCTTGGGAGGAGCACCTGCTCGGCTGCTCTACCTTGGCTGCACAACGCTCCTTGGTGGAGCGCGCACGGGCAGCTTCCAGCTCCACTGGCGTCCCGGAATAGGGTCTTGCCACTCTAGCACGCCGATGGGCCACGTCGGCACTCTCTAGTAAACTTTTTCTGAAATAAATGTTTTTTACCACCACCACCACCACCAGATGACATATCAAGTGATGAACGCCTGAAATCTCTCTGATGTCATCCACGAAGGGCGAAGAAGTTCATTAACTTCTCAAGAATCGTAGAATATGAGACAGATCGTCCCGCGAACAATTTCTGTTTTGCTACTGGTTCCAAAGAGTCCGGTCATGGTAATGATGGCGGTGATAAGCTTCATTTGTGGCGCATGCGAGATGTGCCACGCTTTGACGAAAGATCTGAAAGCGGAGATTGTGGACGGCTCTCTGTTTCCCGCAGCTCCCTCTTGTTTACATTGTAAAGAAAATAAATAAAAAGCTGCCAGTTTAAAGCTTTCTTCAGTCTCTCATTCTCAGCTGTCGGACACCTTGACGCTTCGAATATAGTGCCAGCCATGTTCCCTCAGTATCTTTCCTGTAGTTGGCGTTTTTCGCATTTTAGGTCCTGTATTTTAATTGCATTCCATAAAGTAGCACAGACGCGACGAAGGTACGATTTCAACGTGGAGAACTAAGCTCGTTTCTTTCCTTCTCTTACATCCTTGGCGAAAAGCTATACCGTCATTAGGTGACGACGATTTTTTTAATATCTATTAAAAATCTTTAAGCTAGTGTCATTCATAGTGTGGCTAAGCCGTGGAAAGACTGGATGTCATTTCAACCGCACTGAAAAGGCAGGCTCCGCTGATGAGATTCGTTGAGCCAGCAGGAAAGATTACGCTACTCTTCACGTGGTTGAATCCCTTTCTTACCTGTCAGTAACTTTCGGAGTCTGCTTAAGAAATACAGTAAACGCTAGTGTTTTCGTTGTAAGCATTCTATCTCCATGACATGTTATCATGGGGATAGGTTTCGTTGTAGCTACGTATGCTTTTTTTTTTTCAGCAAGTGTTGTTACTGCGGAACAATATATAAAACTTCCGCGTGTTCAGGAAATTTTATTATGGTCTCCACGGCGCTGACCGTTTACAGCGGACGCTTCATTCGCCTGACAATCTCGTTGCGAAGGCAACCATGCTCCTTTTCATATATCAGCTGCAACAGCTGTGGAGGCTAGCGAGACTTCTTGCAATATAGTGCGTTCGCACCGAAAAATGGTCGAATGATTTTACCACCCACGATATAAATCATTTTTGTGTTTGAGCTCAGTAGCAAATTAAGATACTTTGTTTAACGGGTGGAAACGAGATGAACACAAGAAGTGAGAAGGACGAACGCCTCTTTAACAACCATAAATGTCTCAACCGAAATAAAAGGACAGGCTCCGTTGATGTTATTCGTTGAGCAAGAAGGAAAGTTTGCGTCACTCATCACGAAATCAGTTGTCAGTAGGTGTTCCTCCATTTAATTTCTTGTGTTCGTGTCATTGGCGCCTAATGCTGTCCGTTTAAACATGCACCGATTAGCCCAATAGAAGTTCTACTTGAAGATGCTTTGTGCCTGAGATCTAATCAGCCACCTTTATACTGTTGCAAATAAGCTGTTGTGAACATCTCAGAGTTTCTTCATTGTTTTTTTTTTTGGTGTTTCAGTTCCAGTTCGTCGCGTTGCACCACGCGCTGGTTTGTGTTCGGCTGGCTTGAGCGTTGACAACGGCGAAAACTAAGCGTGATAAGCGCGTACTAGCACATCTGGCTCACCGAACTTCTCGCATTGCACCTGGTCTATAAAACGGTTTTGATTGATTGATATCTGGGGCTTAACGTCCCAAAACCACCATTTGATTATGAGAGACACCGTAGTGGAGTGCTCCGGAAATTTCGACCACCTGGGGTTCTTTAACGTGCACCCAAATCTGAGCACACGGGCCTACAACATTTCCGCCTCCATTGGAAATGCAGCCGCCGCAGCCGGGATACGAACCCGCGACCTCCGGGTCAGCAGCCGAGTACCTTAGCCACTAGACCACCGCGGTCTATAAAACGGAGTATAGATGGTCACGCTATGTATGTATGTATGTATGTATGTATGTATGTATGTATGTATGTATGTATGTATGTATGTATGTATGTATGTATGTATGTATGTATGTATGTATGTATGTATGTATGTATGTATGTATGTATGTATGTATGTATGTATGTATGTATGTATGTATGTATGTACGTTTTTAAACTTAAAAATTATGTGCAGCTTCGGCGACTTGACGTCGCAAAGGCTAATATTAAACAGCAGAGCTAGTGGCATTAAAGTCCCTAGATTTTTCTTTGGGGTCTAAAAAAACCTAAAAAACATAGGGACTAAAATCAAGGAACTTAGTGGCATCAGCGCTCATTTTCCCGCCTTCGACACCGTTCGGCGCGCCCTGCCTCCTCTCTTATCAACCTCATCTGCGCTCGAGCGCGCGCTAACATTGATGGACACCTTTCACCGCTACAGTCAATCGAGCTCCTGCTTTCTCCTCCTCTTTATACAACTTGCTTCCCTTTTGCCATTGCTTTGCTCTTGCTCTCCGCCCCTCTTCCCAGTTTTACCCTCTCCCATTGCTACTCTTCCTCTACGAGGCTCAACTTTGTGCTCTAGGCTTCCCTCTCTACCACTTAGCTTTATCCATGTTCTCCCTCTCGTCCGACTGTGCTCTTGCAGGTGGGCTAGAAAGTGCGGACGACGGATCCCTCGGGATTTACCTGTGCTTGAAATAGATCCGCTGTAAAAAAAAATAAAAAAAGAAGTCGTACACATGGGGCTCAGGAGTAGTCGGTCTATGAATGGGAGGTACGAGAAATGGAGATATAACGAAGGCTAAACATTTTGGGCTTTATCACAGCCACGATAGGTCGCTAGTCTTGAAGGGTGATAATCACTATTCAAGGTGCTCTGCGCAACATTCTAGTTCGTGAACTGTCTGAGGCTCTCATATGCGTGCGCAGGGTTTCCCTTCGGGGAGCGTATGTTCATCGAAGTGCACCCCCCCCCCCCTCCTCTACACACACTTCTCTCTATTAAGTCAATGCATGGGGCCGACTTAGCGGTTAAACCCTCTTTTGTCTCGGCGTCCATGTATTTTGGGGCTGGTAACCGTCATTGTCTGTTCGACGCTGGTTTTCTCGTACACACTTGTCCCCTGAAAGCAATTTAGTCTCACATCTGTTTTAATATCGTTTCGTTTTCTTCTCAAGTAGCGTTCAGTCACACTGTAATAACGAAAATGGAGAAGCAAGCGGCCTCATAAATCGGGAAGTGCTCCTGCCGCGCACTATTTCTTTATTTTCTTTCGTTTTTCGAGAAGACTTGCCGCCCCGCATCCCACGTTTTCGTATCTCAGTGTGGTCCGACCCGAAAGACCGCCGCATCAGGACAATATTGCCAAAAGCACAGCGGAGTGGACACGACTCCTGCGTCCACTCGATGCCTTATAGCCGGCCGAGCAAGAGACAATCGCCGAGTAAAAGCGCACCGACGACGATGGCGGCTGGCTGGGAAAATTTGTTGGGTGGAAGGCCCGCGACCTGAGCAATCCTGTTCTCTGCAGCATCCCACGCGGTGATGCTCTCGCGTCCGATCAAACACCGCTCAGATGACTGCACGACTGGGCGCACACAAATTCGCTCTGCTGCCCTCAATCTCCTCCCTCTTCGCCTCGCATTTAGCCCTCTACGAGCCTTCTATTGTCACAACGCCCATATAACCGCCTGTTTCATCGGCCTCTCGATCGCTGGTACTCGTAGATTGTTGTGTATGTGCGTGCATCGTCCCTCCAAAGGAACACGGTGCGGCGTATGGTCTGTTGACGCCGAAGCAGTGCCGCACCAACGCGGGCCATGCGCAAACACAATCAGAAGTGAATGCATGCGCACCCCGTGCTCTAGCTTCGGCATGGAATGGCTGGCGAGCTCCGATCAACATGGTATACACCCAGTATGCAGCGGAGTGAAAGAAGACCTGCAGCGCCAAGTTGGATATTTCTGCAGCAGATGATGAGGACCGAGATGGAGAGGACGGAGATCTTAAGAGAAACGAGCGCTGTGTGCGGGAAACAAGACTTGCTTCGCGTGTTTTTGCTATATCAGCGAGCGGGGTGAACTGAATGAGTTTCGTCGTTTCCAAATTAGATTGCCAAGTTCTTGAGTTGAGATCGGCGCGCGCGTCTGTGTTGTGACTGGGAGGGTTGTGTAACTGCATTACTTGATAGGAGGTATACGCCGCGATGAAATTGTACTGAGTCTGAACTGTTTCTAACGGATGCATATGTGTTCAGTGAGTTTGGGAACCGTCCTTATATATCATCTCTTTCCGATCCTATACATTTTCGTTGCAGTGAAGACGGCTTGGTGAACTGAAAGTTTTTAGTTTCAAAACATATTAGCATTTATATGCAGCTTCCTGGTTACATTAGCTATGAGATACCTGGAGCAATGACGCTGATTCTTTTCTTCATTTACTAAACACATAAATATTGCCTTTGATACGTTTGGAATTTATTTTTGTTAGTCCTCTTTTGAAATTGAGCGTAATTTAAAGACTGTTTTTTTTTTGTGATAGGCTGAATGTTAGAAGAGGAATGCACATATTAACAAATCAAGCTATGTAAATTTTTCATTAGTACTTGTCACAGATTATGGGCGGCTGCTGCGGGCGAAGGACTGAGACAAGACTCGGTTAACAACAAAACCCATTTAATAAACACTCACGGCAAAAACACACAAAAAATGTACAAAACAGCTAGTAATAACTCCGAACTAATTAGTAATTACAACTTATTACAAACACACCCTCATGCAGCCTAAACTGTCATCAATATCGTCCAGCAACTTTATATCCTCAATGCTCCTCCTCGACCTTACTTGTCCCAACAGACGCGCTTCTTCTCAATGTCCCGATCTGTCGTGTGTCGAGGTTCTCGACGATCTTGACGAAAGTCGTCGTTCTTGCCGCTGCCAACGTGGTCGCCCGTCGTTGTTGTCGTCGTCGCCTGATGTCGTAGACGTGGTGGTTGCCTCGTTGGTTGGGCCTAGCGGCGTTCGGCGACACCCGGTGCTGCACGCTGACGTGACCACCCGGACCGGGACTGTCTTCGGTGGGTCGCTTCGAAGGTGGCTTGCACCAGGAACGCCGGCGCTTGCTGTGTGCGGATGCTGCATCCCGAGCAGCCTCCCTCGAAGCAGGTCGAGGTCCTCGTATACTTCTCGGGACACCTGCGTCACAGGTCGCCGAGTGGATCTGCTGCCGCTCCCGTCGCCAGTCACCAAGCGCACGTCGACAATGCTTATTCTACAATTATTATTCGTTATTAGGGGTTTATGGGCCAATATCGGTATGTGATTATGAGGCGTCCCGTATAGTGGGAGGCCCGCAACTTCCACGCCAGCAGCGGAGTCAATGCATCACCGCGGCGGATAATCACTTCTTTTCTTTATATATACGCCTATATGTGATAACCATATATTACTACGATTTCAAACTTCTGTTTCACTTCCTTTGCGCGACATCTCTATAAGGAGGCCAACGCTTTCGGTTTCATTCATATTCTCACGAAGCTCTTACGAGTGACAGGATGACGTAACGATCCAACAACGCCGCTGCTTGAAAGGGAACTTCCGACTGCTCCGCACGCATGCACGACGTTTTGTATCGAGAGTTCTTCGGCGACGCAGATTGCGCGCTTTTGCGTCGCTTGAATACCTCTGTTCACTGACCCGTGAAACGGCACATTGCGGTCACAGTGCATCCGCTGTAGCTTGTCATTAGATGCGCTACATGGCTGCGAAATAACGTTTAACGTGAATGGCGGAGAATTCATCGCTCGACTACCCCTTCCAAGCGCTGTGCCGTATTTTACCCTCGCATTTAGTATGCCACTGCTCTAGATAGTAGGAGGTGTTAATTTATACGGCAACCGCGGCAATATGTATATGGCTTACTGGCAGTGACAGCGTGCTGCTTAAAATCTAGGTTGAGGGTTTGATTCCTGGCGTGGTTGCTTCATTTAGACGGGACGAAAGTGTGCGTTTAATAATCGCTGGTTGTTCAAATATACTCGGAGGCCTCATGGCGTGCCTCATAATCATGTCATCATTTAGACTCATAAAAACAGAAGATTGAATAAGGATGTATATGCCGTCATCCGCCACTCTGTGCTCTGCCGTCAAGCACACCAAAAGGAAAGTCATGATCACACATACGCACGGATGCGAGAAGATCGTATTTAGCTGCTTATTTAAACTTGGCTAAAACTCAATGCCCATGTGTGCTGCGTTCTTACTGTTCCTTTCTATGCATTGTGGATGAAGCGTTTCCATTTTTTTTTGCAATTGAAAATACCTAAATACTTTGGTAAAAGCTTGTGATTGCGTTCTTCGTGGGTGCAGGTGTGAGACCCTTGTCCAGCGAGTGGTAGTGCGTTGGGGACTGGCCGGCAAACCACATATTTCAATGGTGAATGCCATGTTTCTCGCATAACAATGTGGGGTCAACAGGTGTGAGTGTTTGGGACCTCATGGTTAACTCTCAGTAAGAGAGACATGCCAGTTTCCTTGTGTTCGATCTCGTGGTCTCCTGTTGCAGATGCTCAAATATGACAATGACAAAAAAAGAAAAAAAGAAAGGAAACCACCCTTTCAAAACAACGGCAACAAAATAAGGCCCCTAGCCCGTAGCATATGAAGATAAAATCGCTGACTTGCGTGCACCGGGTGCATTTAACCCTATTTCGGCATATAATTTTTTCAAACGATTGGTCAAGCATGTACGCATTGCGTGACGCATGGCTGAGGCCACTGGACGGTGCGCGCTCACCTTCACTGTAACTTGCTTTTTTTTTGCCACGTTTGCTTTACCGACGTCCGGTTGGCACGTACACACAGTCTTGATGGTCGTTTTCATATTTGTATAGCTTCACTTAATTCCATTTAAGCACCTTCTCGTAAAGATCCGGAAAAGTATATACGGTATTACACACACACACACACACACACACACACACACACACACACACACACACACACACACACACACACACACACACACACACATATATATATATATATATATATATATATATATATATATATATATATATATATATATATATATATATATATATATATATATATATATGATGTCTTGCTCAAATGCTTCCAAAAAAAAAAAACGCCAGGCCAGCGCACAACGAGCAGTACAGTCATAGAGAAAGCTGGAAGAGTGGCCCTTCAGCAGAGCCTTTTTATTTTAGAACACTCTTTAGGCGTAGTGGGTACCATGCAAGTGCGCTTTAGGCGCACTTTCATGGTACCCACTACGCCATAAATGACCAGAAATTTCGTACAATAGGGAGGCATTCACTACGACACCTTTCGTCGTTCTTCGGAAAAGCGTGGTAACCGTTACACACTCGCTAGGAATTTTGTGCAATTTATTTTTATTATTTTATTTATATACACAGTACTGCAGACCTTAATTGGGTCCATGCAGGAGGGCACCACATAAATACATACATTCACAGAAACCACAACGAAATAAGACAAGTTTAAATGACCAAAAGAAAAAAAATAATAACGATAGCATCACAACAAAACAAAAGTAATAATAGAGAACATAATGCGCACGCATGAACATTAGATAATACTCATACAAGATCGAAGACAGCAATAACACTTTAAATACTCAAGAACAGTAACAGTAAAAGTAAGGAACAAAGGGTTAATCAATGTTACGTTGTTGATAAGATTAAATAGATATACGTTCAATAGAATATGCGTTTATTAATTGCGATACCTCCAGGTTATTCCAATCGTTTACAGTTCGTGGAAAGAAGGAACACTTATAGGTTAGTACTGGTGCTGTATGGCGTTAGAGAAAGATCGTGACGATGCCTTGCTCGACGTGCTGTAAGTGGGGACACATAAGCCTGTAAGTTAAGAGAGAAGCAATTGTTTTTAAGTTGGAAAAGAAATTTTAAGCGGTGTATTTTACTTCGAAGTTGTAGAGTCTGAATATTATGATGTACCATTAGGCCTGTGGGAGAGTCATGTATTCTATATTTAGACAAAATAAACCTAACTGCTCGGCGTTGTATCATCACTAATCTGACGAGTTTTGGTCAGATTAGTGATATGTAAGCCAAAAGTCTAGTGTCACGAGGAGCATGTTTTAGTTTGTGTCTGTGTATACAAAGTTTCTTGAAAGAAGAGTTACAGATGTTGGAAATATGGTTATTCCAGCTTAGGTCACTGGTTATTGTGATTCCAAGGTATTTATATTGGTTCACTTTGGTGAGCGGTGTGGATCTTAGGTTGTAAATGAACGCCAATTCGTTGACTTTTTTGTTACAGACATGTAAACAGTTTTTTCTGTGTTCAGTTCAATGCCCCACCGCTTGCACCACGACAAAATGTTTTGAAGGTTAGAGTTAAGTGTTAACTGATCATTAAGGAAACAAACTTCGTTAAACAAAACACAACTGTCTGCGAATAGCCTAATTTTTACTGGGGGACACATTTCATTAACAATGTCATTTATATACATTAGAAACAGTTACGGCCCTAAAACACTGCCCTGGGGAACTCCAGAGGTCACGGAGAGTTCATTAGAAAAATAATTATCTATTGATACAAACTGCTTGCGATTACACAAATAAGCTGCTACCCAGTTAATAATGTTAATAATAATTTATCGCTCCTGTGTGGCTGACGACGATGACCAAATATGCCTGAAGCTTTTTGTAGTTGGTTGGAGCGTTCGACAACCCAGTCGTTACGCAATTCGCATTGTGTGATGCCTGGTTGTTCCTTCGCCGCTCTAAAACGCTTCATTACTCATATTAACGCGAATCCTTTCCCGACATCAAGCCTGCCTATAAGGCAAGTTTGCCAACAAGTCACATGCACCGGCGTAGCTCAGTTGTAGAATACTGGGCTGGAACGCAGGGACCTGGGTTCGAACCCCATCGTGACCTTGGTGTATTTTATTCTCACTTCGCGCGATAGTGGTTACGCACATCGGTGGTGCGCAGCGGACAACTATACGGCGCATGTCACTCGTGTTGTGAACTCATGACAGCTTTCGCTGTAATATGTAACGCGGTTATGATAATACCTGGGGTTTTACGTGTGAATACCACAAAATATTTATGATGCACGCCGAATGTCTGAGAACCCCGAAAAATTTCGACTGTCTGGCGTTCTTTAGCGTGCACTGCACATTCTACAGTCATTGCGCGCCTCCACCGAAATAAAACTGCAGCCGCGTCTGGGATCAAACCCGTGCATTTAGGGTCAGCAGCGGAGCACACTGAGGTGGGACTGCAATGGTGCTGCTGCAAAGTGCCATTTGTATTTGTAACTTCACTTGCAGCTGTTCTAAAAGCTGCGAGATGTGTCAAAGTGAATGTCTAATGAATTGCTTAAATCGAAAGCACACTTACGGAGAATTATTAAGGAATGAATAATTTTTACGGCTTTGTCGTCTTTATTAATAGTCGCATTCTTTATACGCATCACAAATATATTCTTGTACAACTGCCGTCATCAAATAAAAAAAAACGCCTTAAGGAGCAAGTTTTGTTGTCGCAACTAAGATTCGATGATGAGGCGTGCCGTATAGCGTGAAGCTGGAGATGAATTTCATCCACCCAGAGTTTTTCAACGTGCACCTAAATATCAGACTGCGTTCTTTTATTTTCTCCCACCGAAATGCGTCCGCAATGGCCAGGACTCGAACCCGGGACATCGTGCTTGCAGCGATGTATACGCCGCAACCTCTATGCGACCATCAGAATCAATCATTTACTTCTAGCCACACAAACAAAGGGGCCATGACAGAATTCCTTGTCTCCGTGTATGCATACCTAAGACTTAAGCTTCTCTCGTAAACCAGGTGGTTCTAGAAGTGCAGTGTGGTAGTTTCATTCAACTGACATGTTAAGTAGGTTACTGAGGTTAACGTATAAATGCGGTGACCAAGGCTGATTTGTCCGCTTTATGTGAAACACATTATTTCGAATCGCATGGGAGCATTTGTGTTGGGTCATGCACGGCAGTCAATGGCCAAACGTTTTGAACGAGCGTCTTCTCGCGTCTATTTCGGTGGAGGCATGTCAATTGAATATTCGGATGGCTTGCTATCGCTTGCCTGCCATGGCTTTGCCCTTGAGACAAATGTGTGAAGTTTTACTTCCGAGCTACGATGCGCAGAGCATGCAACAAATAACCGTAATGATTATATCTGGAGTTAAACGTCCCAAAACTGCAAAATGATTATGCGGGATGCCGTAGTGCGGCTTCAAGAAATTTTGATTATCAGGTGTTCTTTAATGCGCGCTGACACCGCACACTACACGGGTCTCTCCTATCGAAATTCTACCACCGCTTTTCCGTTATCACACACGATGTGTGTGATGTGATGTAGTGCCTCTTACATGTGAGACTGCGGGGAGAATGGTAGACGCTCTCGGTGCGTCTGTGGCGTCTGAGTGTGTATACAGTTGCAACTAGGAAATGTGGCCTATATATCTAGCGAAGAAGGACCTGGGGCGTTTGGGAGAACTTAGGATGTAGAAGCAGGTGTGGCGCATGCTTGCCTCGAAAGCTAAGGCAGTTCAATCTTACAAGCAAGTCCCGACTGCTTTTTATCCGTTTCAAAAACCTAGTTGTTCCTTTTCTGCCCTTCTTCCCCTATCGTTATCGAACTGGATGGCAGATCGGTACCTAAGGAGGACGTGCACCCTCCGGATATTGGACATGTGTATCCACAGAGACGGGAAGAACACTAACGCAATCCGGAAACTCCAGCAGGTTGTAAGGGTGATTTCGCACCTCATCCGCCAGGTCTCGGGCCGCAACAGGAGCATGACAGAGGGTCACCTGTGTGGCCTTATTTATGCATTCGTACTCAGCCGCGTGCTCTACCACTTCAACTATCATGCCGAGACACTGACTCCCTGGATGCCCTCATCCGTCGGACATACAAAGTAGCCCTCCACCTTCCCATAAGTGCACTCACTGGTCCACTTCTCAAGCTAGACCTTCAAAACACTATCGGGAGACTCACAGACGCGCCCCGCCAAGCACAATACCTTCCCATCACACAAACCGACACCGGATGGCATGTTCTGCATTCTCTTGGAATCCAGATATCGGCCAACGATCCGACATTACTCCCCATACCGAGATCCCTGCACCATGAACTCCCCATTACACCATTTCCCCGTAACATGTTCCCCAGCCACGATGATGAACTCCACCGAGCTCGTGCTAGAACTCTACACCAATGTTACGGATCCGCCGTATAGGGATGGACGCAGCCTGCGTGGGCGATCAAACGGTCGCTGCCATGGTGGATCACGCACTCTCCCTAATAGGTACACACACTCTGGATACCTCTCCTGAAGCCGCAGAGGAAGCTGTCATTGTCTTAGCAATCATTAACACTGAAGCACGGTATGTTTTATTTGATTCCGAAACCGCAATTCTAAACTTCGTGCGAGACCGAGTTTAGGTCCCCGCTTTTTGCATACTGGACTCACCCGCTGCAACCCCGCCCCATTATGCGGATATGGGTGCCCCCGCACTCCGGGAATTCTGGAAAGGAGGCCGCCAAGCTTTCAGCCCGAGGTACTCTAAACCGAGCACTGGCGGCCTGCGATCCCAAATTCACGAAGGCGCGCGCACACTTTCAACGAGCTGATTCAAGTCTACAGGGCAGAGCGTCAGCTCTATCTTCCACCGCACAAGTCCCTCGGCAGCCGACATACCACCTTCTGGCACCAGCTACAGACTCAAACTCTTTCTTCTCCTCTTTTTCTATCTCACTATCGCCCTCTTTTCCTAACATCAGCATGTACCATATGCCTTGAAGCTCACGCTTCTGCTTACACATCCTTCTGTCACTGCCCGGGGGATCCTCCCCCACGGGCCCTAGAATGCCTCAAAACCTGGAGGACTGGGAGACCCTACTGCGTTCAGAGGACCCGCTTGAGCAGACAGTGGCTGCCGACCAGGCTGCCAGCGTCATGGACAACCATCAAATGAACGCTTGAGCACAGCGAGATCGTGCGGAGGCCCAGGAGCCTGCGTGCTCCGAACTCCTCTTTTAAAATAAAGCTTTTCTTCTCCTCCTCCTTCTCCTTTTCCTCCACCGCGTCCGGGATTGAACCTGCAACTTTCGGGTGAACAAATACTCGTATACAACAGTGACAGCACAATTGAGCTAATATAGAAAGCTGGCTTTTATTTAAAAACTCGGCCACAGCAGCTGACCAATGGCGATCACGACTGTATGTGCGCTGCTTTCAAGCTGCTGCAGCTGCCTGAATAAGCCGCGTCCTATTGTGGCCTTTTTGACTCCAGGTGTTTCATAATGCGGAAGGAGGCACCTGTGCTCGATTTTAAGCCAGCGCGCCGATAGCATGGCACGGTGCGGTGACCTTGCATGGCACGAACTAGAAACACAATAGGAACGACGTAGCGACAAGGACGAAGAGAGCGCGCAGGTAACGGCAGAATTCCGTATAGCACTGCCACCGAAATCAAACTCGTGCACTGTATGGTATTACTACAGCGCGAAAAAAATGTATGTACATAGTGACTGGTCACAAGTAACGCACTTCGAGTGGCATTGGGAGCCTCAGAAGACTTCTGGGAGCTACTAAAATCATTATTGATGCCCAACAAAGCGAGACTCGGGGCTATTCAATGTATACTTTTATCGCGTGTTGACGGGCTTTTGTGAACGTCTTATGTTTGTACAAATCCGCTTTACAAACCGTGCTTGATTTGCACACATGTTTGCGCGCATGTGCTAATAGCACTGTCCAGTCACACGTATCAGTGTCGTCGTGCGACGTCATCTTTGGCGTGCTGGTCACTACCTACCTGAAAAATACGTTCTACGATCTTGCGGTTAGGAGGCCTATAACAAGGCGGAACTCAAGTGAGAGGATCATAGTTTTAGTAACATCCAGTACAGAATAATAATATAAAAAAACGAAGTGATGTAGCCTGTATACAATATACGTATGAATAGCATAAAAATATATCGTCGGAAAGCATTTATTGTATCGATCAAGAAAGTGACATCACGGTGATGGTACGTAGATCAAAACGTAGATGAGGTGCACGAGGTGAAGCAGGCCGGTGAACATTCCCGTGGCCTGAAAACAAGTCGGGGAAAAAGTTAGGTTTCGAAAGCCTTGACTAATCGATTCATGTAGACACCTTTAGCCTTGGCGTTTTTATTAGATATCTTTAATATTATATGTAAACGTCATATATAAATCAAACCCGCATGTATATAACTCTCTCGAAAACTGAGATTAGTTCTATATATCGTACAATTCTATTGTTCAATGCGAATTTCACGCGCCGGTTGACTTCCTCGCATTGCTCCGGGATTAGGTAAAGAACACCTTCTCAAGGCAATGAGCGGTTTACTCTTTTAATTTTGTATTTTCTTGCGGTCTGTGTTGCTTGGGAGGCGGGTTGCTGTGGAGTGGTGGATTTAGTGACATAAAAAACGTTATCGATGCAAATAGTGCCTCAAATTCTTCATACGCAGCTGTGCGTATTCGTCGTGCGCGTAATCAGGCTTTGCCATAATGTCGGCCTTGTTTTTGAAAATCGTAGTCAGCGTGCTTCTTGGTATGTACGCACTGGCAACGTCAGAAGCCTGTTCTCTACAATCAACTGTGTTTACTATCGCCATATTTGCGGGTAATAGCAGGTTGGTCACTTTAAAAGCACCCATAGCACGAGCAAAACGAGCGAACGGTGACTCCGCATGACAAGCCGGCGGCGTAACGACTAGGCATCACGGGTGGTAAACATGTGACGTCGAACGGCGGTTTGTACACGCTCCACGCGGCACCCTCCTTTCACCAACGCTCGCTCTCTAAACTACACGTGGAAAAGTCCTCTTCGTGAAGAAGGGCCGAAATTTCCGAGGGAAAGCCAACTTCTTGGGGTGTTTCACATTTGTAAATGTTCGATATATCAAGTAAGTGTTTCTGCTATTTTTGTTCGGTGTAGCCGTACATCTTTCTACGCACTGACATCAAAGCATTACCACGGTCTGAATTAGTTTTATACAAAGGAAAATTCAATTTACCCGAGTTCGATAGGGTCAGGTTCGTCGGTAGAATACGTTCATCCACTTAGGTGGGCAATGCAAGGGGATATTTGCACTTGCCTATTCTTTCTTAGGTTCGCACCCTAACTCACGTGTGTTCGCATTCATTTGTGCTTTTACATGCTCGTACTCACATCCATTCAAAGCTCACCGATAATTACTCGTACCTCTGTGCGTGCGGAGATTCCCGGCCTCGCATGTTCGTAATCCTTTGTCAGAATGCTGTCTACATATCTGCCATTACATTCGAAGGAAACTAAATTAACAGTTAGCAACAGTATAAGCATTCTCTCCCGGTTGTCGTCAGACCACCAAAGTGCAATGTCTACCGGGTGAGTTTACGTTGCGCACTATGAGTAGTAATGTTATGGATCGCAAAACGAAAGTGTGTCTGTAAAACTTTAATAAAATATGGCAACAGCAGCTCACTGATTAGACCAACTGTGACTTCAGCATCATTGCAAAGCAAATGGTGGGATATGGCCACATTACGGGCGGCAATAAATTTGCGACAGTTTGACCGGAGCCTGTGTAGTTAACACCGGTGACAAAAGGTTGGATCTACAGCGTGGACTCACCATTCCACAGAAGGCGTCAGGCATGCTGGGAAGGTCGTACGTCATTACCGCCACCGACCCCAAGAAGTACATGCTCATCGCGCTCGCCTGGAACACCTTGTACTGCACCAGTAGATAAGCGTCCATTATTATATTCCAAGCACTGTACTCCGCATTGCATTGGCCTCCGAGATCACGGGCACGCCGCTCCATATCGGAAGTCAGAGCTGCATACTCGTGTACAACTGTACAGGGAACTGTCACGAGAAATCTATACAATGGGAAATTTATGTGATCTCTCTCTGAGACTTGGCTGATAACGACGCTGATTTTCGCGTGGTATTGACACTTCACTTCGTGATTATGGATCTTTTCAAGTGCTACAATGCGATTGCGCGAACTGCTGATGAAGAGAAAGTGATGAGTCTTTACTGTAGACCAAGGTGCTACCTTTGAAAACTATTTTTTTAAGTAGCCTTAACGTGCATGCGTGATCTTGAAAATGACTACTGAGAACAGGCGGGCCCCATACTTTTTTGTTTGTTCCTTAGAAACGTTCATTACGTATGCAGGTAAAACGTTCTGCTGTTTGATTTTGATTTACGTTCATGTCAACCGACTCGTAAGCAGTACGCAAGAGGGCTGGTGTCGTGTACACAGAATAGAATGCGCGTTAGAGAACCTGTGGTTTGGTTTGGTTTGGCAAAACTTTCTTGTCCGAAGGCGTGCTCCCTAGCACACGGTGGGCCGCTCCCACGATGGAACAAATAAGGCCGAGACCTAGGGCCACACCGTGGGCCCTCTGGTGACAAAAAACTAAACAGGAGCTTCCCGTGGGAATATTTCACACTCACTGCTTTCTTTTAAGCTGCCGGGACCATATATTATCGATTGACCTGTATAAAAAAATTGTAAGTCGATCATAGTGCATTTTCAACTGAGTTGAGGAATCGGGGTTAGGATGCTTAAACTGCCTTTGCTTTGCTAAAATTATCAACCACATGCACTCTGCTGCATTGTGTCCTTCAGATCACGGTTCAATGGCAAGCAACATATCGAGGTTCAAATGTCAAAAGCCACTCACGTATATGGTGATGGGCAGCACTTCCGCGACGTGCTGCGAGGCGAGCCCTGTGATGAGAAAGTGGAGCCCGTTGACCGAGTAGCCGTAGCAGCAGGCGTACAGAAAGTGCTGCGACTTTGAGCCCACGCCGAAGATCATGTACGTGAAGAAGTTGCCCAGGCCAGCCAACTGAACGTGAGAGTGATGAAGAAGACAGGGTAGGGTCGTGAGAACGCAATTTTCGTGATTAGACTAAGCACATGAATTTGTATGCACCTTCGTTGGTCATCTATCTGCATGATGGTTTCAGGTCCCATCACACGTTCTTTCGAATTCTGCTTTACAGGCGTGCTAATGTTCAACATTCTGAATACGAATCGAATGGCACTTATACTTCGTTTCTTATTCAGTTCTAGAGCTTACTGTAGATGTTGTCGAATGTTCGTTTCTTTCACGGTTTCGCACCTGGTGTCCGTAATGTGACTCTGCCGGAAGTAGATACATAATGTTATGATTGTGGATGGCAACGATGTCTAGAGTACGATATGACTGTGCCTGACTTACACACGTCATAACTCTTGCGGGGTGCTTTTAAGGATGGCTCTATACGAGAACCATACCCGCACATTGCGGAGACAGGGCCGTTGCAGAAAACGCCGCGCACGTGACTTTGGCCAGCATCAACGGAGCGTTTAACTCGATGCGTCATCGTGGGAAGACTTGTCATCAGCCGGCGTCGAACTTTAGCCCTCAGTATCTACTATGTAGTGATCACTGCCGCTTGCCTTCGTGAAAGTGAATTTTGAGAACGTGATTCTTAGGGCACTATTTGGATATCCTGTATGAAAGATAAATATGTATACTTCAGTCTTGATGACAGCCCATTCATGGGCGCAATGACTGTTCCAAATTATTCCGCGAGATGGTTGCTGTTGTCAAGTAGGGGCAGTGGTCCCTGAGGGAACACAAGGGGATAGAAAGCTTCTGCTGAATGATTCTGAGTCACTCACTAATAACATCCTGCCTTAAAGGCTATTCGTGTATAATAAGTTGCTACCATGTTGGCTTAGGTTGAAGGTCTTGTGCGTTGCTGTGAGACTCGGTGAATCTTGAAAGCTGTATGTGGATATGGGACAAGCTATCGACACGAAAATTCGTGTGCAGCCACTCAACACCTGTTGTTCAATGTTCTATACACTGTCCAATCATGAAAAAAAAGAAACAATGAGTGGAAAAAACAACTCTTCATACATTCAGAACAAAGTACCACTACTCATTGAGCGCGCATGGCCCACATCTATTTATGCATGCCATGCGACCATTTATTCTATCCGCTGTAAAAAACGCATGAAGTCAGGAAGAGATGCATAGCTAAGCTCGCTGCAAAAGCTTCTGGCCCCTAGAAAGCGGGAACAGTTCACAATTATTAGTTACTTTGAACCTACTCTCTTCACATTGTACTTGGGGCTACGCTCATCAAAAGTATGCGGGGCCTTGAAAACGTTGTCGCCTCGTGAGGTAGCACGCAAATATTTGAAGCACAGTTCCGCTTACTGCAGCGATAAGAGTGAAGTGATCAATGTTATTGCTGCAGTAGCACAAAGTTGCAGTGGTGCTACAGCAGCATGGTATGAGCATGGCAGCATGTTATAGTGTTTGATCTGGCTCTGGGGAAGGACGTCAGCGATGGATGCAAGGTTGCATATTTGGAAGGCTGCTCCATGGCGAGGTTAACATTGGGAGTCATAGTTAGAGAGACGTTTTTCAGCTTTTACATTCTCATTTCCATCCACATGCCTGAAGGACAACTTTCTTTTCCTTTTCATGAACTTTCGAAAAACAAACACCATGGGACGACTCGTAACAAGGACTTCGAGATTTGTTTACCAGATGGAATAACAACAAACAGAATGCTGCAATGACACCAGCTGCTAAATAAACAAAGAAAAGAAAAGGCTGCGCCGTATGCAAGCTGCAGTAGATTTTGCATTTATTTTCTTCACGAGTAGTTTTTCACACCTGTTGTCCACCAGATGACTTCCGCCCCAGCTGCGCTCATCACTGGTGGAACGCACCCAACGCATCCAGCTAAAATTTTCGTATGTTGGATATGAAGACACGACATGCGTTGTCGGCGACATCTGCTCGTATAAACGTCAGTTTCACGCCACTACGTCATTCTGCAAGTGGTCGTTATGTTGTTATTGCTGCAATGGCGCCACATAGCGTACACTTCCGTGTTCGTATTTACAATTTGCGGCAATATCGTTGTATCCATAAAATGTCCCGCCTGTGTCTCCTAAAGCAGGGCGAGATGCATTTCATCGTGTTAAGAAAAATGTTCCTTAGTCTTGTTTATCTCTTCTTTTGTGTATTTTTTAGCTGATGCGTAATTATTCTTACAAAACCGAGAGGTAAACACAGAGAGGTTAAGTTTAGTAATGAGGACGTTGGGATGGAAGAAAAAGAAGCGTGGTGAGCTGGGTTTAACGAAGCTTCCTGAAGCGCCGAAGCTCGACTTGACATGTAAACGCCGCGCAGCGCTTCATAGGTCTTAACCTATGATTTTCTGTGTGGTGATTACACGGTCGTTTGTAGATCACAATATAGTGTGTTATTATAGCTTAGTAGAACACTCGCAAGTGTCTTACCTTCTACCACTTTCACTCTGGCAACGAGGTGAGCAATTGTTTTTATTTTGTTCTTTCTATCATTCTTTCTTTCTTTCTTTCTTTCTTTCATTCTTTCTTTCTTTCTTTCTTTCTTTCTTTCTTTCTTTCTTTCTTTCTTTCTTCTTTTTCTTATTCAGTGAACGGTAACTTAACTGGTAATATTGTTCACAATTTACTCACAACTGCGACATTGTCAGGATGAGGAAACGAGAGCATTGGTTGTTGAGTGTTGAAATGACGTCCATTATACTTCCCCCACTTATTCCACTACAATATGTCGCAGCGACATTCCCTTTTAAGTGATTTCTAAAAGTCTGCTAGGACACTTATCAAAGTGGGGTCTTTTTCTTTAAACTGTAAACAGGCGTGCTATAGCGCTCGCCCCAGAACAGCTAGCAGTCGGCCAGACTTTGTAAACGTAGCTAGTATGCATTAATCTCCATTCTTGTTGAGTGGCGCATCACCTTTCGCTTCCCAGCTCATTACTAGCCCTTCCCCCGTCACTACGGTTAATATCCTTCTCATCCAAGCACCGCCACAAAGCACACCGTTAGTGCCAGGTGCTCGCTGCATCTTTCATCGGATGCTGTGCCAAATTGTGCTTCAGTAATAGGCTGGGATATTTATAAATGAATCCCTCTTTGAGACAGTAGCCTGCCCTCGGTTCAAGAAAAATATCGATAAACAGGGAACTACGCATAAATAGAGAGGTAAGACATTAAATGGATGTCTTTGCTGCATATATTTAATAAAAGGCGGATGAATAAAACAAAAATATAGCAATCAATTTTTTCTCTTTCTTCTCCTCTCTTACATAAAAGTACTTGTTCTTCTACAGAAATTTTGCCCCGCCGCGGTGGTCTAGTGGCTAAGGTACTCGGCTGCTGACCAGCAGGGCGCGGGTTCAAATCCCGGCTGCGGCGGCTGCATTTCCGATGGAGGCGGAAATGTTGTAGGCCCGTGTGCTCAGGTTTGGGTGCACGTTAAAGAACCCCAGGTGGTCGAAATTTCCTGAGCCCTCCACTACGGCGTCGCTCATAATCATATAGTGGTTTTGGGACGTTAAACCCCACATATCAATCAATCAATCATCTTCTACAAAAATTTAATCTAACCGTGTAGTTGAATTCCTCTGTATTTTAACATGACGTTTTATGTGGTGAATAGGGAATAAACATGGATAGAAGTTATAGGCTCCTCGTGTTATCATTAACTTTCACAATACTCAGGCACAGTACGTTAGTTAGTTACTCACGCATCTACAAAGCCTGTGATATAGTCATCACTTTTAATGTATGCTGTGGTGTCGTGTGCGAATAGCATGCGTACTAGTAGCGCACGAGTTGACAACGTTATGCATGCTGTCACATGTTGTCGCTTCGCCGTGGCGCTGACTATCCTAAGCTCCCAGTCGTTAGGAAAGTTATCACATTTCTGGTTCAATAGATGCAGTCCATATATACATAGCCGCTCCCTGCATGCTTGTGGTCCTGTATTCACTTCAATTATAAAAAGTGCCGCCATATCCACGAAGTGAATGATGATGAGTGGGCGAAGCTCCGGAGGTAAACCTGGTAAACCATGAATCCTCTGTACATTTTGCCCACTCGATTTTATTACATCGCTCCCCCTAGCGTACGTCGCCGCACTAAATCGAACGATTGCCTTCAACCAATGACACGCGCCATATGTGACATCATTCCTATTTTATAAGATCTCGCGTCTTTCATCAACTACAAGTACCGCTTTCTAGTTTATAACATCTTGCATCTTTTCATCATCAGCTACAAGTACCACCACCTAGTAAACACTACAAGAACTAAACGAGAGATGGCTACATACAGGAGACGGTACCGCCATCTAGTGAACACTGCAAGAACTAAACTAGAGGTGGCTACATACAGGGGACGGTACCGCCATCTAGTGAACACTGCAAGAACTAAACTAGAGGTGGCTACATACAGGGGACGCACAGCCCACGCCCTAAGGATCTTCGCCCCTAAAAATACAGGTACCTTCTTAGTGTAAGAGTTAAGGCACATCCCGTATTTTACATCTAAATAAACAGTGAAAATGTTTTTTTTTGGTGTTTTGCCACCGAAAAATATTAGTGCGCCAAAGGCGTTGAACACACCGGAGGCGTCGAGTACAAAAAGAAAGTATGGGAAGATCGCACTAAGTGTCACTAAGCTTGGCACAGTGAAGCCCGAGCCCGTCGCCGCTCGTATTCCCAGTTGACCAACACGTCTAACTTGGAAAGGTGCGGCTTTCTCCACGGGAGTGCGCATTTTTTTTTTTTAGAACGCCCCACGGCTGTCTCGGCACGATAGGATGCATTCAGGCTATGCTCTGCAGAGCAGAGGTTGCTCGCGATGTCTCCGTCTGTGGGCGGGGCGTAGTTACTGCGTATGTGCGAATTGGCCAGGTGGTCTGGTCAAAGTACTTGTACTGACGGACTCTGGAACTGGTCCCAAGAGGACGCGATGCGTGTTCCTCTTTCGTTCTAGTTTATTCTCCCCTTTCTCTCCTTCGTTATCTACAGTTCTTTCTGTGCTATGATTTACTTTTCCCCCTTCTTTCCTCTCTCCTCTTCTTTCCTCTCTCCCAACCACCACATCTATCCTCCTTACGCTAACTTTCCTTTCTCACGCTTTTGCCACATTATACCAACGAGGGCTATACTAAAGCTCTGCTGGCGTGTCTCGATAGCCGAAAGACAGAGACATTTAGAGAGCCGTGCTAGTTGGTACGTATTCGTTCTAAAATACTGGGTGAGCAAACGCGGGCTCACGAAGGAAGTTGACATCAGAGTAGGCGTTTGTGGTGTCTTAAATTTCTTCTAATATCCGCGTTTGCACGCCCTGGTCGGGAACGGTTAGAATTGTCAGAACGGTAGCCTTCGGATTGAGGGTATGCTGGTTCGAATCCCACTTCGTGAATAATTTTTTTCTCGTTATTATCTTTTCATGTGCCCCTCTTTTTCCTTCTCTGTGCACGTTCTCTCACCGGTTATCACAGTTATTACAGGCCACGCCAGAGCAGTGAGTAGCTTTAGATACGGACTGTGCACCATTTCAGTGTTCGGCTTTTCACCGCATAAGGGCGGTATTTCCCCCAGAGGCCTGGCATTGTGAGTCATCCGCGCCGTGGTTCATATTCCACGTTCAACGATCCAGGGGCGATGGCCTCGCCGAAGTGCAAGATGATGCAAGCTTTCATTGCCTTCTCCAGGTGCGTGCTTGCGCAACGGTAGACCAACGCCGCAAAGAGAGTACAGCCCCCCGGCAACACAGCCCTGGGTCTCTCATTGGTTAGAAGTGACGCCATCTGTTTGGCACTGCCGATTGAACAAACCTGACATCACTCACCACAGTTCGCGATTCGCGGGAAGTGACGTGATTTAAGGCTATATAAGTCGACAAGCCATCGGAGGAAAGATCGTCCTCAGTTGGCCGAGGTTCGCAGCGTACGAGTTGCTGCCGACCAAAGGGACGTGTCTCAACGGCCAATTCACCTTATTATTTCACTCTGATTCTCTGATGTAAATAAACCAAAGTTTTTATCCTTACGTCCACGTCATTCCCGACCAATTCGCGCACATCAGCGGCGAGATGCTATAGTACTATGTTCTGCCCTAATTTGTGGCAACTACCCATTCATGATGAAGGTACTTTTTGCAGAGCGGAGACGTTTTCGGCGAGCTTTACCAGCTAGAGGCTGGTGAAAAATGAAAATCTAGTGGCGCTTGTTGTGGAGATGAATATACGATAGAAACGTTGGATATCCGGTGCACGTACCACCTGAAGTGCGTTGAGGAAGCCGTTGACCGAGAGCACGTAGTGGGTGTTAAGGTGAAGCTGGCTGATGGTCTCGTCCACGGCCGACTGCCGACCCACGAGTAGCTCGTCACTCAGGCTGTGCGAAACGCAATAGCCAGTTCAGAACGTTGCCAGCTCGTCGAACAGCTTTCGAAGTTAAGCGCTAACAGCTTCGTGAATGTTAACTAATCGCTGTACCAACTGCCAGGACATCAGTAGAGTGACTTGTCGGGAAAGTTCATTCTTACGGTAGCTATTTGCGTGAAATGAACGCATGTCCATCTCTCGCCTTTATTTCGCGCTAATAGCTGCCGTAAGAATGTAAGAACATGTAGTGTTCATGCGCTAAAATGTAGTGTTCATGCGAGAAAAGCAAAATCTGAAATGAGATACGTGCACGAGGAAATGAACGCGAGGGAAAGAAAACAATTATGAAATTCTGGCATTTAACGTGTCAAAACCATGACGTGACTTCGAAGCAATGCGTTAGTCGGGGGCTTCTGATTCATTTACAACGCCTGGTGTCTTTTAGCCTGACCCTAAGCTGTGAACGCTAGCGTTCTTTCATCTCATTTATATCGAAATGTGGTCGTGGCCTGATATCGGATCCGCATACTCAAGCTTAGAAGGAAAGACAAAAAAAAAAACAGGAAATGATAAGAAAACTGGCACAAGTGATATAAAAGAGGTGGTCAATAAAATGGTCTTGTTTGAAATATCCTGATTTCAATTAAACAGGCTGTAGCGATGACAGATAGCTAACGCACATGTAACCTCGCATGCAAGGCGTATCTGGTTCCAGTCCCGGTGCCTCACCGGATCACCAAAAATTAAAGGAAAGAAAATCGGCTCGTTGATGGAATTGCAAAGGAGGCCCAGGGAGCAGCCTCGTCTTCGCTGACTACCAGGTGAGGATTGGCAACCTTGATGCAGTACTTGGCCGCTACGTCCCACCAGTAGCTGAATAACGCTGAACGCAATTCCAGTGCCACAACAACTGCTCACTAAAAAGTAGTTTATCTGCTAATATGTCAACAGGTAGGCATGGTGAATGATACGAAACGCGTGGAAATCCTACCTTATCATGTTCATTCGCCGCCTTCGTGAACCGGTATGAAAGACCTAGCTTCTTCTTCTTCGTTCTTTAGGTACGAGGGCATAGAAACGGTTGATAAGGGTAATGACGATGGTGACGATTATTATTATTATTATTATTATTATTATTATTATTATTATTATTCAAGCATCATTCCCGCTACTTGAAAGACCCACCGAAAGAGATTAACTGTGACATCATTCAATTATTTGGCTTACCCTTATTCAAAATTTTAGCAACCATGAGTTATTGACACACGCACACACACAATATGTTCTTGACAACCGGCATTATGTCGGCACATACTATCGCAGTGAAAATTAACGTGACCAGTGCGGCATCAACGCATCCGCTGTTCCCAGCGGAGGCAATTGGAGATTATAAGGGAGACCTGCTATACAGACTTTTTTCTCTTTTTTTCCCCCCCTAACGCTGAGTATATAGCAGAGCAGAAAATTGATTCAGGATGACCTATCAGCTTTTCTGCCACAATAAACCTTTCTGTCTAAAGGAGAGTAGAGCCATCGTAAAGACTAGAGTCATCATAAAACGAGGATTTACTTATCCGTGACATGTTCTAGGATGAATTTAGCGGCTTTTTATTGCCACGCAGGTAAGAACGAGATAAAAACAAAGGTGCACGGTGGAGCGCTGACGCGGCGCGGTGTTCGCGTTTCTATCCTCTCTGTTTGGGGACAGCCAACTGCAAGCTTTAGCGTACTTACATGGCTGCTTAGAAAAGTGTTTTCCAAGTAACTCATCCGGAAACTTCGAGAAGCGCTACGCATCAATTCTTCAGGAGGAAAGTTGTTGAGCTTCAAGAAGCATAACGATTGAAGTAGAGGAGAGGAATAAAGCTTCAGAGCCTTTTGTAAATCGTGATATTACGCGTACAAATTCTTTCTACTAGTAATGTACCACTGAAAGCATAGCAGAAAATGATTTGTCGTCCAAATAACGTTTCTGGTGACGTTTCACGAAATTTGAAGCATGTTGAATCACGCCGGAAAATCAAAACATTCTATGATACAATGTCAGCTATATGAGAGACGCAGGGATTGATGACGTATGTAGGTTGTGGTTAAGAATGAATATGTTGCTAACATGAGGGATATTTTGGATGAATAGAGCAACGGTTCCTGTCTCTCTTTTTTATTAATTGTATTTTCTTAAACTATGTTCTAATTCTTCGTCATGCAGCATCGTATTTTCTTAATCATGTTCCGATTCTTCGTCATGCAGTATCTCAGCTGATAGCTTAAGCTTCCAAATCTGCCAGCGTATGCTGTTATACATGCATGCGGAGTTGCGCTGCTGAGGACACGGTTCAGTGTTTGATTCTTGCGTAGAGTGACAACATTTTAACGGAAGCGCAAATTAAAAACGCTTTTGTACCCTGCTTGACCCCATGGAGGTAAAACACTTCAGGCTTAGGGTCGACATGATTGTGTAGTTAAAGAAAAAAATCACACATGCCTCAACAGGAAGTACACCCAGCAGCATAACCTCAGCGAAAGCTCAACGAACTATACATAACAGATGCAATCCTCCTATAACGGCGACTCTCAGAACATGGGAAGTGCGACTGCCCGAACTGGACTTGGGAAGCCGATTGGCGATCCTTTGCCACTCCTGGCGAGCTGTTATAGACAACGAGATTCTGGAGGAGGGGCCTTCAGTATAACCTAAAATCGTTTTTTTTTTATTCAAGTTGTCTTTTATATCTCTATCTCCAAAGGCATGGGCAGTGCACTGTCGAGATACTGAACTCTGCAATAATATAAACGCTGCGGCGAAAAATTCCACTGGTAGATCACATTTTTTTTTTCTCAACCTCAGCCGCATAGGATGCTTTACGGGCAACCTGCGTTTATCATAGCGCTCCATGGACCTCATCCTACACGGATGTTACCGGCCTTCGACCCACTCTAGCCGTAGTCACACCCTGCTGGTGTGGCTGCGATTTCGCGAAAACACTTTGCACGAGCGATTGCAATGCAGTGAAGCAACTTCACAGCGGCGGTGAAACGTGCCGTTGAGGAGGAATGAAAAGACGGCGGTGTAGAACCAGCGACATCGAAAACTTTTCTGCATATTGTCATACGTATTGCTGCAGTATTTCTCTTCTTGGCGACAACAGCTTTACAGGTTTATCACTGTTTTTTGTAGCGTTAGCTACACTGGCCTCGCTGAGCCAATTTTGCGTGGCACTGGTCTGCGCATGCGCAATGATACTCCGCCGCCGCCGCGCGCGGCTCACCGCCAGTGTGCGCGCAATTCGATGTGCTGCGCAGACGATCAGTGGCACGGAGGAAGTGATCAGTGGTGTCACGCACCGGAGCCGGCACCTCCCTCGCACTCGGCCGCGCGCGACTCGCCGCCGCCAGTGTGCGCTTTCCAGAGAAGTGCCGTCATAGCCTTGGTAGACGTATGGACGCCGACGCGCGCGCCTTCCCTGTGCAGTCGCCATCTGACAATGCGCTGGAGCCCCTTGATAGCGCCTCTGACTGGCGTTTGCCACTGTGGCATAGCCATGGAGAATGAGAGTGCAAATGCTGCTCAACGGTGCAGTAGAGCGGAGAAGCTTAACTCATCGGATCCCGAAGTAGTTGCCCGGCAAAATAAATATACATGTGCCACATAATACGTATACCGTGTGTGTGTGTCATTGTAACAGCTGTAAGCATTATATCTGGAAAGCTAAGAATAATCAGCTGAACCTTTGCTAACTCTACGTATATCCTGACATAGCTGAGCTAAGCCACTGCCATTTTTTTCCCTCTTTTCACTGCTTTCCCTCAGCATGTGCTCCTTCGTAGGAGGATGACGACCAATACAGAATTTTAGGAACACAGTTGTTTCCCCAATCTTTCAAGAACAGAAGCGGAGTAGGGCACGCAGGCTTAATTTATATATAGCTCGTGCTAATGGCACTGACAGGCGAAGGAAGTACTTTCGGCTGATGTATAGTTTCATAACTGAGGCGTTCGGGCAGCCGAGGGCAAATTTCTGGAGCAGGGCGTGGAACTGAAAAGACATTAAAAACTCACCTTCAAAGGCACTTCTTTTTTTTTTTTTTTCATGGATGACAGCATCGAGGAACCCTTGGAACTGCTCAGCGGAACCCCGTTTGAGAACCATTGCACGAGACGCTCGGACGATTGCGTTCGCATCGTCGCCGTTTGCACCAAAGATTTCAAACTGTACAGAAAGAAAAGCTGGAAATTTCTCAGTGCAATGTTTTCGAAAGCGATGCATAATCAGGTGCGTGGGCGTCGGCAGGATACTGTCTTGGCGGCTGCAAATGTGTGTTGCAGTGGAAGACAAGGGAGGGTTGTAGGGAAGGGGGTAGTGTTTGTGTGGTTGGGGTAGAGGACAAATGCTGTTGTGGCTTCGGGGGAGGGCGGGGCCAGAGTGAACTTGGCGCAGCACACCCCTTCTAACGTCCATAATCATGTGTCCGTTTTTTTTTCAAATATGACAGCAACATTGAATCACTTAACTATGAGTAGTCAAGTCAATAAAAGCAATACAAGTTCACGCAACATGGAAAGCTGTGCCGCTGATAACAGCTTTGCATCTCATTGCATTTATTTATTTATTTACTTACTTGTTTATAAATCGAATGCCTTATAAGTTGGCAAGGTCAAAACTTTATTATACGCCTTATACGCGACACGAGAAAAAAAGGATCAAGTGGGAGGCTTCGGAAACCGTCGGTGGTCGTGCGTTAAACCTACACTTATATTATTCTTCCATTGTTTGTTTTGTTGACAGTTTTTATTAGCGATGAATAACGGTCGTGCAGTTTCATTTCGCTCAAAAATGCTGTCGAGAGTATAGCGATAACAGAAGCTTATTCTCTATTGCGTTCGCTGTATATTTCACTGAGGCATGGGCTATATCACGTATCGTTTTCGAAAATTCTTTGTTTAGATATATGATTATATTATCGTCGCCTTTGTTATCAAGTTTACATATGCAAGTGCCTCGCGGCTACCACCGACTATACTTGGTTGATAGAGGGTAGCGCGAACTGTTAAAAGATAAATTTTATTTGGTCATGCTTCTTTAAAAAGTACTGGGCGGTTTTCTTGGAAGTACTCTAAAAAATAACTTTTGAAAACGATACATGACACTTCGCTTGTGTGGGTGCATGTGTGTGACTGCAAAAAAAAAAGAAAAAAAAGAAGGATTTTCGATTCCAGTGTTCGCAAAAACAATGCGGGTGAAACCCATCTGCCGGCTGTTTTCTGAAAAAAAAAAACGAGAAGAAAAAAGTGTGCAATAACAAACCCACGGGATAAATGATAGCCCTCATTGTTTTGTACAATACTGCGAGTATGGGATGTTGAAATTGTTTTTGTAGTAGAAATGAGCCCCTCACCAACTTCCAACAAAGTGCCACCTCTATATACTTTCCTATTATTCGAGGGCTTCCCTCGAGGCATATGAGTGAAAGAAAAAAAAAAAGAACTCAAATAACAAGACTAAACCATGTATTATCTGGTTCGCCGGCGTTGTGCATGTGAACTTAACTTCACTGCCCGTTAACCAACTCGGTGATCTTTCTCGATGAAGACCAGTGATGAGTCCATTCCGGTCACGGCAACGGGGCCGACACTAACTAAACTTATTTCCCTTTTCGCTAGTTTGTCGCCTCGAGAAGCGCGCGAGCACAAGATGGTCGTAACCTCCGGTTTCTGTCAAGAGGCGACATCCGCCGCAGGCTGTGAGACCTTTGCGCCAAACAACGACAGGTGCGGTTTCCTTCGCGGCGCACGACTCGTATTCACGTCGCCTCGCTGAAGGAAACGAAAGAAAATAAAATATGAAAAAGAGAAATGCCAAGACGCAGGCCTCAGGGCTGGCAAATACGTTTAAACAGATGTCAGCCTAGACTTGCGCGACGAGCTATACAACGCGCCACGAAGCAGCCTAAGGCGCACGTATCGGTTTGATATAATTCCGGCCGCTACACGTCATCGTCCTCATCCAGGCCCGTGCAGGATTCGGCGTGTCCAGTCTATTGTGTTCCGCGCTCTGCCATGCCATTGTTCGAACGGTGACTTCACATTATCCATCTTTTCCTATTTTATACGCCCGAGTCGACACACATGTCGCACTTGTCGGTACGGCGTCGTGGCGGCGAGAGAACGTCTACAAAACAGCAACACTCTCGCGCCGGCGAAGACTGTGACGTTGTCGAGAGCGAGCCCCTCCTTTCGGTCGCTGATCAGCTGACCGAGGAGGAAGCCCGTTGCTGGGAGGAGAGCGGCGAAGAGTGCGGGGACTCGGCTGAGGTCGGTTATTCGGCGCCGGGAGTGCCAGGAGCGCGGAGGCAGCGGCAGCAGCACCATTGGCAGCGGCTGTTTCGGATCTCGCGCGACGTTCCCGAGCCGGTTGGCGGGCGCGGATTGGTTTCTGGCGCGGGGCACGTGGCACGCGGCGGTAGCGGGCACGACGGAGCGCGGGAAGCGGTCGGCAGCCAGTTCCATCGATCGGCGGCCGGGAGCCGGGACGGGCCCGTTACCGGCGCAGCGAGCACCAGCGTCGAAAACGACGGCACGCGAGACGGCCGACGACAGGAGCCCAGCCGCCGCGCGGGGGGCCCGCCGCTGTCCATGAGTCCCAGCACGGAGTACCTGGACATGGACAAGAACGACGACGTCGCGCACAAGAACCGAGGCATGTACGTGTCCCACAAATGCATCGCCATATGCGTCATCCTGGTCGTGGCGGCACTGGCCATCGTCGGCATCACCACCAAACTGCTCACCGAAAAGGGCGAGTCTGGAACTGCCAAGCCCGCCGAGCCGATCAAGCCCGTGCCTCCACTTCCGAAGAACGTTCGCCTACCGCGGTCTCTGGTGCCCGTGCACTACGACGTCGAGCTGACGCCTAGACTAGATGGGAAGTTCACGTTCAACGGATCCGTGGCAATCCTCGTGCGCTGTGTGCTGGAGACTTGGAACGTGACGTTGCACATCAAGGACCTCAACGTGTCGGACGTGTCCGTGAGCGAGTCGAACGCCGCCGGTGGTTCCCGCGTGGAACATGACAGCTACGACGAAGACAAGCACCTGCAGTTCCTCATTATCAAGCTTAAGAGGCCGCTCGCCGTGGGGGCCAACTACACCGTCAGGATGAACTTTGTCGGCCTCTTGAACGACGATCTGGCGGGATTCTACCGGAGCTCGTACGTGGACGCTTCGGGACACAAGAGGTAAGTGGCGCCGCAGTTTCACAGCGGACAATGCTCACTTGTCGGCACTTGTGGGCATTGTATTTCCACTTACTGAATATGCCGCGAAACTTAGCTTTTTCACAGAACTGTCACACCCCCGCGTGCATCCGCGTCCTCGAAGGAAACTCGTTCTCATTCTCTCGAGCACCACGTGACTTGGATACCTGCCATTTACAAACCCGGTGGTGTCAGTTCATTGAGAGAATTGTCTCGAAAGGCAGCGTGAGTGGCGAGTACGAGAAGTTTCGCTTGACATCTTGACAGCGCGTGAGCTGCGCGGTTTCGCTTGCCCAAGGCTGTTGAATTTACCCGCCGTGGATCGCGCGCGCGCGGGAAGTTTAAAAGGTGTAAACCAAGCTGCGAGCCCATCCCACAGCAATGCGATAGCACGTCGTGGGTGCGGCGTTGACCTCGTAGCACGGCCGGTTTGTACGTATGTGGCGGGTGTAGTGAGAGTGGCTTTGCTGTGCGCCAGATTCCCGAAGCTCGTACTATGTCGGCGCCGACCGGTTTCCGCTCGGGATCGTGCCGGATTCAATGGGAACAATCTGAGGCGCTCTGGCGATCCGCTCGTTCGCCGACAAACGCTGATCGTGCAGTGAATGTTTCTACGCTTGATACGCCTAGATTGCCAGATAAGATCACGACTGCGCTGCGACGACAGTGTAGACAGCCACATTATGATGGCTGTTCAAAGGCTTCATTCTGGGTTGTCTAGCACTATTTTTTTAATGCGGAGCATTTCATAGTCGCACGTACTTGCGAATTTGGCGTCGGCGGGTGTCGTCGACACCACCACTGCGCATGCTCGTGTCTCTTGCCAATGACTTTTTTTGTAAAAACAGTTCAATGTCTTCATAGTGTGTTGTAGCTGAAACGATCGTCATGTATATAGGTCTGCGTAGATACGTGCGGGTCGGTTTTACGAGTTAATGGCTGCTTCGCAAGTATCGTCTTCGCATGCACGAGCGTGCTTTATGAAAATCCGGTTGATTGGAGAATACTTGGTTTACGAAAGCGCATGCGGTGGATGCACGCCGTGATTACAGAGACTGGTGTCAAGTGGGACGGTGGCGAGTGTAGCCTAAACAGAAATGGAAAAGTGATAAGCTGTTAAAGTGGGAACAGTAAGCAATGATTCCAAAGAGTGCGGACTCATGTATCAGAGCACTTCATGTATTTATGCTCTTATCCAATGCCATCGTATTCTACCTCTTTCCGTCGAAACATCGGTTCAGCGCGTGAGAGCATATGTTAAATTGTTTGTTATATGGATAACTAATTGTTACATAAAATTTATCCGCAAGAAGTCACCAATAATGTCACGCATTGTTTTGTGCACTCGCAAAAAAAAGAAAACAGAAAAAAATGCGGACGCAGCTGCAGGCAAACACAAAGATGTCAGCAGCTGTGTCATGCCAAGAATGATTTAGGTCACTTCGTCGCGGTTGTGGCCTTTCCGCACTGGATGATATAGTACTATGAGACATATGCGCGTTGAATAGTCTGTGTGTAAAAAAGTAAATATGGTGTCCATGACATAAGAAACAACACCGAGTGCAATTTAAAAATTATTTATATCATTTAAAGCAGAGATCGATTGCGCTTGTTTTAGGCGTCATCTGGACTACATTGTGTCGGAATGAAATTTGATATAAGTTCACAAGGGCCTTAAAGATTGAAAGGACGTTTCGGCGAACGTCAGAAGTCGCTGTTAGATAGAACTTCGCACTCTCTCGTAGTGCGACGGTCGTTTAACTTCTACAGAATCTGTCAGCTGGTTCATAGAACAATCACCTTTTTTAGTTCAACATCACTTGAAGAGCACGATCAAGAGACATACACACGCAGAGATCTGCGAAGCTGATTTGAGTGGACCTTTGCGCATGTAAAACTTAACGACGTCTGTGAAGTTTCGTCCCACCTGTTTTGCAGCTTCTTCGGGCTGCGTTGCGCTTGCATGCTTGTATATAGCCGCTGTTGTCAGAGCTGCCGAGAATAAACGGAGCGTGTGAGGGATTACTTATATTAAAGCGGGAATCTAGTTCCAGGTCAGCAATCACGAGCACATAGGTTCTGCCTGCGCGAAATCAAAACGCCTAGCGCGTAACGTAACGTTGCGCAAGAGCAAAGCGAGAGCAAGGTCGAAAAAAATAAATGACGAAACCCATTGAGCTAGGTGGTCACTCAAACCGAAGGTGTAACAAAGATGGAAACGCAGTTATTGTTTGACTTCGTACGAAATTGCTTGTATTACGTTATGTGGAAGCCCGTCTTTCGCGTGGAGTGCATGCGGAACTTAGTCATTTTGTTATAAGCCGTTTAGCCTAAAGTGACGTATAATGGTCGCTGTAGTTGTTTGATACTCATATGCTTCCATTTTTGTACGTGTTTTGTTTTCATTTAGATGCAACCATGATTTTACTAAGCCCATTCAGGTTTAACCGGATGCCTCTAAAAGATTGCTTCGAAACACAGTAGACGAATTATTTATATGCAGCCCTGTCATTTGTAATCTAGTGAGGTAAAGTGTGATGGCGCACTATAGCTTAGTCAGTTGGGGGTGGGGTTTAGCACTCCCCGTCCGATATATTTCAATTTTTTTTCTTTTATGTATAATTATGCACACATACAAACACACGCACGAACGTACATAAACAATAAATAAACCTCCTGCCTGCCACTCACTCAAAAAAAAATATATTCTGAAAACGCTGCTGTCATGACGGCACTCTTACGAACAACTGTCAGGAAACTTTTCAGCAAATTAGATAAAGGACAGTCCAGTATAGGATGTATAGTACAACCATGTAGAAGCTAAAAACAAGCGTATTTCTCTTTGTTTCATGAACCACTTCAACTGTAGCGATAATTTTAAAAGAATTATCCGCCCGCTGCAGTAGACACCTGTTAAACCACTGTTGATCACTCCCAAACAGCATTCCTGTCCATTAAACAACGTAGTAAGCGTAACTCGTTCTCACAACTGTATCAGCGGGAACTGCATTAGGACAGAACCGTCTGCCTGATACGTTGTGTCAGAGAAGGTGTAATGGAGACGAAGTTTTTTTTTTTGTGTGTGTGTGTGTGGTGCGAATGCGAAGACAAGGAACACCGACGGAGTGAACGAGACTAACCGAAAATGAGAGACCGCATGTATTCTGTGTTAGCGAAGTTGTTTTCAGTGTTTCGCGACTCGCGGACGCGTTACAACGTAGGCACTAGTGCGTGACGATCGATATCGTAGTTTTCACTGGTCAATCAACGAGTCTGAAAGTGACTAGTTTGCTTTTACATGTACTGGGGTAATACGAGACCCTGCGAAACACGTTTGCGAAAATGGAGCAGACTCAACGAGAGAGGCAGCATGCGTGCTATCGGCGTCAGATGGAATGCGAACAGCGGAGGCATTAGCGAGTGGCCAGTCACGCACAATATATGCGCAGAGCTGCTGAACAGGATGCTCGCGCCTGTCAACGGTGACAACGGGACGGCGCGCACTCTACCATCGCGAAGGCTTGCGCCGCTGTTCGGGTTTCGTTTGACGTAAATGGTATACGGTGAGCGCAGTCCAGTTGGAGCATTAGTGAATGTATGGGAGAGTGTAGTACTGCGATAATCACCACCGACAGGCGCGCACATCCAGTTTGGTAGCATTGCACAACCCCCCTTTACAGCCCGATAATATCGCCACTGTTCTTGCTTTGATAAGAGAAACGAAGAAATAAAAAAGGTGGGGGGGGGGGTGACGAAAATAAACGAAACGACAAAATGCGCTCGACCTGCCGGTGACCACGTTCTCCCACCCGTATACAATCTGCACCGCCCATGGCCCACGCTGCACCCGTCGCCTGGCTGCCCGTGGTGTGCGCACGAACGGGCCGATATGGCACATATACTTTGGCAATGCGAAAGAGATGAAGATAGGCCACGAGAAAGGATGACGTCAACTCAGGGATCCATCGAAATGGGGCGCCTTGCTGAGCGCTGGCAAGCGTCCCTTCTCAGCGAGGCCCTCGAAGACCAGGTGTGGGCCGTCCAGTGGGCCAGGTCCGTCGCTGAGGACCTCAGAAGATGTTCCTCGAGCGATGTGTCCCTGGCAGCCTATATAGCCCCGGGCACAGCAACAACCGTTGGGCAAATAAAGTTTATTCAACTCAGCTAAACTAGAACGCAACCAATAATAATAATAATAATAATAATAATAATAATAATAATAATAATAATAATAATAATAATAATAATAATAAAATCACTGCAGGGGAATTGCGCAGTGCTACCAAATCATATGTGCGTGCACGTCAGTGGTGATGACTGAACGCAGCTTTGCTAATGCTTTGGCCTCGCGCTCCGCTGTTCGTGTTTCATTTGAGGCTGATTGTGTACGTACTTCTGTGTTGCGAACGAGTTCGTGGGCGTAATTGGGATGCGCGAAGGCGCACGTTCCCATTTTCGTGTTTACGTCAGCCTTATCCGATGACCCGATTATCCCAGCTTAGCGAAATGAGTTTTTGCGGGGGTTTGTTAGAGACCTCATTCTGTTCCCGTCATCAGATGGATCACCTAATTGTTTCTCTTGTACGTGTTCCGATTCTATTTTTTGCTAACTTACCTTGACCAGCCTATCATCATATAGTCGAGCGCAGGGTTTCATATCCCCTGCAGGACTGGTTCTTAGGCTAGTTGGTGCTTGCTAATAATCATGGTGGGGCGTAAAAACAGAAGAGACACACAGAAACGCGCACCACAGGCGCTACTTATAGCTTGATCATGCCTTTTTTTTTCATACAGTTGATATCTGCCTAACGCCCCCTGTGGCCTGCCGCACGTCACTGTGCGCCTGCGCGTTTGAAGCTGTAGGTATTCATTATTTCACCAGTTTTCCATTGAAGTTGCAACTAGCACCTGTGGTGCGTGTTTCTCTGACTGTCTTGCTTACTGTCTTGCACGCTTGCACAACGCCACAATGATTAACCCGAACCCCGATGAGTCTGGTCTAAAGGACATGCTTCACGGATAATTACAGAATGGAAGTAAAGCCGTGCTTCTCCGAATGTCCTGTCCTTGGTCTCTGGATTTCCTACGGCAAAGATGAAAAAGGAAATAGTTCTTGGAATGCAACACTATTGGCCATCGGTTGCCATTGTCAAAACCCTGCGGGGATATAACTTGCGTAGCTAGCCCCTCCTTCTCTAGGTGATTAGGTAGATGGGCAGACGCACTCCCCCAACTGTCCCACCTTCCCAGCGTGCACGCTACGTCCATCTTCGTACCCTCATTTGATCCTTTTCATCACGACAGTTGGCTATTGCAAATGGGGTTGTAATGACAGTGCGGTCGCATCGCGTGGTCTTGGCTTCCGTCTGAGCTCCCGTGCGGAGGCTACGGCGCCCACCTGCCACAGATGTGCACACACGCCTCAAAGCCGAGTGGTCACGCGAGTCGTGTGCGCTGTACCTCGTGCATGCGACCACGACAAAGACGACCCGTGCGAGAACTTCCGGCGTGCTGCGTTGGCGACTCGGCTCGTCGCGTGGCCAATTAGTCGTTGTCGGTGTCAACACGCCATTAACCTCTTAGTGGGTTTCCGGAATGCCCGGCTAGCACGGGCTTTGTTTCAACGAGTGAAAAAAAAACCAAATTGACGGTAGTGGATACTCGGAGCTTGGTCGGAACTCAGTCAGGCCGGCTGTAGGCGCAAAAGTTGCGGATGAAAAAGAGAGACTGATACATACAAGGCGCTACTTTCAGCTTGCTTTATTGCGCAAGAAGCAGTCTGTTCGACCGTATGTTTTGAGCTTCATCTTCCTTACCATAATCAACCAGATCGTATCCAAGTCGTAATTGAGAAATCATGTTTGAGACAATGTGCACGGCGAAGAAAAAGCGTCACAACGGGAAAACTCGCGCGCCTTCCAATGTTCGGAGTGATATGCTTTCGGGTGCCCCGTTGTACACGGATAGTGCTGCGGTGACGTGCCGATGGCGCATCGCCCGTACCGACCGATACTGGAAAATACTGCCCACTCTGTTAATTTCTGCTAGATGTCACTTTCATAATACTGTTCACGCATTCTAAAATCTCGCACGTGTGCATGCACTGCAGCTATACATTTAGCCGCACGTTGTATTTTGCTTCCTGCCTCCTTACCTGTGTGGTATATAAGGCTTGCGATAGCTTTGAGGGAATGGTGAATAGCGAAAAGTTCCTGGGGTGCCACTTGAGGATGTTGATGAAACGTCTTGCTCTGTATTTCTCCAAGCTGCTGTCTCGAGGAGCACAAGTTTCAACCCGGCCGCAGCGGTCGTATTTCGATTGAGGTGAAATGGTAGAGGTTCGTGTACTTGAGCGATGTCACCGCACGGTACAGAAAATACCAGATAACCTAACTTTCGAGAGCCTTCCACCGGGGCGTGCCTCATAAATATAAGGGTCTTATGGTACGTGAAAAATTCAGGTACTATTGGGATTTTATTATTGTATTTTTCCAAGTTGCTCTTTTTCTCCTGGTATAGCGCGAGGTTGAATGGTCACTCGCTACATCAGGGTAAATACTGTCCGTTTTTTTTTTTCGGAGTTAGCCTCGAAAATTGTTGTTCGTGGCATGTGATCAGAAGTTAGTGTCATGGCTCTTGTAAGCTGAGTCGCGAGGCGAGGTTTGTAAATCGGCAGTAACGAACGAGCGTCCTGACATTTCGTTCCGATTCTCCTCGCGCATGGGCAGTCGTTACTTTCGTAATGGCGTCGTTTCGAGGTGCTTTAGCATCTTCAACGCGCTTCTGCGATATTGAACGCGATAAGAATCTGATGGCAGGACACGAGAAAACTGCGCAGCTTTATCCACGCCCTCCCTTCCTTGCTTTTTTTGTTTCTATACTTTTATTGCCCGTCTTCTCTTTGGCGTCATTTAACATTCGGAAGGCCTTCCGGCGTCAAACGTGCGTTTTCACGCATTCCGAGATAAAAATGATATCTTTATTCTCGGGAGAACACATATGCACGAAGATAAAGATTATTGCTCTCAGGTGATGCGAAGATGTGTGATTTTTTTTTTCTTGGGTGTACACGATGCAGAAAATGACAAGTGCGCGACGCTGCTACAGTTTTTCCTTGCATTTTTACGGAAATTGAACCTATATTAAGATATCTCAGGGGGCCTTTCTGTAAGTCTGTGACAAATATAAATTTTCTTTGCCGTTAAAATTTTTTTTCTCAAGTATGCAGGCTGGAATGAGTTTGCGCGCTGCGTTTGCAAGCATGTGTCGCAACTCTTGGAAGCCGACAACAATGAGCTGAAGTTTCTTTCTCTTCGTGCACGCAACTTGGTAAACCTAAATAAGGACAAATACCTGAAAGCTCCGAACCGTCACTCCAGCAGAACTAACAACGAGACATGCGTGCGCCCATTCCTGTCACGTTGTAACATGTTTAGGTATTCTTTTTTCTCGCCGTTATATAGAGACGTGGAATGACTTGCCGAATGACGTTGTCAGTGCTCAATCCCTTGAATCATTTTACTCGCTGCTGGAATTTCATTTGGAGGCATTGCAATAGGTTCTGCGGTACTGTGCACAAATAAAGGCAGAAACGATGTATCGCGCATGTACTCGAACATTGTTACACGTGCTTAACACGTCTTACACGTGCTATCACGTTTCGTATTGTTCTTCTATTTCCTCCCGTGAAACTATATGCATTGTTCATTTAATGCTAATTTTCATTCTTTTTTCTATTCCGCAATATGATGTCTATTTACTTTGTACGCCAGGCATGAAAAGGACAACAGTATTGAAAAATAAGTAAATAAATAAACAAACAAGCAAATGAATGAACAAACGAATAAATAAATGATTAAGTAAATAAATAAATAAATAGTACAGCTGTGCACTCTAAACTGCTGTTTCAACATGCGCACTGTAACAATGGGATAGCGGTCAATGCGAACATATATAGTCACCTCTGCGCCTTAAGGGTATTGGGAATATACGAAAGTTCATAATAATGTCTGGGGTTTTTGCGTCCCAGAAGCACGATATGGTTATGAGATGCCGTACTGAAGGGCTCCGGAAATTATCACCATCCGGTATTATTTAGCGTGCACTGATATCACACAGTACACGGTGCCCTATATTTCGCCTCCGTCGAAAATGTGACCATCGTGGCCGAATTGGAACCGTGACTTTTGGGTCACCAGCCGAGCACCGTATATACCCACAGTTCCACAGAGGCGGACGCACGAAAGTTGAGGCGCGCAGTAATTGACTGCTTTGAAAGTCAGCATTGATGCATAGTTTAGAAAGCTTGCGTTTGCTAGACAGCTGCATGCTTGTCTCTCCTTCAAGGCACTCGTTGGTTCCACTGAATACCGTTTCTATTAACATCTACGCGATAACACGACTTCACTGCTAATGCGGACGAAACTATGTAAAAGTCTCGCTGCTGAAAGAGACACTCATGAAAAACTATGATCGAATAATTGCCAGCCTAAATGGAAGAAGTTGGAGCAGCTTCTCTCTTACGTTGAATTCTATGGCACGTGGTGAACAAACAGCTGCCACTACATACAATCTTAAGGCTTTCTGGTGAACCAAGATATTTTGAAACTCGCATTACGCATGTATTTGTTAAATAGTGAATACAGCATCGGTATTCCGTACTTTCAGGCTTTTCCTTAACGTTTAGTGTCGCTCCTTGGTTGAACTGGCTATCGGTGTTGCACCAACTGCACTTTATTCTTTAAAAGGACAATGACGGCATGATATCTGTTCCGTAAAAGGAAGCGCAGTAGTTGCTATGTGGTTATTATGTATATTAGTTAGGGTCAGGTCAATCGCAACGCCGCAGTTGCTAAGACCTTAATGTTTACTGGCAGGTGTCCTCTTGTGAATGTAAACGGACGCATGGCCGCTGGATAAAAAAAAAAAAAGAAGCTTCTTTTTTTATCCAGCGACTGTGGCAAGAGGCTGGATTACTGACCGCGTCCGTGATTACGAAGTATCCGAATAAGAACCGTACACTGCGTACATTCGATGTGGGACAGCATGGCGAGGGACAGACAAGTCGGCTCAGACGTGTTGAACAAACACAAGCCGAGAACGCTCGCCGCCGCACCTCTTGGATACACCGAGGGAGACGGTACGCATTCAACTCCTTCACGCAAAACGCCGGGCCCGACCTCGCCGCGTAGGAATGTGCTAACGAAGCGGTGTGTGGATGCCTGCGCGCGCACGGGCGTTCTCTCACTGTGTTGGTCGAAAACAAACATCTCAGTTTCCTGTCATGCCGAGCTGAAGAGGACGGAAAGCTGCGCGTCAATGAAGACTGTTGAAAGAACGCCGCGCGCAAGTGCCAAGAAAGAGGAACCATGTTCGTTATTCAAGTGCACGCATGGCTGCTTTCGCTGCCGGTTGGCTTGTGGCCGCACTTCGCCATTCAAGGCACCTGTTGAAGGGCGCGCGTCTCAGTTCACTCGTCCCCTTGAAAGTACCAGGCACGTGTTTGGGAGGGAGGAGAGGGCTAGAGGCGGAGTATAGAGAAACCTGAAAGTCTGTTCTCATAGCTCCTCGGTTTGTTCTTCCCTTTCTCCCGCCGACCGCCGGTGATCGATGGCTGACGACCAATGCGCAACGCACGTCTTCATCATTGTCACCGCCAGCTGCACGCTCTGCCCCTGCCCGGTGACAGGTCCTTGCGCTTTTCTCTTTATCTCTCTTTGTTTTTCTTGTTTCTATAATTTTGTACTTTCTCGTTGTTGTTTTCCCTGGCGGTACACAGGAGAGACTTTGGTGAAGATCCCCCAAACAGCGTCTGCGCTTGCTCAGCCTTTTTTTTTTTCCTGAATAATCGAGATTTAGATTGCAGGCAGCCAAAGCGCTGGAGGGACTGCTTTGTATGCCCACGCTGGTCTTTTCTGCTTTCTTCGAACGATTTTGTACGCGAAGTGGTTTGCGTCCTACAGCGTTAGGATACGCTTAATATACCTATGTATAATCCACTGCACTGCCGAATTTGCGCGGGTCCACATTACGCCGTAACACACGATAACATTTACAGCTGATTGGCCGGCAGCCGTCTATAAGCTTACGCGTGCGAATCGCAAGCCACACACTAGTGAAGCTAGCAAAATACTGAGTAAATGTTAACACTGGCTCGAGTTGAGAAACCAAACGCGAGGGAGGAAGACATACACAAGGATGTTCTCGTCTGTCTCCCACGTTTTCAGTTGCACTACCAGAACCAGTGTTAAGTAACATGAACCAACTAACTCTGTTCAATACTGTGTTGAACAAGTGGGCTTGATAATACCGACAAGTTCTTGAAGTGTTCTATACTAAGAGCCGGGGCAGATTTCACGAAACGCAGTCAGTGATGGTTTGCTGAAAAAGGATTCGCTCGCGTAGCAGCCGCGTGGAGCACGTGGTGGCGTAGATAATTAAAACTTCACGTTATAAATTACGTCACTAGGAATCGATTTCGACCCTCTGCAGAGGGTCGAAATTCTTCTTGCATATTGCCACATGCGGCAATATGACGCTGTGGCGACGGGTGCTCTAACAATTCTCTAAGCATACTTGGCGGCTTTCGTAGAGTTTGTGTGCTACTAACGCAGATTCTCTGAATGCTGCCATCTGTGCTTGTATTTATAAGGAAAGGAGCGCAGTACGCGACTTTTGGAATTGCGTAATGTGTAACAGATGTATTTTCCGAAGCGCGGCGCAGACGTATGACGTAGGAAAAAAAAATTGAACGGCAGAGAAGTGTGGTAATTGTAGGCCATTCCTGAATACTCGTCACGCAACCTGCAGAGTGAACAAGCACTGCAGTATTTTTTTTTTTCATAATTGTGAATGAACAGGATCAGCTGCTGAATGGCAGTTCTTTTGCGATTATTGACGGAGGCACCTCTCCTAATGTTTACTGCCGCATCGAGTCGTGTTTCTTGACCTAAAACGTATAAGCTCTTCCTAAAGATCACGGAGGCCGCTTCAGCTTCGCCTTCAGGAGTAGAAGGCGATGACATAATCGAGCCCTGTGCGCATCGCCTTCTCAATTGCTATAGCCTGTCGCTCCAACTGTGCCGCGAGGAAACGAAGCCGTGTGAGAATAACGTTTCGCTTTTTCAAATTAACATGCCTACTGCAAGTACAGTTGTGCAGTGCGAAATGCGCGATAACTCTTCATTTTGCTAGTCACCCCGCCGCGGTGGTTTATAGAGGCGAAGGTACTCGGCTGCGTACCCGCAGGTCGCGGGATCGAATCCCGGCTGCGGCGCCTGCATTTGCTATGAGGCGGAAAATGCTATAAGCCTCTATGTTCAAACTTGGGCGCACGTTGAAGAACCTACAGGTGGTCGAAATTTCCTGAGCCTTCCACTGTGGCGTCTCTCATGGTGGTTCTGGGACGTTAAACTCCACATATCAATCAAATCATTCCTTTTGCGAATCTACGAAAAAAACCACTACAGGTTCGTTAGGCGACACGCGAAACTACGCCGCTGGTTGCTTTGTTGATGCTTTTAATGGTAATGAAATACCTCTAAGTGTTTTGTAATCGTTGTACCTTTAAAACGCCCACTCCTTGCGCAAGCCACATATTGTGACGCCTGCAGGGCGCAATTATACCATCCTGGCACGCAATTTTACTCGCGCTTAAGCATTTAATATGCTTAGGCATTTAGTGAAGCGTAACATATTCATGCACACGGAAATGTTTGCGTCCACGTGTCATTTGTTCCCCTGCATAACAGAGAAATCAGTTAGTTGTCAAAAACAAACAAACATGGCAGCCTGTTTCACCGATGCATCCGACGTGATGACTTCGTCTCTCTCTGCGCAGATACTGTGTTTTTGTTGTTATGCTGCCCGATGCTTCTGCATATATTGCATATGCCAGGAATAAGCGACTCATTGTTAGTCCGGCGCCCGTGTGTGTCGTTTCCACCGTTCTGTGTCCGCTGCTCGTTACCGTCTTAGTCGTTCACCAACGAGCCCAGTTAGGCGCGTGCGCCCCTATATGAATGTATCGTTGCTGGTTTATTTTGGCTCAGTACAAGACGGTATGAAAGAAACAGCTTACGTGCACTTGGTAATATTATTCGTAGCATTATTAGACGGCGCTAAGCGAGACTGTACTCTGTGTTGTGTACCGGATCACTATATTTCTACAAACAAATGGTGCATGTCAAAGTGCAATTATTGTATCACCTCTTAACACCTGCCGGTATCGTTCAACACGCTTATTTGATATGAATATAACTTGTCTTGAAAGCAGCTCCGTGTTACTTTTGAAATTGTTCGTTGAACACTAAAAGGGGGGTGCACTGTCTCGTCTCTCAGCGTTGTCTTTCTTCGCCGCCTTCGTTCTGTGCGCTGCGGAAGCATCGACTTATGCTGTGCCAACTAGCCCAGCGCTTAGCCTTAGTGAACTGTCTTGAGGAACAGCTGTGCCTGGTGACCCAGAAGCGCACTTGTTGCGTCAGACGTACAACGCGCAAGTTGTTTTGCAAGCGCGTCCACGTCACTTTTACGACGTATGGATTAACTGTCTGCAAGTACACTTGGAGGTTTTTACATATTAATATACCGGGCGTGATTAACTGCGCCATGCTTGCTCCATTGGGTTTCTGTAGTATCAATACGCGTTACAAATAGACGACGTATCCTCTGATGACTGCAATCTATCGCGTACAACGTCGACCTCATGAGCTATTTAAACGCACAAAGACATTTGCCGCGAAACTTATTTGTGCGTATGTCATTTCATGATGTCGGTGTTACTCAGCCACAGATCCATGCGCTATTCGTTTACATATTCTGCCTTACCGCTTTCATTTTTTTTTTGTTGAAGTCGAATCATGACTTCATTGCGCCACATACCACGTGACAATATCCTTGGTAGAACACATCGAAAATGTGGTAGACACAGTATAGACTGTGTTGCAGTGGTTCTTGCTCTTGGAAACGACAAGCGCTGGAAAGCGTGTTTTCTGTTCACCATTACCGCCATTGGACTTATAACGCTTAATTTAAGGTATGCTCACTGGATATATTGTGGGTAATGCACCACGTGAGCCTTAACATAAGAAAAACAATATTGTAGATTGTACTAGGACAAAACTCGCAGTTTAGCTTCCGATGTCCTAACGAAAAAAAAAAAAACGAAAGAAATGCTTGTATATATATATATATATATATATATATATATATATATATATATATATATATATATATATATATATATATATATATATATATATATATATATATATATATATCAGCAGAGCCAAGTCTCATAGCACTTTTACTTTCAATGATATGCCGTGCCTGCATGCATTTGCAACACAACCATGCACCATGCACCATAACTCATCGTCAGCCACGTAGCATCCCCGATTCGGTGTCTGTGGTGGATCCTGTTTCCAGCCTCATCTGCTGGATGTGAAAACTGCCACTATGTAAGAACACAGGTGTCGGGGGGCTTCAAGCCGAGTGCATTGGTGTGCAAAAAGGTTTCCATTGAGGCAGCCATCAGTTTACCCAATCTTAAAAAATGTAAAAAATGAGGTACATGTATACCATAACAAGTCACAACAGGAGGGCTGCTCAAATATGCACGATTGCATCAAGTTTGCCCTTTCGCCTCTGTGTATTTGCCAAGATTTCGGAGTCCATGTTTCGTGGTGAAATCGCCCAACCTTGCTACACAGAAATTCCTAACGAATGTTTGTCTTGAAATGTGTGGGCTTTGTCGAAGTTTACTGATAGCTGCTTACCAGGTCTGATGCGGGTGATATCTCGAGTTGCGCAAATTTTATCGAAATTTCAATTTCTTGTAAGCCGTATAGTACACTGTGCCACCGTGCGGTTGTCATATCTACTTTTCCTATATGGGCGAATTCGCGAGCCGTAATGGTCCAACGAGGACGGCGTTGGCGGCGCCTAATCGTATTCCTTCGCATTCGAATTCTGATTCGGCTCTGCAGCCGGGGCCGGCCTGGACCAGCGTTTTTTTAAAAAAACTCTACGCGAATGCGCGCGGAATGCCTTGACGTTCTCATTTCGGAGTTAAAGGAGTGGTACATGGGTGCGGGGGTAAAGTGCTTCCGTTCCAGAGGGACGCATAATATGCTAATGGTTTCCACTATTGATCCACTCCAGTGCTCGTGAGCGCACCTGGTCCCGGATCCTTATCTCTGGAGCAGGCAGGCAGGCAGGCAGACAGGCAGGCAGGCAGCAACCCGCACAATACACACCCCCAGTATCTCACCCGCTTCAATATTACTCTCGCACAGTCGCGAGTACACGCGCGCTGTACAACGGAGAGGCCAGCTCTTATTTTCTCCTCAGCTTTAGAGCGTGCGTATGAAGTTTGTGGCGATTTATAAGGGCGATCGCTTGCACAATATAGGAATAGCGGAATCAGTTATGAATGCCTAGCGATATTGCGATATTTTAATGGAAGCCTACTGAGTCGAGGCATCTTGAGAGAGAACCTGTTGACCAAACTTTCGTACCGAGAGTGTATTATATGGCAGGAGTAATTTGGGAAGTGCTGTCGAGTTATTTCAGAATTAAAAAAAAGTTCACATGCGTACGCGAAAGAAAGTGGCAATCCCGTTGCGAAAGAAGCACGAAATCAAAAGGCGGTATACTCATTTACATTCGTGGTCCTGGCTGTCGTTCGGTGCAACGAGAGGTGTTCTCGAAGTCACTGTCAAACTATAGCTCACCGTGTGCCTTCCATTGCGTGAGCCGAGATTCATTTGTTCGATGGCGCGTAACCAAAATAGGCTGCTCTGTATCGACCGCAAGCTCCGAGTGTTCTTCAAATGCAGATGCTTTCATCGGCACCGCGAAATACGGAGCCAAATGTAAAGCGCGCCTCTCTCAGAGACGAAAATGCGCACGCATGACCTCCTGAACATTTGTATTCGAAGCGATTCAATACCCGCCACAATGCATGGTTTATTGGCTAAGGAGCTTCACTGCCGACCTGAAGGTCGCAGGATCGAATCCCAGCCGCGGCGGCAACGGGAGCGAATTGCAAGAAGTAAGGCTTATGTGCACGTCGAAATTTCCAGGAGCCCTCCGCTATGACGTGCCTGATAATATCGTTTTGGGAAATAAAAGTCAAACAATTGTTGTTATAACCTAGGGAGCTCTATTGTCGGGTGGTTTGACAAAGAACATGTTACGTTAGCACGAAATCCGAGCACGATGTCATTATTTTGTAGTTCTTTGCTTTAACATGGAAGGCCCATCTGTCGTATTTTCGGTGAGGTGACATGACATCGAATGAAGTACAGCGGTTCGAGTCGAGCAGTTGTACATCGTTTTCTATACGCACAGTGCCGAACCGAACGGACGCATCATATACGCGCATTTGTAGAATTCTACATTTAAACTGTAGTGCCGCAAACAAATTCATTATGCAACAAAATAATATATATGCAATTGCGGTATGTCTGGGCGTGTGCCTCGTTTTAAGATGCCGTCATGAAGCTTAAGCCACTACAGCACTCAAGAGAATCGATAACTCTTGTTACGATTCAGTTGACATTCCAAGTTTTCTGTTCCTAGCGTCGTGACGGGCCTCGCAGACAAATTCGCAACTTACGCCGTTGAAATGCACGGCACAAGATTGAGTGGAAACTCGAACCACGCAATCAGTCGCGTGCGTATTCTATAGGGTCAAGACGGATCGTGAATGGAATACGTGAATGTAGCGACGCATTTACTAAATCGAAGCTGCAGGCAAGTTGCGCAAGAAAACGGGCGGCTTGAGTTCGCAAGATGCAAAGCTCCCCAGAACAAGCTGGCTCGTGTGTTCAAATACGTGCCTTAGTTTGAAATGCAAATGGTTGAGAACCCAGAACAAGAGAAAAGAAACAAAAGAAACGAAGGAATTCTTACGCCATTATTGCAGCGTCAGCTGTTCGCTTCTGTCGCATGACTGGCGTACATTCGAAAAATTAGGTTTTAAACCAGTCAGCTTTTCTATAGTTTATGATAGTTGATGCAGGACTGCACATCCGTTCGCACATTGCCTAGCTTTAATGAAAATGTTTGCCGTGTTGCGACAGTACATCGAGTGTTGCGCAAATACTTGAAGCTCGTTCGCGCTGAGGTATTTTGCATACTTGACGGCGTATTTTGCGGTGTTCCATAACAAAACTGTGGTGCTGCGTCGTCCGTTTCTTAGAGGTGTAGGAATGCACGTCAGCAGTGAGAAGTAATGCAACGCGTCGAGAAATAATTAAACTAGATAAACTTGTTTCAAGACGTTACCCTGTCTGAACACCCACGCCCCGCCAAGACAGTGTTCAACGAAAAAAAAAAACTGCGTTGCAAGATTTCAACGCGTTTGGTTCGTATTCACGCAGTATGCGAGTAAAACGTAGAAAACACTTTGGTGTGATACGCATGTCTGATTCCGTCTTATATTGCCCAGCAATGCGCGCTTGGCCATAGATATAGTATTTGAGTACATTGGGGAAAGAAGGCTCTCTGTGATACCTGTCTGGACCATTAAAATAACGCGTTGTCATTCATGATTTGAATCGAGACGACGCAGACTGCTCTGGACGTCTGGACAGCGTGTTTTGAAGGTCTTGACGATGACGCAAGGCTTTTGTTTTGAACTACAAAGCCCACTGCTTTGGTTAGAGGAGGATTTAGAGAATTTAGGGCTGACAGTATATCTGTAAATAAATAAATAAATAAATAAATAAATAAATAAATAAATAAATAAATAAATAAATAAATAAATAAATAGGACAGCGACATGGGAGCGCGGGAGAAACACAGGCACAGAGCAAAGAGGAGGCACACAGCGCGAGCGCTCGTGTGCCTCCTCTTTGCTTTTTGTCTGTGTTCCTCCCGCGCTCCCAGTTAGCTGAACAATTATGAATAACCAACTAGCCCACCTTGCCATCCTATTGAAATAAATAGGATCCTGCAGTAACTTGCAGGACTTACGGGCGCGTGGGTAAAGCACGTTCCGGCCGAAAGCACTCGTACTTGGTAGCGCTTGGTTACCTCTGTGGTTTATCATGACGTCTGAAAACCGCAGCGCACCTTTCTTGGCAAACGCGAAGCGCTGGTTTCCGTGACCGCTTCGTATTCGAACGAAGCCACACATGCGTGCTCGTGTCGCACACGCGAAGGCCTTCTCCCGCTAACTCATGTTCGCTGTGCTCATTGATGGACGCCGGGCGTTGATGCGTTATGTATCTACCGTTCTCTGTGAACATCCGGGCAACGACATTGCCATTCATGTGTATACTGTATCGCATTCGTACGGCTTTCATTTCGGCGTTACGCGTTGCCACGGCTTCCTCCGGTACTAAAAGTGTCTTCTAGCCGAAAGATAGCAAAGACGATTCATTGTGGTTTCTTTATATACGCGATCTGTTCATTGTATACGGTTAGTATACAGTGAATGAAAGAAGGCGAATTAATCAAAGGCTCATTTTTTTGTTCGTTAGGCACTATCTAACGAAACAAACAAACAATGAATACAAGGAGAGTATAAACGACATTGTATGCAGCCTTTCACTGCATGCAGTGTAGTAATGATATTGCTGTGTATACTTAGAAGGAAAACGAAGAGACGTAAACGTGCCGGCGGCACAGAGCTGCAGCGAGAGAGAGGACGACGACGACGCTGCGATAATCAACCAGTTGGCCGCTCCTGCACTCCCCTTCGCGACCTAATAAACGGCCCCTTCAGCCGTGTACGTCCTAGTCTTCTTCGTGCGTAACAACATAAATGTGAAGAATGTAAAGTGGATGAAAAGCTGACTTGCCGCCGGTTGCAACCGTACTTAGGACAACGCGATCGATGATCTACCTATTGTGGTCGTCCACTTGTCTATTTCGTGTAAGCCTATAGGAGTGTCAGCCAGCCTCGCTCGTAACCACCACGGCGAGTGTGGAACACCCGGTTAACCAGCTTGTGGTGCGTATATAGTACGGGATCGTTTGCAAAGCAACCTTCGCATACTACACCGGAAGGCAGAACGGCCTGTGCGGAACGGTACCCTATAGCTGTGAATGAACCAAAGAAGTAAATTTATAAGGGACTCATTTTTATTTGTTAGTGTGTGGCATTGCTTCACGGGAGAAATTAGGAAAAAGCAGGCACCGTACTCCTGCATCGTCCATGCTTCGATGAGGCAACGTCCCGGAGATTGCATGTCGCTGCCGTCCGGGCCGCTGCAAGACTGCACGTGCGACGATAGTTAGCGTGAGGCGGAACTTCCGCGGCATGGCTTATCAGCGTCAAGAAAGGGGTCGCTGCTCTTGCTGTTTTGCCGCTATGGTGGAGGCCGGGTGGCCGTACGTTTTTTGCCAATCTGTCAACCTTGGTTTTTACTCGTTGGTGGCGGGTCATGTGCAAATGTTTCACTGATCGGTCTCTTCAAGCAGCTCGGTCATTAAACTGCGTCGTGTCCTGTGCTCACTATGCGTAAATTTTGGTGAGCGTTGCTGTTAGTTACGTTCAATAATAATAATAATAATAATAATAATAATAATAATAATAATAATAATAATAATAATAATAATAATAATAATAATAATAATAATAATAAAATGTCATTTCGTCCAAATTTCGGTCGTTGAATGACTGTATTTGTTGGTTTGTGCACGATAACTCGTGGAACCAATGCTTGATTAAAGCTCGACAGTTATTTCAGTCAAGCGCTAAACGTAAATTTGACAAGACTAGGAGTAAATTCAAGTGCTGGAAATGAAAGTAATCAAATAAATATCAATGAGTCTCGGACAGTTCAATATATAGCGTGTAAGTCCGTCCATCGCATTGCTTCCACACACGTCAATGCACTTGCCTTAAACCCTTTTTTTTTCACAGAAATAAGCAGCAATATTATAACACGAGGCTGCCCATAGGAGGGAATAAGACTAATAATCTGGTAAATTAACCCGCACACCCTAACATCCAGCCGGCTTAGCGCAGGATGTTACAGGTTAAGTCAGCACAAAAGGACGTGACTTGCGCTTCCCAGACAAATTGTCTGGACCACTGAACGAGCAGGTGGAGTGCTGAATTTAAGGCCAGAACAATAAGCTGCATTCATTCACCATACTCGAATATACCGGATTCCCAACGAAATCAAGTAAATGAAAGAGGCAGCAGGAAGAGGTGAGACACAGTGTGCACAGGTGATTCTGCTTTGCTGTCCTTCTTAGTCCTTGTTTCGAGCTGCAATCGCCTTGTCATGGTGCCCTACCAACTTGCTTAAGTTTCAACCTTGCTAGACTGAACCTTTGTTCGTCTAGCGCACTTCGACGAAATAGCGTGTGCTTTGTTCATTCGACTGTGCTATAGGTATAACGTCGCTCTTTTCTATAAGTGTTGCTTTCACGCCCGGATGATTGCTTGTACTTCAAGTCCAGTGTCCCGTCTTCACCTTATGAGCCTCATAAAGCTTATCTGCAAGCATTTACAACCATTCGGGGCCATTCCCCGAGTGTACATCATATCGCATCTCTGTAGCGCTGGCACTAAGTACGGTTCTGCCTGCGTCACCTTAGCAATGTGCGGTACTACGATGAGCATACACACTCTTGATTTCTATACTTCGACCCTGTTGTGCGACCGCTCTTTTCGAACGCACCTACCCCAGTGGCCAGTCTTCGGGGAATGTGCTAACGGTAAAATCCCCCCGCACACCCACACACCCGCAAACAAATCACCGTTTATTCTTGAACTGAGTGGCAGCCATGCGTAGCGAATTTTCCTAATCGACTTTCCAACCGCACTTTTCTGGTTGTCCCCCGAAGCACGGTTTGTGCCGTACTCCGCCCCACAATCTGTTCATCGCACGGCGTTGCACAATTCTGGCGTCGGGGCGGCTTTCTCGGTGGCTTCTGTGAGCAGTCGGGGCTGAGTGTTCGCAGCCCCGACCGAGCTCGCTTTCCTGCCGGGGCCCGTGCACGTTTTCCCGGGCGTCTCTCTGTCACTCGATGAGAGGGGAGGGGACGCACTTAAGAAGCGGCCCCCCTTGTTGCGTTCCCGACCCCGTGCGCGACCCAGCGCTCCTCCCATGGCGCCTCTCGGGTGTCGACGACACGCCGGCGAAAGAGTGAAGAGGGGGATGGGTTCCTGGGGTGCCCTCTCGAAGGAAGGCATCGCCGACTCATCGCTGTTTCCATCGGTGCCGGTCCCCATCGGAAGAGTTGGGTGCAGTGCTTGTAGTGCCTGCCATCCGATGCTCTCGTGAAACTATACGCCCGGTCTCCTGACTAACAGACCCTGCCTGGACTAACAATACCGGTTATTGTATTTAGCTGGGCTAGTTCGGTACTGTTGGAATGTTTTATAACACTCGCTAATCTGCACGAACACTACACTGGAGAAACACCAACAGTCGTTCTAGGGCGTTCTGTATGTAATTTAACTTAAACAAGCATAACTAGCGTAACTGAACTTGTCTACAACTTTAGAACGCGTCACTTCGCCCGAAAGGTAGGACACTACATTCAGATATTGCAGTACGACTTGTACGATTGCACAGAAGGTCGTGGGATCGAATCCCGGTCGCGACGGCCGCATTTTTGATGGAGGCATGAATGCTAGAAGCTCGTGTATTGAATTTACGTGTACGTTAAAAAAAATCAAGTGGTCGGAATTTCCGGACTCTTCCACTACGTCGTCCATCGTAATCATATCGTGGTTTTAGGATGTAAAACCCCGACAAATGCGTTTCCGCTTACACAGAATCGAAGTGAATTATCGGCGAAACGTGCTCGCATAACTCGCGTTCAAGCGCTGCAACATTGAGTGCACGGGCTGGTGTCCTTTCATGACATAAAGAATCATTATAAACTAGAGCGGAGGTTTTATCCGCCCCCGCACAAGCGGTTGACTAAGGCGCAGGAATGCGTCTGGAGAAAACTGCAGACGCGATCTTTTCCCAACCCTTACGTGTTGAACAAAATGTACCCGGAGGAGATTAAGCCGCAAGGCAAATGGTGTCAGGCTGTGGCAACATATGATCATATACTTTGGGAATGTAGCATAGTGCCGCCGCCGGTGGATATTATGCGTGATACCTCTCTTGAGCACTGGGAGGCCGTGTTGACCAGCTCAGACCCAGTCGTCCAGTTAGGGCCACACAGGTCGCCGCCAACCTTGGGTTGATGGCCATCTAACACGGAATCATCCTCAGTTGCTTTCTGACGAAATAAAGTTTTTCCATCCATCCATCCATTGAGTGCACAAGAATAGACAAATGTGTCAGGTTCGCTCGCAGGTCGGGGCGACTCCGTCGCCAGCGTTCGCAGGTGCAGTTAGTGATTTGGCAAAGCGCCGTTCGCAAATACAGTGCGTCGGCTCCGCGATGGTTGAAAGAGAGGCACGTCGCCTCAGCGTCGCTCTTGCACACGCTCTGTCGATTTGCAGCGGTGATTTCGGGTTAGGAGGAAAAAGTCATCGTCGGAGAAAAGTCGTCGCCGCCCCACGGGAATGCCCCGAGGGTGCATGTGTATACAATTCTCTCCACGTCTCGGTGTGTAGGGTTCGTTGAAAGAGGAACGCGAACATTGGAGCTGACTCCGGGATATGGAAATCTGTTCGCCCGAACTGACGTTTCGCTGGAAATTGCCGCTCAGCGCGTGCAATGAACCAACGCAGTCAAGTTCACTCGGATCATTGCGTGCTTGGTTTTGAGTGATTTCTTGGTGAAGCTCGCCGATTGCGTGTTGTGTTTCTTTCGTCGGCCTTCTCGAATGCAGTTGTGATGTGACCTTGAATGAAGATGTGGCCTCGATGCATATTGAGCGCATGGAATAAGTGCACGTCGTCGTCGGAAAATCGCCGTGTTCACAGTTTCAACGATAAAAGAAAAGTGAATGGTTACTTCGCGCTTTCGTGATGACTTTTAGTAGAACACATACCAAGGATATTTGAGAGCGTATGGGATTTTACTGTGGTGCAGAACGTTAAGGCCGAGTTATGTGTAATGCCAGTAATATGACACTATTATTATGCAGCCACTGTAGTCTGCAGTTTTAGGTTGCAAACTTGCGGAGCTATGTCGTCGAAGTGTCACTACCTTACATTTTGACCGAGAATTCAATACTTTGGCCATACGTCATCAAAACCGATGGAAGTTCTGATTATTATTGCTTAGCATTGGTAATCGATATGTTTGGTTGGCTGCGAGACTGCAGAATTATTTCACAAAGGTTTGTGCCCAACTTCCAACTTCCCCAATATAATGATGATGATGGCCCTGTGGCAGGTTGTAGTCAGATGTTGTTTTTTTTTTCAGAAGAGGCAAGGCGTTCAACTGCCTTAATGCATGCATGTGCATCTCCTATAGGGATGCAAGATAAAAAAAAAAAACGGGGGGAGGGAACCTCCACAACTCCATCCCCCCGTCTATGGCTGAACCAATGCGCTGTTGGGTATGTTCGCAAATAAAGGATCGTATTTAAATTACGGCGTTAATTTTGTGAGGTGCTTCTACTACCGCGATTTATGTTGACAGCATACACGAGCACTCGAAATTTCTTGTGGAAGTAACCGTGCCGCGGAATATTCAAAAACACAGCCGGAGTGCAAAGAAGAGAGAGAGAGTGAGAGAGGGAGGATGAAAAAAAAAAAGCAATCCGTGGAGTTCGGGCTCGCTTTCGGTGCCTCGCACATTTCCATGCTGATACTATTGTTCTTTAGAGCAGCTGCACTATTTTGTTGAGGCGCCAAAGCAGCGCGAAGTTGGTATATTTTTCGCTACGTGCTTGCAAAGTACGGCAAAAATGCATAATCTTAATGTTGTTGTTTTTTTGCCTGTAATCTTGGCCGAATTCGCGCTGCATGCCCAAGGATGCTGCTCGTTGTTTATGAAACCTATTGGGTGCTCGGGTACTTTGTATTCGGTTTCTAGAATAGCCATTTTTAAATTGGCAGCGTAGCCGCTGTGTTTAGAACATTCAGAGGGAAAAACTTGACGGCGTATATCTGCGTACTTCGCTGGCAAAGGGCGTCTAAAGACGATAGAAAATATGCGTAATATGCGTTTTTTGATTGATAATGTGAGCACGTACGAACGGGAAAACCACATCAAGATGACTGGTCGCTTTGGAAGGAGTTAAACTTTCGCCATTCTATTGAATCTGGTAACAGAAGCAACTAAACAGACTCACACACAGATAAACAAAGAGACCGAAATTTCTGCGTTGGAGTATTCTAAGACAGACTATCGTCTTTTAAACATTTACGCTCCTACCATGTTCAAAATTAAGGTAGACAATACGGCCCAATTTATTGCAATTCTTACAATACAAATATTTCTGTTATGTTAAATAATCTAGAGCTTGAATCTGGTGACCGGTTATCATTAGGAAATAAACTAATAAACCTTTATTTTCGTGTCACAGGTACTGCCTGCAATAACTTTGTTGCTGCAGCGAAAGACCATTTATACTCACACAAAGAAAAAACGATGCCGAATTCAGCAGTCTGTTGAAGGCCACCTTTCGCCTAATTCCAATCTCTTCATGTCACGGGAAACATGTAGCAAAAGCTGTCTTGTTCGTAACTTCCTAAGCTGCTTGAAGCAAATGATTAATTTCTTGAAGCGGCTAATTCTAACTCTATGCATGAGCAGTTACACTCAAGAAGTATATATATCCAATGTTGGGGAGCGTAACAGAGATAGTCAGGAAACTGTGCAGCAGAAGGAAATTTAGACTTCCACCACACAAACACGGTGCTTTTGTTCGTGAGGCAAACGTTTACCCTTTTTTCTATGTAATGTTGTTCTCTTAATAATGTATCCATACCAACTCACCCAACGGTCAGTCTAATACTTAAAGGAAACACGAATTTCATGGATAGTGAGCTGCTTGAAGCTGTACGAGAGAATATTTATATTTGTAGTGTTGTCACGCGGATTCCTGGTCATGAAAGTGGGCACGAATGCCTGACTTATGGTGTTCTCAAGGCGTGAACTGCAGATTGTCGGTACATTATTTGCATCTTCCAGTACCACAACGAGTATAGGCTAAAACTTGATATAGGTTTCAGAATATACTGTGTACCATGCTCGACGAATTGAAAGCGAAAAATTATAGCGTTTATGTTGGAGTAGGAAGATGACAGTAAATGTCAGATGAGAAAGGCATGCAATATTTTAGTTCTAGTTGCATTGTTGAAATGAAATTGAAGCAGTGCAGTTGAACAGTCTGCACGTTGCTTGTATAAACTTGAAAAATAAATAAATTTTCCACGAAAAAAAAGGTGTAGAAATGGTTTTGAAGCATAGTAACCGCACTAACTTTCAAAGAGAAATACCTGAACTGTGGTCTGTTACAACGATTTAATGGGTCTCGCGAAGAGCGAACCGAAGTGTACATGACATATTGGCACAACTTCTTATTACTCTAAAGCAAACATTGTCCTGTTTTGTGAGAAAAAATTGACAAAGCTTGAAGTAAGCCGCGGAAGCCTTTAAACAGCGAGGCTGGATGATTCTGAAGAATAACCTGGTTGCTTCTAGCATGTTAACCTTAGCTAGGTGATAAAGGGTGTTTCCAGGTCGCTGTTAGGCTTTATCTGTGATGTTAGGCTGTTTCTGTGTGTGTTTAGAAAACGTTGTTAACGATTTACAGTACTTGGTACTCTACTATGGGAGAGCTGAAAGCCGTCCCGAGTGGTGAAGTTTACTCGACCTTATACCGACGATGTACTGTTCTGTTTTCTTTTTCTACCTTGATTTTCAGTGCAGATGTTCGAGTTAAACCGCAGAAAGTCACAGACACGTCTCAGACCTTCCAACGCTTCGGGGTTTTTTCGCAGCGGCGGCTCTTCCCGTTCCTCTCTGGTTGTACGGTCTTCGCCGTCGCTTCGCAGTTATTTGTTGGGCCAACTGTTACCTTCTTCCTGTTCAGTGGAAGTTGTGAGAAGTGAAGCTTATGTTGAATTCCAATGACAGAGTTGGAGTGGCCGACAGACTCTGCAAGTGACCACTCGACTCCGGTGTAGCAAACACCCCCAGAACACGTGCTTCCGCTTCCGCTGGAGCAAGGCGGAAGCGGAAGGTCTATATTTCGAGTGCACGATTTGCTAAAAGTACCGTACATACAGTTATTCTATTCGGCTGCCCAATTCGGTTCTAATCCCCGCTGGTGAGCAGCAGTTTCAGCGCGTCGCCGTCACTGTTCGATGAATCGCCGGTGCAGGAACATCCGATTCGGAGGTGCCGCTGTCGAGCAGCGGGAACAATGCCGCACTATTTGCCAACTAGCCCATGTCATCCACAATTACCACCAAAGCAAAAGCCCATGTCATCCACAATTACCACCAAAGCAAAATCCCATGTCATCCACAATTACCACCAAAGCAAATGACTACTGGCAGCACCGCCAAGCAGGCGAACGTTACGCTGTACGCTACGCCGAGTACTGGTACGCACCGCCGATTTTGGCAGAGCATCCCTGCTCCACGGAATGTCTCTCGATTTGAATCAACTTCGACTCTCCTGTTGCAAGGCCGCTGGATTAAAAAGCGCTTTTTCATCCAGCGGCCGTGCTTGTTGGAATTTGCAACTATCACCGTCGCCCTGTCATTTGAACACACTTGCTCTAAAGCTAGCAGAAAACTTGCTGCGACTCCGCCATTGGAACTGAACATTGAACGATTTCTTTGGTAGATATTCGTTTATGGATCGTGATACGGCATACAACTTACGGCTATCTTAAAAAGCTTCTCTGTTAGTAGTTTATTGTCATAAACAGTGCTCCGACATTTAATGCAGCACAATAAAATACATGCATTTTAACGGGGGGTAAGCAGGATCCACTTGGCTTATGCGCTGAGTGATGTGATATGGTGGAAAAAATACGCGACTTCTTGATAAGTCATGGTTACTCCATCATTGTCTTGTGGGAGTGTCATTTTCCTTCGTCTCTGTACGCCTCACTACTTTCTAAACCAGTCACAATCGCTGCCTTCCCCGGACAGATGGAGTCGAGTCAAGGGGCCTCGAATGCGGTTGATCATTTATTTAACCTCTGCACTGTCTTAAATTCTAAATATTAGCGCGACGCCTCACCGAGACTTTAATTAAGGTGTCTAGCTTTTTTTTTAAGCTATGGGTGTTCTCGTAGTAAGTATAGTGCAGGACAGTGGCGTATCGTTGAAAGGGGAGGGGGGTAAAATTAATCTCTCGACATTTTTCAGGTTCGAATGTGCATTGGCACACACAAACACAAACACACACACATACACGTACACATGCAGACATAAAGTATGGTTGAAACTCCTCTTCCTCTTCTCCCCCCATCTCCACTCGGAAAAGGTTTGTGGCTACGTCCTTGCTGCAGAAATATAAAAGTGCGAAGGGCAAAAATATCGTAAGTACGAGAGCTCCGAGACTGCTCTCGCGACACCAGCTTCCGCTCGCTCGGCCAATTAGCGAGCTGCGAAAGCGATATGCCCTAAGATGAAGGGTGGAGAATGGGGCGCCACAGCAAGCAAACAGCGAGGCCGTCGAGCACGCGCCGCGCTGGGGTGCGGTGTGGAAAGTGCACCGAAATAAGCACCACGGGGGATCGAGTGGTCGAGCGCCGACGTCTTCCCTTCACAAAGGCGTCGCACTCTTTGAGCGACGACAGAAGCGCCACTGACGAACGAACGGCCGCTTCAATTCACGCGTGACGTAACCCAGCCATGTGCACACTCGCCTGCTTGTTTGCTCCGAGAGGCGCCTCTGCCGCGCGAATGCCCTTCTCCCCCCTTTTCATACGGCGTTTATGTGGACCCACGTCTTCATGCAGCGCGAGTGCGTTTTCTAGGGGGCGCGTGTTTTTGGCAGGCCCTTTCTTTTTTCTTTAACAGGCGAGAGAGCGTGAGCCTTTGTAATTTGTGAATGGCGAACGGCGAGCGGTGATGCCCTGGTCTACCGTATCTATACGCTTGCTACCCGCCCTGGTCGGCAGCGGCGTACATTGGCTTCAGATTGCTAAAGCATGGCTAATGTCAGCAAGTGATTGCCAATGTATAATCAATAATAGTTAATACATGACACATATGGTTCATCATCATCATCATCATCATCATCATCATCATAATCCTGACAACGTCCACTGCAGGACAAAGGCCTCTTCCATGTTCCGCCTGTTAACTTGGTCCTGTGCTTGCTGCTGCCAATTTATACCCACAAACATCTTAATCTCATCGGCCAACCTAACCTTCTGTTTCCCCCTAACCCGCTTGCCTTCTCTCAGGATCCAGTTAGTTACCCCTAATGACCAGCAGTAATCCTGTCTACGGGCTACATGTCCGGCCCATGTCCATTTCCTCTTCTTGATTTCAACTACGATATCGTTAACCACCGTTTGTTCCCTAATCCACTCTGCTCTCTTCTTGTCTCTTAATGTTACACCTACCATTCTTCTTTCCATTGCTCGCTGCGTCGTCCGCAACTTAAGCTCAACCCTCTTTGTAAGTCTCCAGGTTTCAACTGAATTGAATAGAATTTCATTGGTCACACTTTTTACAAAAAAAATTGCATACACTGCGTGGACCCATAGCCATAGGCTAGTTTGGGTCCAAAAAAGAAAGATTTTATGAAGGCACTTCGGAAAAGTGTAACTAAAAAAAGTTATACAATATCAATAAAGAATTAGCTAAAGTTTTTACAATCTAATGTAATAAATAATTTCTGCTCCGTAGCCAAGTACCGGCAAGATACAGCTGTTATATACCTTCCTCTTGAAGGATAGCGGCAATCTACCTGTCATGATATGAGAGCGCTTACCAAATCTGCTTCACCTCATTCTTATTCTTTTAGTTACTTCAATCTCGTGGTTTGGCTCCGCGGTTATTACCTGCCCTAAGTAGACATAGTCTTTTACAACTTCAAGTGCACTATTACCTATCTCGAAGCGCTGCTCTCTTCCGAGGTGGTTGTACATTACTTTTTCTTTCTGCAAATTAATTTTAAGACCAACCTTACTGCTCTCATTGCCTGATTCCGTAATCATCAGTTGCGATTCGTCCCCTGAGTTACTCAGCATTGCAAAGTCGTCGGTGAAGCGCAGGTTACTAAGGTACTCTCCGTTAACTCTTATCCCTAACTGTTCCCATTCTAGGCCTCTGAAAACCTCCTGTAAGCACGCGGTAAATAGCATTGCGGAGATCGTGTCCCCCTGCCTTACAGCCTTCCTGATTGGTATTATGTTGCTTTCTTTATAAAGAACTATGGTAGCAGTTGATCCTCTGTAGATTTCTTTCAGGATGTTTATATATGCTTCATCGACGCCCTGATTCCGCAGTGTTTGCATGACTGCTGATATTTCTACTGAATCAATCACCTTCTCGTAATCTATGAAGGCTATGTATAGTGGTTGGCTATATTCTGAGTATTTCTCAATAACCTGATTGGTAGTATGAATGTGGTCAATTGTTGAGTAGCCTGTTCGAAATCCTGCTTGTTCCTTTGGTTGATTGAACTCTTTTTTTTGTTAACTCTGTTAGCAATTACCTTTGTAAATAGCTTGTATACTACGGAGAGCAAGCTGATCGGCCTGAAATTCTTCAAGTCCTTGTCATCTCCTTTCTTATGTATTAAGATGATGCTGGGATTCTTCCAAGACTTTGGTTACTCTTTCTGTCAGGAGACACCTCGTAAACAGTGTGGCTAGATTTTCTAACACAATCTGTCCTCCATCTTTCAGCAGATCTGATGTTACCTAGTCCTTACCAGCAGCTTTACCTCTTTTGCATGCTCTCCAAGGCTTTTCTGACTTCTTCTATCATTACTGGTGGGGTGTCATCTGGGTTACTGCTAGTTCTTATAGTATTAAGGTTGTCGTTGTCCCGGCTACTGTATATATATCTGTAAAACTCCTCTGGTATTTCAACTATCCTATACATATTGGTAGTTATTTTCCCTTCTTTTTCCCTTAGTGCATACATCCGATTTTTGCCTATCCCAAGTTTCCTCTTCACTGCTTCCACGCGTCCTCTGTTTGTATAGCGTGGCTTATAATAATGTCGTTGGATTGACCCTTATTATGCTATAATTTTGTCACTTTTTTACGTCTTCAAAAGCCGCCTATCATATTGAAAGCAACCTACGAGACGTCTTGTTTGCAGGTAGCAATACCAGAATGATGACAATATTTCTCGAACGTCGAGTCTCCGAGGCCTGAAGTTTCTCCAGAGAGTGCGCAAGAAAGTCTCATATTAAGAGGCCTGGTATGCGGCCTCACCTGTGACCACCACTGGCAACGCACTCCCTTACCAGAGAAGGATTGGCCACCCTGATGCAGTATCTGACCACTACCTCCCACATGCATACGTCAATTGACACATATGGTTAAATGATTACTAATGTTGGGAATTCAAGAAAGTGACACATCTCGCGACATTTTACAAAAACGCCCGCCGCGGTAGTATAGTGGCTGAGGTACTCGGCTGCTGACCCGCAGGCCGTGGGATCCCGGCTGCGGCGGCTGCATTTCCGAAGGAGGCGGGAATGTTGTAGGCCCGTGTACTCAGATTTGGGTGCCCGTTAAAGAACCTCAGGTGGCCGAAATTTACGGAGCCCTCCACTACGGCGTCTCTCATAATCATATGGTGGCTTTGGGACGTTAAACCCCCCATATCGATCAATAAATTTTCCAAAAACAGCATGGGCTATCAGTTCAGGCACTATGTAATCATAAGATACCAATTTCAGTTGAAAATGTATGCAATAACTTTCGTATTCCTCGTAATGGCTTACTTTTTCACGACGCAGTGCTGGGCATGCTCCGATAGGCGAGCTCAACTTACCAAAATGTTATAATTTATACGGTGAAAGAGCAATTGTTGTCAGTGGCATAAAAATCTTGAATAATTTACGCCCCTCATGTTAAAATTGCACGTGATTGATTGATATGTGGGTTTTAACCACCATATGGTTATGAGAGACGCCGTAGTGGAGGGCTCCAGAAATTTCGACCACCTGGGGTTTTTTAACGTGCACCCAAATCTGAGCGCACGGGCCTATAACATTTTCGTCTTCATCGGACATGCGGCCGCCGCAGCCGGGATCCGATCCCGTGACCTGCGGGTCAGCAGCCGAGTACCTTAGCCACTAGACCACCGCGGTGGGGCAACATCGCATGTGACTTCAAACATTGTGGTAAACACTTTTTTTTTCTTGAGAACTAGGATCTCTGACTTGCGTACATTCATTAAGTGTACTTTATGAAGTTTTCTGTTATTTATGAATCATGACATGTAATGGAGGACAAAATCTGCACATTACCTGTAGATTTCATTTAGCACTGGACCGGGAACGAGCATCCCCTGGCGATCGTTTCATGTATATGCATATATTGTTACTAAAGAAAACAAATAAACCACCTAAACTCCAAAACAGGGCAGGTAACAGAAAAGATGGAGGCTAGACGAGATGATAAAGGGTCGCTGGTACCAACGCTTCAAGTCGTATACTCTTAAGTTCTACAAGGCAACGACTGCCTTACCTTAGCGTGTGTATATGTGTACACTTCGTAAGCGGTCCTCCAACCGCAAAGCTAGAGGAGGAGAGGGCAAGTGCGAGAACTGTAAGGTGGTTGGGGGAGAGGAGGTGGAGAAGTAAATACGGGGGTATATATTGAGATGAGCTGACGTGCCGACTTGGATGAGTAAAGGGGAAGCACTAATGTGGGTTTAATATACACAAATGTCAGGCAGCGTTGCCACATCTCAGTTGAATTGTGACATTCACTGGGTTAAGATTTGGTGACCAGCGTTGTTTCATGTTGGTTATCTTTTATCAGCAACCTGATTTCATTGTACCTGTTTCTTGCGCGTGTCTATTTTTAGCACTTCTCGCGACTCTCTTGCGCATTTAGATGTTTACTACGCTGCTTTTAATATTTTCGCTAATTATCCCGCCTTTACGATACAGTTTCTTTCGTCTTCGATGTTAGTGATCCCATTCACGGTGATCCAAAAGTCGAACGTCGTTCCCCTCCGCATCGTGGGAGCCTCTCTTTAAGATCGCCTCGGAGGCCCGCTTCCGCATAGCTCAAGTCGTCACGACAATTAGCTCTATCACTGTAATTTTGTAAGAACAGATGGTCGCTGCAGACTTCGACGGTCGACAGGTTCGCTACTAATCACGCCTGGCACGATCCGACTCGTTGGTACGGGATCTGCGTGCTCCATTTCCCACGGTGCCTATAGCCTTCTCGTTTGGTGGAGAGGCGACTGCTGTGATCGGGTCGACGAGCTGCATCGGCTGCTCACTCCACGAGTTTTAGTGTAAGCGTTCTCTCTATAGTTGAGAGTTATAAATGATTATTGATGTGTTGATAAATGTGTGTTGATAAATGTGTGTTGATAAATGATGTGTTGAATGATAAATGATGTGTTGTTCGATTATCCGCCATTGCGATAGTCTTTTGGTGTTGGTGGATTGCAGATACCCTTGTTATTTACCATGGTTCACGTTAAATGCTCCCAGGTTGCCGACATAAAATCAAACGTGTCTGCCATGTGCAGTATTGCACAGTGCCGTAGCCATAGGCACTAGGCTTATGCTTCATAAATATATTCTATTTTGACGATGAGAGCGATCCTCTCGTAATGTAGTTTACAGAGGCTTCGACGAACTATATACTCTGGCGCTTCATGTAGCGCTTCGAATCTCTTTAAATTTAGACGCAAGATATATATGCTGGAGGCCCGCGTACTATGCGATGTCAGAGTGCACCTTAAAGGGACGCTGAAGAGAAGATTTTTTTTGTACCATTAAAGTACAATTAAACAATCCTGAAAACATCACTTATACTGCCAGGCGATAACGGTAAAGTCAACCATTGCGCGAAAAGAAAGTGTGGGTGGAGACGCCACCTTGAATTTCCCGCACCAAACACCGTGACGTAGAAAATTTTGACGGCGTCTGCTGGGTCCTATGCAGTTCCTAATCGGTAAAAATGAAGTGAACTGTCGTCTGCGGGTGCCATAGACCTAACGTACGAAGTTTCAAAAAAAAAAAAGCGTCATCCAACCAGCGGCGTGAGATTACGACAAATACACTTTCAAATCAGTGACGTCACATGCGGAGATTTTATCGCGACATTTAGACACGAAACTTCAACCTTGACTTTCTCATCAAGTAATGAACTTATCATAGTGAAAGTTGAGGCATTAGAGTTCCCAGAGTTCACTTAATCAATCTAAATCAACCCGTTGTTTCACTTTAGTGTACCTTTGAAGAACACCAGGTGGTCGAAATTCCCGGAATTATACGGCATGCGTCACACTCTTATAGTTTTGTCACGTACAGCCCTATAATAGAATTCTCTTTACGGAGCCTGTACTCTTGCATATTAAGCGCAACGTGCTGCTCAGAAATCAACTGAAATAAAACGCACTTATTTTTGCCAATGGGTCAATCTGAACCACAGCGATATGGCACCTTCCATCAGCTCTACTGGAAGAATCACTCTGTCTCGGCTTGCTGTCATAGTGATCACTCATAGCTGGCTCCAAGAAGATATCTTACCCTAGTTTTTTCTCATTAAAGCAGGAGGCAGTCACTTGTAATATTGAGCACATTGCTATCTTATATTCTTGGCCAATGCAAATAGCTTTTTGCAAATAGCTTTCCGAATTCAGCCCCTGATATGTCTTATGTTGAATTCCAATGGCGGAGTCGGTGCAGCCGACCGACTTCGCGAGCGAGCTCTCGACTCTGGCGTAGAGCAAATCCTCAAAATCCGCCATCGCAACACAACCCGCCCTGCTGGAGCAAGGCGGAAGCTGCCGCGTTACCCAGGATACCTTGCGCGTGGTCTTTCCCGCTGTCTGTTTCCCACGTGGTTTACCAGCATCGCCGCATCGTTCGTTGGCTTGTTCAGCGCTATTCACCTGTGTGGAATGGATATCACGCCAAGCGTGCAACAGCTATTGTCCACGATGTCTGCTGTCGCTATCGAGTAGCAGAAACATTGCCGCACGCTTTGCCGAGGTAGCCGAGCCGTCCATGCCGTCCGCCATTATCAACACAACTCGCGCCGCGCCCCCAAGCAGGCAAACGTGTTAAAGGAAATGCGTCACGCTGAGTTCCGGTCCACTCCACCGATTTCGGCGGAGCAGTTTTTCCTGCTCCACGGAGGGACTCCCGCTCTGAATCCCCTCCGGCTCTCTCATTGGAACTTTTGACTCTCGCTCTCACTCTGTCATTGGAACACACTTGCTCTGAAAGGAGCAGAAAAACTTGCTCCGACTCCGCCATTAGAATTCAACATTAGAATTGGCAGCAGGGGTTAGAGGTGGTTTGTTTAAGGGTCAGGAATGTATGTATGCCTACATTTGCATGTCTGTTTGCGTAGTGGATGCGTGGTTAGGAATTAAGGAATTACGTTACCTAAATTGATTGGTGAGTTCGTCGCTTAAACTCGAAGTCAATGTTTTTAATTATCTTGCACATAAGCACATGCGACTACTTACTGGTTCATTCGAAGAACTAAAATCAGTTCTTACTTTGTGCTGAGTGTCAACAAATACCGGTGAGGTTTAACATCGCAAATGGTCGTGAAGCAGCACATACATAGGCTATCAAGCACAAGGTAGTAGGCAGGGCTCTGAACTTATCAACTGCATTTTTTTTATTGTACGCTCACATTCATTCTAATCTTGTCAAACTAGCGGCTTCGTGTTCGTTAAAAGAACAAAATAGAAACAGAGCCACCACGGCTAGTGCGCCGAACTTAATTACAGATTCCGAAAAGGGAGACATATCAGGCTCAGAGAACCTTCGCGACTTGTGATAGCGGACCCCAATACCTCTATTGAATGACACGTTGCACGTTTTATTTTTAATTTTAGATCCTCAATTCTCACGAAGAATGGCTTAGATGGCTCTATGACGCACGTGCGTTTGCATTGAGGTACGTGTTTTGTGTCAAGGAAACCATCGAAATTTCACGGCTGGCTGTAACAAAACACTATACACACCTGACACCGTCACCGAACATCCGTGGCACGGCTGCCGTTTCGCCACTTGCTCGAGCGTAAAACATTTTGGACACTTGTCAACGTACAGCGAGTTTTGTAACAAGGTGACACAGCGTGGGCAAGGTGAGGAGAGCGGGCATGGGTGCACGTGGGCCAGTTCCCGGAGCGTATATTTCTCCTTCTCTATTGTGGGGGCGTCGCTTAAACCCATCCAGTCGAAAAAGCGTTGCTTCCTAAGCGGAAACATATGCTGTCCCGCCTCAAGCCACAACACGTTCTCCAGTGACAGCTTTGACATTTTATAAAGTGCGACCGCGCCAGCGGGGCAAAATTTATGGCTCCTGCTGCCGAACGGAGGCTGTTTCCGAACTCGCGTGGCTGTTCTGTCGGCAGGCAACGCCTCACTTAACTACGAACGCTTTCCTATATGGGCACTATAATTTTCACCCGATGACTAGGCGCTGTCGTAGAGTGTGTGTATGTGTTAAAGCGGGGGGACCAGAAATGCGCTGCGAAGCCGGTGACTCCAGAAAGCTTTATCTTTTCTCTTTCTAACGCCGTTGATTCTGGAATCGCCAGCTCAGTGTTGAGAAAGTTTGGCGTCATTACGTCTGCAAAGAAAGGGAATTCTCGTGGAGGTGCTCCGAAGTTACGTTTTTTGCTAGCAAAAAGATACCTTTACTTCGTAGGACTAAAGGTATATTTTTGCTAGCAAAACCGGTGACTCCAGAAAGCTTTATCTTGTCTCTATCTAACACCGTTGATTCTAGAATCGCTGGCTCAGTGTTGAGAAAGTTTGGCGTCATTACGTCTGCAAAGAAAGCGAATTCTCGTGGAGGTGCTCCGAAGTTACGTTTTTGCTAACAAAAAAATACCTTTACTTCGTAGGGCTTTTAATGAAACTATTTACTGCACCTTTCACCGCAGTAAACTTGAAGCACAACTCATCGTCTGTTATTTATGTTATATATTTGCTTATAAAATACTGCTAGCCTCCATCTGATGTTGTAGGCAGAAGTGAGAGTAACAAGTACAAAACAAAGTGAACAAATCAAGAATGATGGTGTCACAACAACAAGGAAAAGAAAAAAGAAAGCAACGAACGCTTGAGAAAATCAAAATTCGAACTACATACGCAGCCCCTCAAGCACTGGCGTGTGCAAACAGACTGCAGAACGACAATAGAGTACTTATCGTGTAAAAATAAATAGGTAGATAAATAAAAATAATAAAGCGCTTTAAGAAAACGAGACAAGTTAGCTTGAGACATATTGTGAGCGTTCGAAACTATAATGGTCGTAAATGAAAACGTGAATGAAATCCTAAATTATTAATAATAAATTATGTCTAGAACTGTTATGAAAGGCTTTCTTAGTGACTTGGTATAGGCACTACATGCTTTTGTTTCTATTAGTTGTGTGCCCTTCGGATGACTTATCTCCTGTTGCCTGCGTGTATTCTTGTTTAATTTGCTTTGCTGCAACATTATTTTTTATGATTTCTACATTCAATAAGCTTTAAATGTATGTTTAACTAAATATGCTTTTTCCGCCGCAGTCGCAGACTGTGAGGTTTTTGTTATGTATGTGTAATATGTGCGCCTCATGTGTGTAATGTTGTTTCGACACGTAAAACCGCGTAATTTACGATTTTCTCAGTATAGCATGACCGCATTACGATTTCGAGCCGCATAAAGTGACTGTGAAACTGAAGACAGAGCTATAGGTCAACTGGTTTGTATAAAAGCCTAAAAAAAATAGCTTGACTTTCAGAAGGGCGAACACCATTGTAATCGCGCACCTGTGTCCGTAACAATGTAAATCGGCTGCTTGTGCTGGCAGTGATGTTCGCGAGCTGCGAACTTAAGTTGCAGCTGCATGCGGGTACGGTTATTGATGGTTTCGGTCAAATGTGCATTCTTGGCTGTTTTTAGTATGGCGCACTGTTCTAAAAAGTGAAATTGTGGCCACATTTAACTTGAATATTTACGTCGACTCTTTCGCGTTTTATTCACGTTTTGTTACTATTGTGCCGAATTTTCGCGGTTTTAGAGCGTTGAAGGGTATGACGCGTTAGATGTTGCTGATGACTCCAGACAGTGCACAGAAGTTGACAGAACTGACCTTCAGCCGTTTAAAGCCACACAGGGAAATTAGAGATGAAAATGTTATCGACTATCGAGTAGCAATTATTAGGGATAAGCTCCAGGAACACTTCGTCAGCGGAATTCTCCCAGGACGAAAAAAAAAGTCAGCAAAAAAGAAATTGTCTTTCTGAGTTTTCTTACTGCAGTTCCCATATAAAGTAGTCTTTCCCCGTAGAGTCGTGGAAAATACGTGAACAATGTCAGGTTGCTTTCACAGCGAAAAAGATACAGTAATAGATCGACTTTCCAAAAACAGGGATGACGACCGTGGTATTATGTTCATAGGTTCCAAGAAATTTGCTATAGCCGTGACATTTTTTTTTTTCTGGACAAGCATGGAGGCACATTACTTTCTAGGCGTTGTGCACAAAATGCACAGACAGTCAATAGTCATTGTCCCCTGCAAAGAACTGTTTATGGCGCGTCGTTGTTGAAATCGAGCTCTCGATTATGTCTAACACGTTATCTTTCAGATATTCAGATAACAATCATTTCTTTCATTTGAATGTGGGTGGTACGGGAACATTTATTCAACCCTTCATATGCCTTTTTCTGCGCGTGAATTTAACGAGCAGTGGGAGTCACTCTGACTTCTCGTGTTTACTGATGCTTTCCTCACGTCAGGTCGACCTTATTCCTGCTTACCTAACGCACTGCTCTCGTTTTATCAAATGCGGCTGCATGTTTTGTGTACATTAACTGCTAAACCATTCATAATGCACGGGTTCTATCAATGTCCGGTGTGTTTTGCTTATGGGGGGAGAGAAGTGCACGGTGGGCCCCTTCTCCCCCTAGCCTTTAGCACCTCACCACGTTTTCCCTTTTTTTTAGTGGCCATGCCTCCTCCGTTTTACTGCATTCCCGCAGTGGAAGGGTGTGTGTAGGAAGGGGGGTATCAGGGGGTACTCCCCCCCACCCGTGCCGTCCTCCGCTTTCATCTGTGGAACCCTCCAACTACATGCATAGGCAGTTGAGAATGTCAGTGTTTCTGTACTTGTTGCTTCATTGCCATCTTTGGGACAACAGCTTCGCATGTTTTCTCTTAGCGTCTTTTAATGCGTCAACACTGAAGTTCAAAGAAGTGCGCCCCATACATTGTCACAATAGTCTTTTTATTCTTATTGAGGACGGAGTCGTACCGTGTTGACTTGGCTTGTTTACTTATTTCATTTATTTTGCAATGCAACTTCGACCGAAGGTGCTATGGAGGGGCATAGCTCTTGTGTATGCGGCCAGTAATCGACAGTAAAACATTTGCGGATAAAATGTCAGTGACATTAGTAAGAGCTGCGTTTCTAAAAGCATGTAAATGAGCAACAAATCTGGCCACGTTTTATGACAGTATTTTAAGCGACACGAAATAGTTTGATTGAGATACCACATGGGCAAAGGCAAATTTTGTGGTGGAATATGTGATCGACCATCTTGGTACTCCCGGGGCCTTGACAACTTGTTTTTTGTTGTTTAAAAATTTGTCTCTTGCTTTGTATGCATGACAAACGACGCATGAAAGGCGCGAGTTTTTCGCCGCATGCACTTGTGTATACACAAATCACCACTGCGAAATATTTGTGCTTGGTCTTTCTTCTTTGTGATTTTTCTCGCTATGCTGAGCGACAGTTTCTCACGTCTCTCCGATACAACTGGCGTAAGATATGTTCGAAATATTTTTAAACAAATAATTTTTTATATAGTTCGGCCTTTCTGAAAACCACGTTAGAACGTCCTATAGGCGCGCACGTATGCATAGAGGACACGAGATTGCCGTACTAAGTCTGACGGTGTCATTAGTCTTCCTTGTTTTTATTTCTTTTCTCGCGCGGGGGTTTTCAGGTTCCAAGCGTTGATATGGTCGCCGGTTAGCATTCATGCCACGTTCTTCGGGAGTCATATAAACCGAGGTGAAAACGGACGCGGATGTGAGGAAAAGCCCATGCATTCTGCAAGCGCACATTGCACTTCAGACAGAAATTTCCTCGTTCTTTAACAGTTTTTTTTTCTCGTGGTGCTTAGATTGGTTTTTTTTTGGCGTTTATGATAAATGATAGGGCCGCAGTATGCTGAAAACGTTCAGTCAACTTTCAGTCGTGCCGCGTGGCTGTGTTTGTCCGTGAAAAGCACCGGTGGCAAGTGAATATCATTTGCTAAGGCGAATAACCTAATGTGTCAGCAGACGAAAGGCCTCATCAGAAGTCGTGTCACGGCGTCGTGCGCCGTGCATTGGGGTGAAGTGGTGCACCGCTTCACAAAGGATGTACGCACAACAATCATAGTGAAAATAACTTTTTTTCTTTAAATGGCGAAGTGGTGCGACGAAGACCACGGCGTGGTGAATTAGGCTGGTGGCTTTACTCCAATCAATCAATCAATCAATCAATCAATCAATCAATCGGTCGGTCGGTCGGTCAATTGGTCGGTCAGTCAGTTGGTCATTCAATCAATTGGTCGGTCAGTCAGTCGGTCAGTCAGTCAATTGGTTGGTCAGCCAGTCGGTCAGTCAATCAATTGGTCGGTCAGTCGGTAGGTATTAAGCGATTACGTAAAATATTGGTCAATTTTCTCAGTCGAGCAAGCTGTCAGCGTACTGATGAATTTGTTTAGCGACTGCTTAAACTATCTCCAATTGGTAATTTGATTTAATGGCCATCAAGCCCTAAGGCGTCTTTTAAATGTACAGGGTAACTATGATCCACTTCCCCTAATCGTCGCAATAATCACCGATGATAAATATGCCTAAAGTTGCATGATCTCCTCGTGGTTTCCAGAACGTGGTCATGCGTATACCTACGCGTACCTAAAGGCTTCTTTCCGGTTCGCAGAAATGGACGAGGTGTCTACAGATTTCAACTTGCTTGCAGCATGAAACACCTTGGCGCAATGTCGGAGCAAGTCGCTTTCGCGTCGTATGTGGCTCGTCCCTTGGCTGCAGGACCCTCTCCCCAATCGTCGGTGGAGTGGAGGCCGCCGATGTTGGCCAATAAACAGCAGCGTGCAGCAAAGGCATGCTCGATCGCCCCTGCGGTCCGGCGCGACGTGCGGAACGCCGCTGACCATCCCAAAGAAAGCTCACTGCTTTTTCCTCGCTTTCTCAAAACTGGTTTCGCCGTGCGTGAGCGAACGTGGCTCGTCTAGTTGGCTTCGCCAGGTGATCGACGGCATCGCAGATGCCAAAGGAGGGACCTCTGTTTAGACTGGCCTTCGTGACGCCCGGTCTCCTGCACAATGCATGTTCGTTTTGTACGTTCGGGCGTTAGTTACGATACGATTTATGCTCCTTGTTGAAACCACGGCTCCAATGTAACCCTGCTGGCTGCAAAACACAATTATCATGTTGTGTCATTGCTCGAAATAACGTATGACGTGGAAATGTTCTGATAGTATGAACGCTACTTGCCGAGGAGTGTCGGCTTTCTTTATGTTGTCGCTTACAACGCTTCATCGGTGCTCCGGTTTCCTTGCGAAGTCAGCTTCTTTCTCATAGGTTCACTGCATGACAAGTAAGAATGAGGGAGTACACAAGCCTGTATTGATATTTGTGAGACCCCTGCAGGACGTAAGCGCTTTACTTTCGACGTGCAATGGCTTTTGCGTTCAAATATTTGGTTATGGGTGGTACTTTCACAGTTTTCCGTAGTCTTTTGTACAAAAATGTCTAACGGTTATTATCATTATTTCACGACAATGACGATGAATTATTAGCTATTGAATCTTCACCACAAGCTATATATTTCTTACAATAACCTTCGCTACGACCACAAATCTATTACTTTGCAAAAGAAAAGCATTGTCCTGTTAGCGGCCTTAGCTACGTGTATTTCACTGAACCTTGATCACATACAGTTTGTCGCGTTATGTAAGCTATAAGAGTAGTCAAAAGCGCGTTAGGCGTACCAAGATGTAAAACCAGCGGCACTTGTCGATCATGTAGGGTTGATTGTGCAACGCAAGCAACCAATTTTAAAGGACACCTATATTATTAGGGTGCCGCATTTTTTAGCGAAAAATTGACTTGCGTTGCTTGTAAAGTATACTATAACTTCACTGTATTCCAGGAAACAGTAGCTGCTGTAGTCCTAGCCCACGATTCGCTGTCGCTTAGCATATAACAAAGTCGGGCATTGAAACTTCAGTTACGAATGCTTTATTATCGAAAATGACCACGCTATAGAATTTCTAAACGTGCGAAAAGCGTCACTGCTGCTGCAAGCACTCGATGCTATGATATGCTAATGACTATTGTTTTCTTTTTTCATTGAAAGATGCTGCATTGTGGCAGTGCAATACAGTTTCTTGCTAACTTGTTGTAATTTTATTGCTAGAAATCACGTTATCGTTTAATTCGTGTCAACTGAGACACCGGTGCTCCAATTGTCAAGTGGTTAAGGAACATCTGTGTTATTTACCAACTTATTCAAACTCACATTAGTTGATCACTTAGCGGTGATAACTACAATTCCTTTTGGCCGGGGATGATTGTTTTTGTTAGGATTCTCTAAGGGATTGTATAGTGAAGTGAGCTGAGTCAGTAGCTTTAAAAAGTAGCTCCTCCTCTCTTTTTTTTTCTCTTTTTTCTTCTCGCTAATAAGAACGTTCCCTCATTCGCTTAGTTGTCAGTGGCACGTGTACGTTAGTCGAATTATATATATATATATATTATATATATTATATATATATATATATATATATATATATATATATATATATAATATATATATATATATGTGTGTGTGTGTGTGTGTGTGTGTGTGTGTGTGTGTGTGTGTGTGTTATAGCTTTACTCTCTCAACGTTTCTCAAAACTGACGTTATTAACATATCTCCTTTACTGTTCTACCGCCAGAAAAATATTTAAGGGCACTGTATTTTATTCGTTATTGTATTAGATAGTCTGACGGATAGACTGAACCAAACCACTGGCGGGATTTCATTTTGCGTAGTGTGGTATTGCAGTTAGGGACGCTGCCAAAGTGAACGGATCTCTGTAATATGATCGAATCATATCGAAGGAGCATCAGTTTCAGCACAGGTGCACATAAACTGATCAAACGGACTAACGTACGTACAGTGCTTCAGATATAAGTCCAATGTTGGCCTTTCTAAATACATAATACGAGCAAGTTTCAATATCTAAGTATTAAGCGAGTGAATGTATTGTGAGAAATTGAAATGCATTAAAAATGTTTGGGTTTAAACTTCATACGCAACGGAAGTGTCATAACACATCGTGTCATATGCGAACGTGACCATACATCAGACCCGGAGATGGCAGGACATTACACATTATCGCGTGTCGTATACCACCTGAACGACTGAGGAAAAAACCAGTGGCTTTAGTGATGGTCACCTTGAGAAGCTGCCGGATGGCGTTTGTAGGTGTCAGATGTTTCACGCGGGAATCGTCGGCCGTAAGCGTGCCGGCAATTATCATTAGGGCTCCGCGTCGCATCGCCGCGTATACATAAAGAAAACAGTGTCGCATGTGGCGACTGATGGAGGACTGAGTTATGCAACTGAATATGTCGACTAGAGAGATTCATGCAAATGGGTTCTGATTCAAAGAGTCTCCCCTCTATTACCCATCAAAACTTGTACAAGCTTGGGGATTTCGTTCGTTTGCTCACTTCTCTTTCAACCACGCTGAAGTGCATGTGGCGCTGAGCATCGCTCCTTACGTCACAGATGCTATTTTGGCGCAACATTCGCGCGTTTCGCGGAAAGCACTGGTGCCTATCGGTGGAAGCTAAAACGATTTGTGTTCTTTTGTAGCGGAATAGCTGCAGTGGCCGAGGTTGAGCAGCTTCGCGTGGCTAACGGTGAGCAGTTCGGTGCAAGCGCAAGCACCAGTGACGTCACACGGCGCACAGCTGGCGCGCCGCAAGCCTGCAAGCTCCACGTGTCACTAGTGGGTTGGCAATTTGACTCGCGTGAGGTTGCTCCCTTGCTAGTTTGTCCATCCGTCCGTTGGTTCGTCTGTCTTTCCGTCCGTCTGTCCATCCGTTCGTGGTTCATCCGTTCATCCGTCCATACGAGCTCACGCTACTTATATTCGGGCATAGCCGAGCTAAGCCACTGCAATTTTTTTTTTTATATATGTGAAGCATCTTATGACGGAGGCTGTGTTCCCCTTGTCCCTCAGTCCTGCGGCGTCTACCCAATCACTGAGCATGCGCGTCTCCTCCCCGTCTCTCACCTCGCAACCAACGGCAACGCAGGCAGCGTCTGCTAGCGAGTTTCTTGACTGAAAAACTGACTGTTCGGGCGGCACGACCGTTCAGTGGGCGCCCCGTATATGCAGGCACTGGATCTTGACCTCCGAGGTATCATGCCGGCGGGAGGTTTCTCCTGTGCGTTGTTGAACATTGAAAATTGTCAGCGTGAGCGTTAATTAAAAGTTGAGTGCAGGTCTATGTGTCCAATCGCAATCATATGTCTTGCATTGATCATTTGCAGTGATTGACGTGTTCCAGTAGGAAACACCGGTCCATCACTGCGTACTGCGTGCTTTGCACCTCCCCATGTTTATATCCTGCGCTGTGCCGCAATGAACGCCAGTGTCACAGCCGCCGCCAGTATCAGGTGTTAGCGCCAGAACAAGCTCTCACTAAAATAAACCGCCCGCCGCGCTGGTCTAGTGGCTAAGGTACTCGGCTGCTGACCCCCAGGTCATGGGATCGAATCCCGGCTGCGGCGGCTGCATTTTCGATGTAGGCGCAAATGCTGTAGGGCAGTGTCACGGCTCAGATTTGGGTGCACGTTAAAGAACCCCAGGTGGTCGAAATTTCCGGAGTCCTCCACTACGGCGTCTCTCATTTTCAAATGGTGGTTTTGGGACGTTCAACCCCACATATCAATCAATCAATAAAGTAAACCGTCTCCCGCTCAAGGGAATTGTCTTCCCGCTGCTTCGCATCCACACATGGTTCCGTTAATGCGAGATGGCGTACTTTTCCTTTTGCTTGGGATTTTCCAGAATACCTGTAGCTTCCACAGTGTCATTAGCGCAAAACGCTTATTTATTTCGCCGATTAGGACGTTTTGATGCCGGGTGCGTGTTTGCGTGTGTAATTCCCGGCTGCTGGGACCACGTTCCATTGAAGTTTAATTACGATGGTGCGCCCAGCATCAAGCGTGAGTTGTCAGAACAAAGAGGCCACACTGGCTCCCTGGTCCTTACAATTTGACCACGCCGGATTTCTTAACATGCAGCATGCTAGTGTACAGCAAGATGGAAACCTGGACGAGTTGGATTCGATGCATCTTGAACAAAGTCGGCGTAAAAGGACGGAGCACGATAAAAAAGGACTCAGTACGAGCACTGTGTAAAGGCTGAAGTTTAATGACACAAGAATGACCACAACTAAAACAACGCATGCATTCGCAGAACAAAAATTCAGCTGACGTCGAAAGAATGCTACGGCTTACGTACGTCGCAATTTGGGCCCACTGTAGATCATGTGGATGCAAACCGTTTTTGAGTAACACTGTCAATATGCTGAACGATGAAGAGAAAAGGGTTCTTGAACTTGTTGAAGCGTTCTTCATCAGAAACGAGGGTATTCATTGTCTATCTGAACCGAACCATCTGTTCGTCTACTAGATTGTGAGGTACGAAAAGTGCACTTTATATATATATATATATATAGTGTATCTGTATATAGTGTGTGTGTGTGCGTGCACATTTCAACTGCTTCTTGAGACCAGCTATAGATTTTAAACACATAAATAACTATATATAAATGCACAGCGCGAAAAGAAAAAGAATAGCCGAAGAGAGAGAAGATGCAATGCAAGACTCGCAAAATCTTTCACGTTGATAGACTGACCACAATGACGAATGCAAACATATAAATGGCTCGCGGATTCAAAAGCCAAGATGGCTTGCAGATTCGATTGGCCCGACGGTTCGCGCTAGAAATTACGTGTACACATCTTTTCGGTTATGTCATGTTCAAAACGTTCAATGCTGCAAGACAAAGCCTCCCATCGTTGCAAGAGCGATTACAGAACAAGAAGATGGAAAACTGAGCAAGTTGGTGCAGCTTCATAATGGTTAACAGCGTGAAAAAACACCGAGTAGAAGTGGGCATCGCACAGCACTATCGCTCAGTACACATTCCTTTGTGTACAGGTGGGTACGCAAAGCGGACTACTCATCTACAACGTCTTGTTGGCGTACATCGCAATATCTGGTGCAGGACCAGTGCTATCCCGAGTCAGGCCCATGAATACTGATAGGCACGCGATGTTTTGTTTAGTTTAGCTGCATGCATCTCTCCGCAGCTTTATTAGCGCGCAACAGCGAGCGCGAAGCGGCTGTTCTATCGCCGATTCTCTCATTGGTTTAATCCGTCTCTTGCTTTCCTGTACTCAGCGGGCGAACCAGTGCACCAGGTCATCAAGCCCATTTCGTACATATGGTGAGACCATAGAACGTTTTCATTTGTTTTTCCTTAGCCACGAAACAACAGGTTGACCGAGGAAAGGCAGAGGGAAGACTGAGCGAACATGCACGAAGGCGTACGCAGCGTTGTACATACATCGAGCCAGATAGTTCGCTATGTCTGTACTTTTTTTTTGTTGGCTGGCGGGAACTACACAGTCACTCTGTACGCCGCGTTCGAACAGTTGGCCGTTTAGTGAAGAAACTGTTTCAGCGGTTGGGTGGCGGCGGCCAACAGCGGGTTCATTTGCATACAATCACGGCGCGCGCTGTTAGCGCTGCTTTCGTTCTGTTCGTGTTGCGCCGTGGTGTCTCTTGCGCGTAAAGCTATAATTGCGTGCAAACGGCGCGGCGGGTATAGCTTGCGTCGAGTCTAGGCCCTGTCGGCTTCTGCGAGTGGCAGCGAAGAATAAACAAAACCGCGATGTGGGGCTCACGAAAAGCGCACGAAACTCGTTCGGGTGGTGTGGTGTGGATATTAGTTGTCGAACGGGAGTCCTGGCGAGTACCTGGCGCGTATCACGGACGAATGCCGGCGCCAGCAAAATAAGAAACGCAGCACAGGTCGGCTCCCGGTGCTTGCATGCACCCGGTAGTCGAGAAGAAAAAAGGGAACTGTTCGCAGTCACATAACGCTTTTACTTTGCGTATACTTGTCGATTGGATTTCTTTTTCGTCTTAGAAGACACGCTGCAGGCCAGGGATAAACGTTTATTTTATTATATCTTTCTCTCTCTCTCTTCTGTGTGTGCTTGTGTGTGTGTGTGTGGGTTTGTGTGTGTCGAATGCTTGCATTGCGTTACGGTGACCAGTGGGAGATGGAAAGGTTATCAAAGCTGTTTGCTGAAAAAGCGCTTTATCGACTCTGCTACTTTCTAGCAGGCTAACCTTAAACAGATAACAGAATCTACCATACGCAATTAAGACGTCGCAGGTTTGGCTCCTGGACGTCCTGGTCTCTTCGCCACTGCGTTGTGACATTGATGGAAGGCGAAAATGCCTGTGCACTGCGCTTTAATTCACAAGAGGTTGTAGGCAGTATGAGGTCGGAATTTGACTGTCGTATCCACCAGCGTGTAAGATTAACGAATTTAATACACCACAGGACAAACGAAACTCGTGCGAGTAATGACGCATGAATTATGTTGGTACAGAACAGCTACCACAGCCTTGCTGTATGAAAGAGAAAGTCAACGACGATTGCTGGATGTTGTGGGGATGGTGCCATCTTTTTCACCCAGTACTCCGATTATTTATATAACTTACCCGTAACATTATTAGTGGAGGTGGACGACTCCTGCGCCTCCATGGAGACGCGCAGTGGTCGCAACGTCGGAGACCCATCGGCTACTTCGACTATAACCTACCCATAACGTAAATAACCTACCCGTAACAAAATAATTGATATATATGTAACACTAGAACTAATTAGACGTTTAACAGTACGTTGTTTTGGGTCAGTTGGTGCGTCGTTACTTAATAGACGTGGCGCAAGCTTGAAAAAATTATAACAACAAAGATAAGACAAAGAGCGCCAACTCATAATTGGACGCTGGCGAGATGTCTTGCTTCCGTACTCAAGTTCGCGGGTTCGCTTCTCGGTCACAGCGGCTGCATTTCAATGTGGATTAGATACAAAAAGCAGCCGTGGGATTAGCTCTATATTGGTGCTCGTTAAAGAAGCTCAAGCCGTCGAAATCAATCCGGGATCCCTATACTGCTGCTTGCCTTTTTGTCAAATCGTGGTTTCGTCATGTAAGGTCTCAATTATTATTATTATTATTATTATTATTATTATTATTATTAGTAGTAGTAGTAGTAGTAGTAGTAGTAGTAGTAGTAGTAGTAGTAGTAGTAGTAGTAGTAGTAGTAGTTATTTATTGCTCAAACTGAATACAAGCTTTCGGACAGCTTGACAGCTTTTGATTTGCATTTCAACTCGAGCGATCTGTTACGTGACTTCCGTTATACCAGTGTTGAACAGAAAGATTGCGAAAAACCTTCGTATCGGACGATCTCGCGCAAAAGAGACGCACACTACGCACGTTGAATGACGTGTATCAGCCAGAGTAGGCGAGATAGCAGTCTTAAATCTGACACTTCTGGCAAGGATATCTCGCTGAGAGGACGCAAGAAGCGGCGTCAAGCGATAGCTGGTATGGGATTGTATTTTTTTTTTGTATATGGCGCTTTCAAGGCTTCATGCGAATTGCCATGTATGATTTTTTTTTTCGCACAAGCAAAATATTGGCCGCACGTGGCGTTCGCCATGCAGCACTCCAAAGACAGACCCAAAAGCCGCACCGCTGTATAGCGCTTCTCGAGTTCTCTTACTGAAGGGCCCAAGTTCATTTTTTTTTTAAACAAGCAAATGCTTCATCTTGGAATTGTATGCCAAGATGAAGTCACGCGTGCAGAGAGTCGGCTTTTAGTATACCTCAGCACAGAAAATAACTGAACATACGAACAGCGCAACTTAAAAGTAGTTACAGTGTAACTACGGAAGCAAAGATACAAGAATAGAAAAGAGCGCTGACTTTCAACAATGATTTAATAGCGGAGTGGTGTACATGTAGTAGGCGAAAAAAAAAAAGAAAGGGCATGCGTATAGAAGGGTGCTACACGAATTCAACAACTTCATCGAAACATATAAAGTTAAACTTTAGTCGTAACAAAATTGTGCACGTATAAGCTGGATCATGGGGGAGATGGTTGGCGTTAGCACCAGCGCCAGATTAACCTTCACAGACACTTGCAGAAAGGACTGAGAAAAAAAAATGATCCCTTTTGACGCTGTTATTAGTATATATCTTACAGGTATAGATCCCTAGCGAATTTGATTAATGAAAGCTCACCGGAGACCAGAAACAATTCACCGAGCCGCGCTCATTATCCCACGGTCATATGCAACGGAGTTCTCAGCCGAACCCTCGGGACTCGCCGGCGCCAAGGCGGTGCGAATAATTCAAATTAATTGCCGCACTCTCTCAACAAAGCGCCGCATAATATAAGCCGCTGGCAGTGACGATAACGCAAATAAAAGATTGGGTATGTGACTGTGAAACAATCTCGTAGGAGCCTCAGTGTATAGAACCGACAGTGCAGGAGAAGGGGCGGGGTGCATGTAAAGCGGACGATGCTGAGAAAACTAAAGGACATGGGCGTAATAAATTGAGTGTTGGCGTGTTTCATTAGGACGGCATAGAAAGAAAAGCGCTGAATGGGGGCAAACATATACGTGCCCAAGCAATTCCTACGTGCAAGAATGTTCAGTGAAACTTTTCACGAAGATGGACATTGTCTTTTGTTTGGGTTTTTCTGTTTCAGTTCATCTTTAGGTGAAGCTTTATATTTGAAGGCGACACTGTGTACTGAAGGATCTTAAATACCTATATACCTTGTTTTCCTTCTTTTTTTTCGTCTTTGTAATGTGTCAAGTTGTCGCAGCCCTTTCAATATGAAACCTAGAAAAAAACAGGTGCACATATACTTCTCCGGTGTTACCCTGTACGTGAAAACATCCTCAGAGAGAGCCTATATATTTTGCAGCATTGTGATCAAGCTCCCTGAGTGATTATCAATGACGCAGTCTGTATTATCGTTCCTTTTTTTTTATTGCTTAGGATTTGATCAGTTACAAGTTCGCATTCAGTGTTCCAAAAGCGCGTTTATAGAAAAGGCAAGGTAGCCTACGTATTTCGAAGGAAGGCGCAAGTTCTATTGTTCTTCTCAAGTGTGCCTCTGGTAGAGTGTGTTGCATGAGCATCCAAGGGGAGTAGATGAAACGGCTGGCGTGCCGACCGTGCATGAATTATGGAGCAATTTCGCGAGACTTTGGGTTCTTTGCGTAAATTATAGTTACTTCCCAAATGCTCACCCGTCTCGCCACGGTATATAGCGTTTTCTTTTTCTGACTACAACCTTGTGGTTTCAATTTTTAGCTACGTTTAGATGTGGACGAACTGCGAAAGACTCTTCATAAGGAGCTTACCAACATGATACCCTTGAATTTAAGGCCGAATGTTTCATTATAAAGTGTACCTAAAAGGTTTGTGTTTACTTCGAGCACTAAAATCAATCAATGAATTAATCATTCATTCAATCAATAAATCGTGGAAAAATGATTGTATAACTTGACGAATTGATCCACTCAATCAATCGCCTGTTGTGTCGGCACATTACGCGCCACGAAGTATTTTTCTCGCAAAAAAAAAAGAGAAGACAAAGAATGAAAAATTTGTTCTGCAATTGCAAATTTCGTGAGCTAGTGAGAGTACATCTATTATTCAGTGTAGTATTCAGTCTAGTATGTCTAGTATTCAGTTCTGGCAGAGAGGTTTGCCAGTTTGGATTACCTCCATTCCGCCTTTGAATTGAGGTCGGTTTAGATAAAGCGTATAGAAAAACAAATGCAGGGACGGTCTCGATGTTTGAGAATTTCGCGCCGCTCTGTGATTCAGCCCCAATCTCGAAAAACATTTTCAATGTAAACGCCGGGTCCTCAAGACTACCGTGCTGCTCGATCATTCAAGTTAACGCTCGCTGAAGTGGCGTTATTGAATTTGTCGGGAAGAGGGTTTGTGGTCGCTACCTTCTATGCAGGAGGTGGTTTCTTGTCCAATCAATGGCGCTAATTATAACTCCTTACGACGAACGAACCAGAGCACCGGCCGCGTTCCGCTTCTAATTTCGAAGCCACGCCGCTCTCTTGCAGTATCCTCTGTATCCAGGTCACAGCTGTATGGAAGGCTCCCCACCTTTCCAGAGTGCTTTTTTAGATACTTGGAGTGCATTGGATCAACGCATGCGCTGCACCGTATATAGTAATAATATCTAAAATGAGATATGCCGGGGTGTAGCGCTGCCAAAATTTCAACAATCTGGTGCTCCTTGACGTACACCCACATCTCATTGTACACGACCCGCTACTGTTTTGCCTGCACCGAAATGCGACCGCCATGGCCGGGACCTCAGCAACAACTTTCGGATCCGCAGCCGAGCACCATGCATGTCTGCTGTATAGTGCAGCGGACATGCACCATATATAAACACGTTGGTATACAATAAAGCGCGAAGATAAGGATATCTATATACTGCTATTGTCGTTAACACGCAAGTGTAAATATATAGGTGCAGAGAGAACATGGTGCAGTTAAATGTAAACTGTTGCGATAGCGACGCATAGAGACATCAAGTGATGTTCTTTATGGATTAGTAATTATGATTTGGGAATAGCAAATGTATGCTTCATAAGCTAACAAAAAATCAAATTTGAAAGATGAGGGACGCTCTTGGGTTCCATGGTGTTTACTCTTGTTAACTATTTGTTGACAATATATTATGTCGTTTAGAATTGGCAATCAGATGCCAACTGCGACATTTGGGATGTGTGTTTCATAATGTAGTGACAATAACTATAACTCTAATGTTGTTGTACAGGCTGAGCCTACAACAATGATCATAAAGAGAGCTCTGGGAGACTTCGGGTGCACTTGTGCTGATAGATTAACGTACTTGACTACTGGAACGTGAACAGTAATTACGGGTTAGTAGAGGCTATATATTGTTCCGACTCAAAATGAGGCGCACGCATCTAACTGAAACTTTTTTCTTACTTTCTAATCAGAACAACCAACTTGCGATAAATACTATGACCCGTTATTAAGAGAACATACCTCAATTACAAGTCCACGCATCGCAACACAAACGCACAAGTTCCCGTGAACGGCACATACCGCTGCGCCACGTTTTAAATCTGTACAAGATGACCGACTTGTATCCGCTGTCTGACGTGCTCAGCTATTATTGAAAATTAGCTCTTTAAACAAGCTTTTTTTACTGTAGATATCAAGCTCTTTATGGCTCATGACATAAGACTTCGTCGTTCTCGCGCGATTGAAATCCGATTAAACTCGCAAGACGTAATTCTCACGAACATTTCGCTCGCAGTCAGACTTCGCTAAAAGTTTAACGGCCAATTCACGCATCTCCTTAAACACTCTCAAAACCATTTACCGCGTATTCGCTCACTCGAAGGAACGTGCATGTTTTCCCCCTATACCGTAGCCTTATTTCTTTGTGCTCTACGAAAAATGGCTGTGTTTTACCGATATTCCATTACGATTGCTGCCAACGTAATGCAAACACGGAAATGCTGTCACGACCGACGCTAAGGAAAACGCACCGAAAGAAACCGCTGGGCAAAAGGAGCAAAATCAGCACTGGATAAAGGTGTTTTCTGGCGGCTGTTCAAGTATTATCGCGCACTCTTGCAGACTCTACTTCCGCATTGGCCATACATTGGTGCAAGTACTGCTCGCGGACTCGGTGGCGTTTCAACTATACAACTGCAGCACATTGTTGAAGTGTTTTTTGTGAGTTTCTTTTCAGGCGTGAAGCTCCTTGAAGCGGCACCCGTTCGTCCCTCGTAGTCGTAGTCGTAGTGTGTAACCAGTGTTGCCTTTTGACTTGCAAGGTGGTGCCGGTGGGAGATTTCTCCTGTGCTTTGTTTAACAATAAAAAGTTCGTGGCGTGCGCGTTAACTAAAAGCCGAATTCTCCTGTCTTTCATTCCCCATTAGCAGCCATTGGCATGTACATTGAGCACTATCTGACAGGAAAAGGTTGCTACGTATACTCGCCGGGCGTAACCTCCTTGGTTTCCGAAAGGTTTAGCGAGCGTTGGGAAGCAGTGCCATGAATACAGTGAACTAGTATATACCATGAACTCGAGGTGGTTAAAGGTGGGAAGTAGACACGAAGCGCAAGCTGTAAGAAAGTGTGCGCGTGTGCCACCTCTCGTTTAGTCCTTGGAATGTCCGCTGGATGGCGGTGCTTCTATATGGGGAATATATGATGAAAAGATGCGAGATGGTGGTACTTGGAGTGTCGAATAGGTGGACGAACGGACACACAGACAGATGCAAGGATGGACGCATGAACGGACGCAGGGGCGGATGCATGGACGAACGCGGAGACGGACGCACGAACAGACGCACGCACGGACGGGCGGATGGACGCACGAATGGTCACACAGACGGACGCATGGATGAACGGAAGCAAGAGCGAATGGACGGACGAATGCTTCGACCCACTCTCCATCATTCACTCCGTGGATATGCTGCCATTTTTATGCCTGTAAAAACCTCGCGCAACTTGCAGCGTTGACTTCAACCAGTACTAAACTCATATAAATATTTAAACAATTAGAACCATGGCTCTGCGACTCAAGAGACCTTGCGAGAATGTAAAAGTGGGCTTATTTTCAAAGATTGTTTTCATATGCATGCGTACCTTATTTCGTTGTGTTAGGGTTAGAACCTTTTTGTGAAACCGGCAAATGAGTGTAGTGGTGATGGCACTCGACCCCGAAGTTTGCGAGATCAAATCCCAGCCGCGGTGGCCTGATTTCGATGGAGGCGTCTTGCCTGTGTGCTAAGATTTCTTCATCATCAGCCTGACTGCGCCCACTGCAGGCAAAGGCCTCTCCCTTGATTCGCCAATTAACCCGATCTTGTGCTTTCTGCGGCCACGTTGTACCTGCGAACTTTCTAATCTCATCGGCCCACCTAACTCTCTGTCTCCCCTTCGTGCGTTTGCCTTCTCTGGGAATCCAAACAGTTACGCTTAATGACCAGTGATTATCCTGCCTACGTGCTACGTGCCTGGCCCATGTCCATTTCTTATTCTTGATTTCAATTAATATGCTTAACCCCAGTTTGTTCCCTGACCCACTCTGCTCTCTTATCGTCTCTTAAGGCTACACCTATCATTTTCCATTCAATCACTCGCTGTGTTGTCCTCAACTTATGCAGAACCCTCTTTGTAAGCTTCCAGCGTTGTGTTCCGTAGGTAAGTAACGGCAAGATGCAGTTGCTATATACCTTCCTGTTGAGGGTTAGTGGTGGATTACTATTCATTATTTGAGAATGATTGCCGAATGTAATCCACCCCATCCTTATTCTTCTAGTTAATTCACTGTCATGGCTCGGCGCCTGTCCTATAAGTAGACATGTTCCTTCACAACTTCCAGCGTCTCTCCACCTATCGCAAAATGCTCTTTTCTGTCGAGACTGTTGCATATTACTTTCGTTTTGTGTTTATTATTTTTCAGGCCTACTACTCTGCTTTGCGTGTCCAGTTCAGTAAGGATGATCTGTAATTCGTCCCCCGAGTTACTCAACGCAGTGTCATCAGCAAACCGCACGGTACTAGGATATACTCTCCATTATCTCTTATATTTAGCTATTGCCAATATAGGGCCCTGAAAACCTCCTGTATGCACCTGGTGAGTAGCTTTGGAGAGATCGCGTCTCCCTGCCTTACACCTTTCTTTATTGGGATTCCGTCGCTTTTTTTATGGAGAACTACGGTGGCTGTGGATCCGCTGTAGATATCTTCCAGTATGTTTATGTAGGGTTTGTCGATGCCTTGATTCCGTAGTGCTTGCATCACTGCTGACGTCTCGACTGAGTCAAAACACCTCCTCGTAAACTATAGATGAAGGCTTTGTATAGGAGTTGGTTGTATTCCATGCATTTCTCTATCACCTGATTGGTAGTCTGAATATGGTCTATTGTGGAGTAGCCTGTAAGAAACCCTGCTCGGTCCTTTGGTTGATTGTACTATAACTTCGCCTTAATTATATTAGCTATTATGTTTGTAAATAGTTTCTAGAGAACGGACAGTAAGCTGGTCGGCCTGTAATTTTTCAAATCCTTGACGTCTCCTTTCATATGATATAAGATGATGTTGACGTTCTTCCAAGATTCTGGTACCCTTACCTTTAAAAGACACTTAGTATATAAAATGCCCAGTTTTTTAAACACAATTTCTCCGCCATCTTTTTGTAGGTCCGTCGCTAGCTTATCCTCACCCGCCTTTTTGCATTCTTTTTAGGGCTTTCCCTACTTCCCCTGTCGTTACCGGTAGGATTTCCAATTCGTCTGGGTTGTTATCTTCTTACGATATTATCCTGGTTATTTCGGCTTCCGTACAACTCTCTGTAGAACTCCACCACCACTTCAACTATCTTATTTATATTGTTTATGACATTGCCTTCCTTGTATTCTTATGTACACATCCGATTTTTACCTATGCACAAGTTTGACTTGACAGCTTTAAGGCTTCTGCCGCTTTTTATAGCCTGCTCGATTCTCTTCATAGTATATCTTCCGATGTCGGCTAATTACGCCTATTGATTAACTACGAAAGTTCCACTAGTTACATTTTTTTGCTAAGATTTAGGCGCGCGTTAAAGAACACCAGATAACCAAAATTTCAGCCCTCCACTACAGCATCCCCCATAATCATATCGTAGCTGTGAGACGTAAAATCTGAACTATTAATATTATTTAAAATATTTGTGTCTGTATGAAGTGGCTTGGCGTTTTGGTAACTGAATATAAGGCGTGTAAGTACAGTCACTTATACTTGACTTTCATGCGCAGTGTTTATGTAATGTAATGGCATTATTAGTCATTTAGAAGAACCAGAAAAAAGTTATTCGCCAAACTACGCGTATCCCATTACATTCCGGCTGGTCTCGCATCGCCCCGTCATGAAAGCCTTCAAAGCTGTCGGCTCACTTGAATAAGAGAGGGGCGAGGGCGCGGTTTCGGGCCTCAGCAGCAGCCGCGCCCCGCGATCCCGCATTGATGACGCCCGTAGCGCGGCGTCGCAGCGACATGTCGTCCCATATCCACGCACTCGGGTGAATGAGCAAAGGTGGCCAACCACTCGCGAGCGCTTCGTTGGTGGTGAAGCTTTCAGAGCGGCCCCGAAAAGCGCGAGATGGCGCGTAGAGCCTCGTGAAAGCTTAATGCTCGCGCGCATGTGGCGCTAAAAAGCAAGCGCGAAGCAGCTCGTGCTCCCAATTGTCAATTCTCGTTCATTTAGTCTTGTTTTCTATTCCATTTGCCCCGCCGCAGTGGTCTAGTGGCTAAGTATACCCGGCTGCTAACCCGCAGGTCGTGGGATCGAATCCCGGCTGCGGCGGCTGCATTTCCTATATGGAGGCGGAAATGTTGTAGGCCCGTGTGCTCAGATTTGGGTGCACGTTAAAGAACCCCAGGTGGCCGAAATTTCCGGAGCCCTCCACTACGGCGTCTCTCATAATCAAATGGTGGTTTTGGGACGTTAAGCCCCACAAATCAATCAGTCAATCAATCAATCAATCAATCAATCAATCAATCAATCATAATCATATGGCGGTTTTGGGATGTTAAAGCCCACACATCAATCAATTGTTCTCTCTCCTTTTGACTGCGTAAACACGAGCCGTGCTATCCTTCGTGGGTGCTAATAGACATTAAATAGAAGGGAAAAGGAAAATGCTGCAGTGCAACCTCTTTCATCACTTTGACCCGTTTGAAAGTATATCGCTCGTGGTATTATTGGAATCATGTGGAATTATTAGCTCGAAGGATGAACTTACAACTCCTCATACGTCATTCGAAGTGACTCTGTGACCACGAAGAGAAAGATATAACTTCATTTCACCCGATAGTGTCATTGTATGTCACGCGCTAACTGAATAAACTGACATTTCTCTCCGTGGGTGACTAGTGCGGGGAAGTTAAGCCTTACTGTATAGTTTTCTATGCAATGCTGAATGAGCTCAACACGAAGTAGGACGGTAGTTGCCAATCCACTCTCGCAAACATGGCGAAAGCTTTCCCGAGCGGATCGGTAATAGCAGGCTTGTCGGCAATGCGCACATGTTTTGGGTTCTGTAGTGCATTCTACATGACGTCGTCCTAAGTTGGTGTTCCTATCTGGAGTGACCCTTGGTCACGTTGATCATGTTTAAGATCCGCCGCGTTGGCCTAGTGGTTATGGTGTTCCACTTCAAACCCGTGTACGTCGCGGTATGATATTTCAGCTGCGACAGCCGCGTTTTCAGTTGAGGCGAATATGCTTGAGGCAGATGTGCTTAGCATTAGCTGCACGTTAAAGAATCCCACCAAGTGGAAATGTCCGGAGCGTCTGTCATAATCTCATCATTGTCCTAGGATGTTGAACCCCAGCAACTATTATATTATTATTGATCAAGATAAAGGCAAGCGATCACAAATTCTTCTTTCACTTATACGGCGTAAATAATTTAGGGCCGTCAGGACTACAATAACGCTTGGAATGAAAAATAGCATCTCATGAATCCGTCGTGGAAGCGTACTATGCACAGCAATTTTTTTTTAACTATACTGGAAACGAACTCAACAAGGGCCTCCATGTGTTTGTAGTGTTACCGTATAGGATGATTTGACTTCCTTTAGGCTTGTTCTTTAGTTCACACTACACATTTTTGTCGGTCCACAAATATGATAAAATATCGCCCATAGAATCCGCATATACCGGCTGTTTCAAGAAATCTGTACAATATTTTTGAAAAATCGACAAAAGGTGCTATTTGCTCGCTGTCTTCACAGTTGCCTTTTCTGCAGCGGCAGGCATCTTAAGCGGTTTGAAGACACCATTTGGGACAGTAATCTGGAATTTAAAATAATTAACTTTTTAATTAATAAAGCTAGGCAGTTAAGTATAATGGGAGAATTGAAGTCACGCGTGCGAACAACCCACTGCTGCTATGAGATTTCGAAAAAGTGGCCTCTAGTAATACCTGCGAAATAATGAAGTTCTCCTGAATTCTGCAGTGAAACCGAAACCAAAGGACCGATGAGCGCAGCAAGCAGGCGACTACAGTGACGTCACTCTTCAAAACAGCGGTTACAGGGCATGCAGCAGTTCTTCCCCTTTTGTTAACGTATGTGCGTAATGCATGCTGTAATTTTTTGCAAGCGCAGCACACACACCCGCACTACGAAGTCGGTTAATGGTTTATATATATAACAACGCTCTCTCATTTCGGACGTCTAAAAAAAAAATATCAAATGTCTTGCTCTTTCGTGTTTCGGGGTTCCATGTGACGCTGATAGTACGTGAAGAATAAAAGGGGGAACAGCGTGGGCAGTATGACGAGATATGTAAGCGTCAGGGATGATTGAAAACGTGCGATTTGTTTTAGAGTACAGTAGTTCATTATAATGAGAAACTGATGAAATATTGAGAGGATGGTGACGTGACGATATACTTTGGTGTCTGCGATAATATTCTCTTTGTGCATTTCTACCCAATGTTTCACGTCGAGCACGATTTTATTTATTACTTGGGTTAGACATTATGGTGAAGCTGGTTTAAAGAATGTTTTTTTTCCTTAGCCATGGGCCATGCATATTGTACGCCATGGCTTGTAGCCAGAATAGTTCGTGACACGTAGCACCCGCTGCGTATGATTTTTTGACCGTACGCGTGAGCGGTGACAGGATATCGGTCCAGCTTCTGAGGAGAGTGCCACCAATTGCGCACATTGTTTGTATAGGACTCTGCAGCCATCAATGTGTTAAAGGGCGAGAATATGTCGTCGGGTGGCTCGTTTTGTATACCATGCAAGATCAGTGTGCAAGGAAAGAGAGAGAGAGAGACCAATGTTAGTGCTGATTTAGCTGACTAGTCACACCAGTGTTGCCAGCACCACCCTTACTTTTCTTTTTGGTTTCGCGTTGGTATGCGCGAATAGAAAACGTATGCTGTCCGCTGCTGTGGTTTAATGGTTATGAAACTTTAGTGCTAACGTGAAGGTCGCGGAATTGAATCCCGACCGTGGCGGGCGCATTTCGATTGAGGTAAAATCCTATAGACCCGTGTACTTAGATTAAGGGGCACGTTGGAGGACCCCAGGTGGTCTAAATTTCTCGAGACCTCCACTATGGCGTCTCTCATAAACATACCGCGTTTTGGACGCAAATCTTCCAAAAAAGTATTTAAACGTGTATTTGGCATTGCTGCATGCACTATAATAAAAAAAGTCATATGAATGTTTTTTTGTTCAGAGTTCCTACTTGCCACACATATGACTCTCTTTCAAGAAGCATATCAAATGTCTTTGGAGGTCTTCATTATGCTCTCTTCTGAGAGTCGTGTGACTCACAATAAAGTTAACGTGCCTCTTTAAAGAGAGTCGTATACGTAGATATTCAGGACTACCCAAAAGGAGTCGCACATACTTTAAAATAGAGTGTGCCTCATGAGCAGGCAGCTAAACAGTTACACGTGGCACTTTAATGTAATTACGTATGATAGGTGCACATTGTAGTGCTGACATTTCACTATTTGAGCATCCCGTTTCACATTAGTTCCCAACTACTTCTGTTTTCTTATTTCTTGATAATTTCGTGTTTACTAATATCATCACACGTAGCGAATATAAAACATTGCACCGTCTCCCGCTTGAGGAAACTATGTGTAGATGCGAAGAAGTGGGCGGTAACGCTTACACAGACGGTGGCTTTGACGCTTGGGCTGATCGCGGCGTTGCGCAGTAGAGAAACCTGGTGAGGTGCAGAGCACGCAGTGATAGACCGATGCTTGCTACTGGAACATGCCAATCACTGCTAATGGGCAATTCGAGACAACAGACTCCGCTTGGACATAGAAACTCATTCCACAGTCCGCTTTAACGCGCCCGCTGCAAATTTTTATTGTTCAACAACGCACAGCAGAAATCTCCCATTGGCGTTACCTTGGAAGCCAAGATACAGTGGCTCGTACACGGGGTGGCCCGTGAATGGTTGTGTAGCGCGAGCAGTAGGTTTTTTTAGATGCAAAGCATAAAGGAAAAGCTTAGCATGAGTGGACCACCTTCTAACGACGTCAGACGTGACACAACCTTCAATACTAGCAGCAACCATAACAGAATTGGCCCCGTATCTGCATGTTTTACTGCAAATGTCGTCGAAAGACGATAGTCTTGCGTGTGAAAGGAGTGAACAAAACGTTTACTTGATGTTCTGCGCGAGAAAATCGCTGAATTGTATTGTGGAAGCGCTGCGTTAGAGAGTGTCGATTCGTGCAGCGAAGGCGAACGAGCGCATCGAGGCAGACACGAGCGCTATCTGGCAGTTATCTTCGAAAACGAAGGAAGACGTGCGCGCCTACAGATTAAAGATGCGTGCCTGTCTCGGAGGCGATAAGGTGTAGTACGCAAAGCGACGGGCAGGTGTCACCATGGTGTCATCCTAGCAAAACGTTGGAAATACTTGCCTATTTGAGCATCGCTGTGCACTGTCAGCGCAGCGTGATAAACGCTACATTCTTTAGAATTACTTATGTGTGCCTTCCCTTGTGTAAATTCATACATACAATATATTGACGTATTGTTATGGTGCCTCATATATGCGCAATAATTGCTTTTTAATTGACAATCGCACAAGTATGAACGCTGAAACTTGAGCAATATTGGTGGGTTCTGCGGATGGGGTTGGCTAATTAGGGCATCGCTTAATGCCGTTAGGAGTATCGTTATGGTAGACAAACAGACAAATCTACAGACAGAAGGAGAAAAATTTTTGTGTCGAAGTACACCAAGAAAGACTATCGTCTTTAATTAACTACTAATTTATGATGACGCTTATTCGCTTCGCTCGAGACTGCTGTCAGTGCTGTGCGATAGTGGACAGCTTTAGTATAGCGGAAAACAGCAAACGCAAGGATATAGCATTAGCGTAAGCGTTGCGTGCTCTACTAAACTGAGCATGGTCAGAAGGTTAGCATAGCCTGAACTTTTACATACAAACGCTATTTCTGGCATGGCGTTCAAAGCTAACGCACGCAAGAGATCCCGTACGTAGGGCAGGATGGCGGTGCCTGTTGAAGCGAGAGCCGTCTACTTCGAATCTTTATGGTCGTCAGCCTGCATTTTTAAGGTACTTCACTCCCAAATACTGGACATACTTTATTTATATTTGAGTAATGAGGCTTCCCTAGCTGTACACTGTCAATTAAAGAACTACGTTTTTGAGATACACACTCGATTTGGGGTGAAGAGGTCTTAAAAAAATGTTTACAAGGTTTGCTCATGTTTTCGGCAGCACTCCAGAGATGGCAATGTTGTACTAATTATCCTGTTTTCAAGAGAAGGCGAATGCGGCCACAAGTCAAGTTGGGCCAGGTAAGAGGAGTCTTGAGGAATGCTCGATTACGACGTATGTCGAAAGAAAACGATGTGTTTCGGGCCGCCAGACGCAACACTGAACTAAACGTGGCACGGAGACACAGTGATTGTACTTCGGATTAACTCGATTGAATGGCGCGATTGAGGTTTCTAAAGTGCATATAGTGTTTTGATAACTATAGATGGCACCTTAGGTGCTTGCGTTTGCGTTAGCGGGAGTGCCTTCCGCTGTACTAAGGGACCACCAGTTGGGAGGCAGAGCGTTTCGTTTTAGCGTTAGCGCTTAGACGCTTTCTGAAGCTAACGTAAGCGTCTTCCGATGTGCTGAAACACTCCAATGCTGTCTCAGACGTCGCTCCATACCGGTGTTTCATTCTCCGCAGGTGGCTGGCGACGACACAGTTCCAAGCGACGGACGCCCGCCGGGCGTTTCCTTGTTTCGACGAACCGGCCATGAAGGCCACCTTCGCCGTCACCATCGTTCGACCGACTAACATGAAGGCACTATCCAACATGCCTATCAACACCACCACAAATAGGTGAGACAGATTTCTAGTGGCACTACAGCACCAAGTCGTACTCTTGTTTTCTTATCCAAACACTTCCGGTCTAGCACTTACTTTCGGTTCACCGAATATTTGGAAAAAAATTCTTTTAAACAATGCAAATCGATAGTTCCGGTTGAAGTTGGGAGTTATATCCGATACCTATAATGTCGAAGCACTTAGCACTTAAAATGAGAGACAATTAGTTGTCAAGGTAATTATTGAATATTGATTTATTGAGTTCACTTGAAAAATCTTCCGCAGCCTTCGTCGTTGTGGGACCTGGCGGAGAGGATCTCAAGCATGAGCTTTCTTTTGCGTGGCCTCCGAGATCCGCTTTTTTATTACGCGAAACACAACGTTAACCTGAGCAGTACACCGGAGCACTCGAACGCTTACGTGCGAGTGCCATTAGCCTATACGTCAATGATTACGGTCATTAATCAAAATCTGATATGAGAAGTGAGTAGCGACAGCTATTAAAATAGTTACAAATCCTTCAGTTGTCTATTGCAGCCACCATCCTTATTATTTGCAAAAAGATGTGCAAAAGCAACAAAGTTGCATGTGTGTCTACCTGCGGTTCGATTTTACCGCTCAACAGTGAGGATGTCAGTCATCGGACAAGCAAACCCACCATTTCCAAACGGGAAGACGTTAAAATATTTAGTGTATGCGCGTGTGCAAATGTCGCGGAAATGACACAGTGGCATATTTCGATTTAAAATTGGTTGGTTTGAGCCTTTCGTATTGAATAAAAACCCACTATTGAGCAATGCCCGTGAAGTCCGCAGAGTTGAATTTAATGACCTTGCTTGGTGGGCCCCCGAAATGGGGCACAGGAGGTTTACATTCAGAACGTGCGTTGCAAAATACACGTACGGATGAGTGCTTATCAATACTTATTAGTATGAACTCCTATGGAGATAGAGAATAAGTTGATTCTGCATGTCCGTGTCGAGTGCTGTGTGGATCCATTGGTGTTCCACAAATTTTGGACGGCCATCATTTTCTTTGTCTTTTTCTCGCAGGCCTAATGGTCTACAGGCGGATGCTTTCCAGACTACTGTGCGTATGTCTACTTACTTGCTGGCGTTCGTGGTGAGCGACTTCGAGTCTCGGGGCGACGACAAGGTCGGTGTTACGTTGCTTCATTCGTGCACCTCACTTTTCATTGTGTGCGTATCATTAGGCTTAGCTATAGAACGCTCCGCGACGTAGCCTGAACTACTAGGTGTGCGTATCATTAGGCTTAGCTATAGAACGCTCCGCAACGTAGCCTGAACTACTAGTTTGACTGATGGCAGCCGCGAAGCGCTGGGCTCTGTTGACAAGATGAAATCCGTGGATAGTGTGTCCGCATGCGTGGGTAAAATTACGGCACGAAGACTGAAAGCTACGCGGCACTGGCGTAACTCGAAACGTTTCAGGACATGATGTGGTGTGTTGGAGTTAAGCTTGCTGACGACTGTACATGCTTGCATTAGCCGCAGTGAAATCTGTCAAACACACAATACGTGAACGTTTGCTTTTGTATTCATGCAAGAAGAAGCGTGCATTAAATATAAAAAAGAAAGTGTGCTTACCGGCGCCCACGTGCCGTTTTGTGTCTCCAAACTATAGTAATTCTCTGAAAAATATTTTTGCAATTGATACCTGCTTCTTTAGTTGTCCGAAAATGTAATTTATTTTCAACTTTTCTTTGTCACAATCCACATTTTGTCACGTCTCGCTTCATTTTTTTTTCCAGTTCAGGGTATGGGCCCGGCCAAACGCCATCTCGGCCGTGGACTATTCGTTATCAATTGGTCCGAAGATCTTGGAATTCTACGAAAAGTACTTCTCGGAAAAGTATCCACTCCCAAAGACTGGTGAGTGGTGGTATAGGCTCCATCTGCAAGCCGCAGAATACGTGTGGACGAAGATTTAGTACTCTGCTCAATCTTTTAAATATTATTCCTAATTACACGGTATCTGCTAACGAAGGCCTTCAGCAGAAGCGTATTGACTAAAGAGTGGCAACTAAGTTATGCACTTGAGACCAGTCCCATAGCCTAAGGGAGGGGGGGGGGGGGGGGAAGGTGGCCTATAGAGTTTCGGTATTCTCCTCCCGAAATTTGAGTAGAGGGGGTGTTTTACATTAGAAAAATAATTTTCAAGGCTTTCAACAAGTGTACCCCCCCTCCCCCCGGAAAAAATTTCCTAGCTACGGGCCTGATTAGAACTTAGTGAACCAATCGTTCCGCAAAAGCCGGCAGTGATGACGTGCACCGCCGAAGTGTTTTCTTGTGTTTTGTTCCATACTAAAACTCTGTCGGTTCATTACCTTTCAATTGTGGCACTGCGACTGCTCGTCTATAAAGTATACGGATGAATGAATTCGCGGTGGTGGGTCCGCCTATATATGTCTTGCAACCAAAAAAGAAAAAGCACACTTCTGTGCAGTCGAACCTCTGAATAATTAGATCTTCGCGTGAAACATAACGTAGAACGTGTTATTCGTATCTTTAGGCGCCACTCTTCCGGTATCTTACGGGATCGTTGAGTTGCGTTGCCTTGTCCATCTTTAACTGTGTATGATAGTTTGTGGACTGGCGCCGTGATGTTTCCAGCTTTGCGACGTGTGTATGATACTTTATCAGTTCGAGCTACAATTCCTACGAAAATCCATGTTCAAGGCGCACTGCTTTTCTTCAAGACTGAGAGCCGTGTAGCTTCGCAATGTATTTATATCAGGAGAACGTTCGCGGACAAGCATCTAATGACTCGGATGGCACGCAGCATGCACACGTGCTTACGGATGTAATGCTTGTCCTTTTGTGTTTCCAGACATGGTGGCAGTGCCGGACTTTAATGCTGGCGCCATGGAGAATTGGGGACTGGTCACCTTCCGAGAGACGGCCCTACTCTTCAACCCGAACGAGTCGTCGGCCGGAAACAAGCAGCGCGTCGCCGTCGTCGTGTCACATGAACTCGCACATCAGGTACGCGTGGCCTAACCTAACCTAACCTAACCTAACCTAACCTAACCTAACCTAACCTAACCTAGTGACACGGTTGTAGGTGGCATAGAAGTCGCATTGGCGGGGACAACTGTCTGGTGGTAACGGATGCCGATCTCGGAGTGCGTGTTTCTGTGTAATACAGGTGCCAGCAACTATCACAGGAGTGGGATGCGTTTCGTTACTTTGATATCAAACATGTGCCTCCTTAGACATCTGCCTAAGGCCGACATCGGCTGCGAATACTTTTGCTGTTATCTCCAGTGCTATTCGCCGTGACAAGCTTACAGTACTCGGATTTTAATGTAGTCATGGCAAACCTGCACACAATCGAAAATAGCAGAAGTGGTGGCATCACTGTAGTTACATTTAATAATTAGTAGGGTTTTACGTCCTGAAACCACAATATGATTGAGAAACGCCGTAAAGAAGGGCTCCGGAAATTTCGACCGTGTGGATTTACTTAACGCGCGCCTGTACCTTAGTACACGGACTTCGAGCCTTTCCGCTTTCATCGAAAATGCGGCCACTATACTATGGGTGCGATTTCTGTCATATCACGAAGTTTCGACATGTGTTGGAATAGAAGTTTCATGTTTCGTGGCGTATCAGGTGCAAAAAAACAGGCGCAGGAAACGAGTCGGTCTACATTATTTCCTCCCTCTTAATACAGTCATGCTTTAACAAAGCTTACTATTTGAACCTGTTGATGGTTCATTAGTATGCAGATGACGTTGTGCATTCGGAAAAATAATCGAGTTATAAAGCTGAGACACAAGCTTGGTGCTAGCGCGTTGTGTGCATCATTCGTCTTACTCTGTATATATTGTCCGTAATGGGAGAGGGTAAATGTGTCCATGTCTTGGCGTCAGGACCATGAAGCGTTTTAATATGATAACCATAACTTATAGTCAAGTGTCGTTCGTGTGATTAGCAGATGTGATGAAAGATTTCGTCTACGATTAGATATAGCGTTTTAGCTCACCCAGATCTAAACACTATCAAGCCAGGGGTGTAGACAAAGTTTTTTTTTCAGTGGGGGGGGGGGGGGGGGGGGTGACTTGTGGTCGGGTGTCAGTGTGGGCTCTGTATGGTATGGTAAAAAAAATAGAAAGAGGGTGCGGTGTGCCACACCCTGGCTACGCCATGGCATCAAGCTGTTGTACGTAACTTGTTTCGATGAGATACCTATTAAGCCTTGTAAGACTTCACCCAGCACGTCAATTGTCTTGTCCATTGCTTTTTCAGTGGTTTGGAAACCTAGTTACCATGGAGTGGTGGGACGACCTGTGGCTCAATGAAGGATTCGCCACCTACGTTGAGTACCTGGGCGTGGATTTCGTTCACAAGGACTGGGAGATGGTGAGTGATGCTATTTTTATGCTTTGGCGTCACGGCCATAAAACACCTCAGTACGGTCGCCGTAGTTCATAGCCGTAGTACCAATCGAGTCATCAGTTGTGATTAGATTTTTAAATGTAGGCTAAACAAGCCACGTGGGCAGGGGTGTGTTTGTACATATTGTCGCGGTTCAACGTAAGCAGTGCACCGAGACGTTGAGTCCGAGAACAGACGGCGTGTGTTTTTATGCAGGAGCCAAGAGCAGGCGAGCCAAAAAACGAAAGTACGTCGTCTTCTTCAGTCCTCCTTTTCACGAGGCTGTTGGTGCGCACATCGTCTTCGTTCTTTGTTTCGGGCGCGGCATTTGCCTCCCCTTAAAAGAGCATCGCCCCGATGCTATAGCTGAGACAGTAATTTGCGCAAGAAGTCACTTTGTAGAAGTGACGGTGCCTCGCAAAGTCACTCGCTGACGTATGGCTTAATGCGCACTACGTGCACAAGCTCAGGTCGGTGCTGGCGACGCCTTGAACAGTTTGGGCTATCCGGGACGACTTCATAGGTAACGTCACTTAGTCGTCGCAGCACTCGGTAAGGTCCGAAGTACCTTCTGAGCAATTTTTCGGATAGTCCCCGTCTTCGTACAGGTGTCCACACCCATACCCTGTCCCCGGTTTCGTACGTTACAGGTGTATGACGTTGGTTATAGCGGCCTGCGTCGTACTCTTGCTGTTTGTATATTCGCAGACGTGCGAGCTGCCTGGCTTCCTCTGCGCGTTGAGTAAACGCGTCAGCACTCGTTTCGTTGTCATCGCATTCGTGTGGCAGCATCGCGTCTAACATCGTTCTTACTTCTCGTCCGTAAACAAGGCTGAATGGGGTCATCCGTGTGGTTTCTTGTTTCGCAGTATTGTATGCGAACGTTATGTAAGGGAGAATCTCGTCCCAGTTTTTGTGTTCGAAGTCCACATACATTGAAAGCATGTCTTCTAGAGTTTTGTTAAGTCGCTCGGTCAACCCATTGGTTTGTGGATGGTAAGCTGTCGACTTGCGATGAATAGTACCGCTGAGCACCAACACATGATCTAAAAGCGCGGCCGTGAATGCGGTTCCGCGATCTGTTATAACGATCGATGGCGCACCGTGTCTCAGCACAATGTTCTCTATGAAGAACCGGGCTACCTCCTCTGCTGTGCCTCTCTGGATGGCTTGTGTCTCGGCGTAGCGAGTAAGGTAGTCGGTCGCCACTATAACCCAACGGTTACCAACACTAGAGGTGGGAAGTTGGCCCAAAAGGTCCATTCCGATCTGGTCAAACGGCGTTGTCGGGATCTGGACAGGGTGTAGCAAACCGGCTAGTTTCGTTGGAGGTGACTTGCGCCGCTGGCAATCGAGGCAGGTCCGAACATGATGCTTTACGGTAGCGGTGAGTCTAGGCCAGTAATATCTCCCTCGAACTCTGCTCAGTGTGCGCGTGTAGCCTAAATGTCCAGATGTTACCTCGTTGTGGCACGCTTGCAACACCTCAGATCGAAGAGTGGTAGGCACGACAAGCAGGTAGGTGGACCCGTCTGACGAGAAGTTCATTTTGTAAACGACATTGTTTCGCAAACAGAACGACGATAGTCCTCTTGTAAAGGCTTTGGGTGCATTCTGGCTTCGTCCTTCTAAATAATTAATCAAGCCAAGTAGCTCAGGATCGTCATGCTGGTGATCTGCGATGGTTGACGTGTCGAGGATTCCGAGGAATGCTGTTTCTTCATCAAAAGCAGCAGCCGACTCTATTGGTGATCGAGATAGGCAGTCGGCGTCCGTGTGTCGTTTTCCCGACTTATACACCATCGTTATGTCAAACTCCTGTAGTCTAAGGCTCCAGCGTGCCAATCGCCCGGAAGGATCTTTCAGACTTGTTAACCAACACAACGAATGGTGGTCACTGATAACCTTGAATGGGCGGCCATACAGGTATGGGCGAAATTTCATAACTGCCCACACCACGGCCAGGCATTCCTTTTCAGTGGTCGAGTAATTTGCTTCTGTGCGTGACAGAGTTCTGCTTGCGTAAGCAATCACTCTTTCCTCGTCATCCTGGTGCTGTACAAGCACAGCTCCGAGGCCAACATTGCTGGCGTCAGTATGGAGCACTGTAGGGGCTGTGTCATCAAAATGGGCAAGTACGGGGGTCGTCTGTAGACGTTGCCGCAAGTCATTGAAAGCATCTTCCTGTTCGTCGCCCCAAACAAATGCAACGTCATCCCTCGTGAGACGAGTTAAAGGTGACGCAATGCGTGCAAAATCTGGAATAAATCGCCGATAATATGCACAGAGACCCAGAAAACGCCTCACTCCCTTTTTATCTGATGGTGTTGGAAACTGTGCGACGGCGGCAACTTTTTCGGGGTCTGGACGAACTCCTGCATAACTGACGACGTGGCCGAGAAACTGCAGTTCCTCAAAGCAGAAGTGACATTTTTCCGGCTTGAGCGTCAGGCCTGCGGCCCGTATGGCCTGCAAGACCATTTGCAATCGTTCAAGGTGTTCGTCAAACGTTGTAGAAAACACAATGACGTCGTCAAGGTATACTAGGCAGGTTGTCCATTTAAGGCCAGAGAGAACGGTATCCATGAGACGCTGGAAAGTAGCAGGAGCGGAGCACAGGCCAAATGGTAAAACCTTAAATTCGTAGAGTCCGTCTGGCGTCACGAAAGCGGTTTTTTCACGATCCCTGGCGTCTACTTCAATTTGCCAATATCCGCTCTTTAAGTCCATGGAAGAGAAGTAACGTGCGTTTCGAAGCCTGTCAATCAAATCATCTATGCGGGGAAGCGGGTACACGTCCTTTTTTGTAACCTGATTTAGCTTTCGATAGTCCACACAGAAACGCAGGCTGCCGTCCTTCTTTTTCACTAGAACAACAGGTGATGCCCAGGGGCTTTTCGACGGTTGAATGACGTCGTCTTCAAGCATTTTTGTTACCTGCTGTTCTATCGCTTCTCGCTCTTTTGAAGCCACACGGTACGGATTTTGATGAATTGGTCTAGCCGTGTCCTCTGTGATGATTCGGTGCTTGGTCAAGGACGTCCGGCCAACTTTCGAGGTCGACGCAAAACAGTCGTGGAACTCGTCTAACAGCACAAGCAGGCGTTCCCGCTGTTGCTGAGTTAAAGTAGGGCTGACGTCAAGGTTAGGTGCTAGGTCACGTGGGTCTTGTGCAGGTGTTGCTTTGAGTGCTGAAAAGCAGTCATGAACATCTGCGATCTCGTCGAAATGTGCCAACGTTGTGCCTTTTGGAAGGTGCCGTCGCTCGGAGGTGAAATTGGTCAACAGCATGTTCGTTCGGCCGTCGGTGACATTGACTATTCCTCGTGCTACGGAAATCCCGTGAGTGAAAAGCAGCGAGGTTATTTGGTCGGCGACTCCTTCACCGCCGAACGGTACGTCACATGCTACTGAAACGAGGATACATGATCGAGGCGGCACGACTACATTGTGGTCTTTGAGACGAAAGGATTTGTGCTCTGGTAATGTAGGATCAGTCACACGAGCACTCTCGTAAAATGAAACCACGCGGTCCGGGATATTGATTATTGCGCCATGCTCCCTGAGAAAGTCCATTCCTATAATTAAATCTTTGCAGCACTCTGGGAGAACAATGAAAGTCGCGACGAAAGAAGAGTCCCCTATGCTGATTCTTGCTGTGCATCTTTCAGTAGGGAGCAGCAATTGACCACCCGCTGTTCTTATATGTGGTCCTGTCCATGGAGTTCTTACTTTTCTAAGATGATCAGCCAGCTTGCGACTTATTATGGAAAAATCAGCACCCGTATCGACTAAGGCCGTCACTTGCTCTCCGTCAATAATTACATGGAGGTCGGCGCTCACCATTTCGTCGTTGTTAATATTCGTTGGCGTCAAGTCGTTCTGTCGCGGCAGTACTGGGGACTTTTTATCGTCTTGTGGTCGGGCTGCGACCTTACCCCGAGAGGTCGCCGCCTTTAGTTTCCCCGGTAAGGGCTGGGTGACCTTGTTCCCCGAAGGTCAGCAAAAGTACGTCGATTCGGTGATGTTGTCTGAGCAGGGGATGGAGAGCGTGACCTGTGGGCGGAATCGGGCTGGCGATGAGGAGGCGACTCGTGATAGGGAGACCACGTTGTTGAAGGTCCTCGAAAACCAGGGTCGTCATGGCGAACAATGTAGTCGTCATTGGCACGGCGACCGTCGTACCCTGGCCGAGACGGGCGAAGCGATGTGTCGCGGTACCAACAATAGCGAGCTATATGGCCGGCACCACCACAGTTGAAGCAGAGAGGGCGCCGATCGACGGTGCGCCAAGCGTCCGTTCTGCGAAATTGTGGGCGTCTTATGTCCTCTCGTGGTGGTGAGTAAGGCGCGGCAAGTGGTGGCTGGTGGCATGGAGACATCAGAGACACGGGCCTACGTCTGAAAGCCTCCTGCAATGGTTGCGACGAAGGTGTGGCTGTAGGTGGCTGGTAGTATGATGTAATGGGCGGGACGGGTGGTGGTCGGCGGACAGCGTCGGCGTAACTCAGTTGACGCTGATCGCGATCGAGATCAGCTGCTGAAAAAGCGTGCCTAAGTTCGTCACGAACGACCGCGGCAACGGCGGTCACTGGTGTATCCACTGGAGGAGTCCAAAGCTTCTGCATTTCTTCGCGGACAATATCTCTGATAAGGTCACGTAGGGAGCCCTGATTGTCCAGAGTCACTGAAGCGGCGTTGATTGGGGTGGTAGTGGACGAGCGATCATATTGCCTCGATCTTTGGTGCAGAGCAGGCTCAATGGCAGTGGCTTCTCTTATAAAATCGGCCACGGTAGTTGGGGCATTGCGCACGAGTCCAGCGAACAGTTGTTCTTTGACGCCACGCATAAGGTAGCGCAACTTCTTCTCCTCGGACATGTTGGGATCAGCCCGACGACAGAGGCGCGTCACGTCTTCAGCAAACATTGCCACAGTTTCGTTAGGTTTTTGAAGCCTTAACTCGAGCAGCTGCTGAGCCCGCTCTCGACGGTCGACGCTAGCAAAGGTGTCAATCAGCTGCTGACGAAAGTCATCCCATGTGGATATACGGCCTTCTCGATTCTCAAGCCACGTGTGAGCGCCGTCATCGAGAGTGAAATACGTGCGGGCGAGCTTCTGTTGAGCATTCCACTGGTTGATGTCGGCAACGCGTTCGTAATGCTCAAGCCAATCTTCAACATCTTCGTGTGGGGCACCACTGAAGCGATTAGGCACAAGTGGCTGAAGAAGTGTTACCTGGGCTGGATTGGAAACGGGGCTGCCTTGTATACCTTGGACCAACTGTGGCTGGCTAGCGGAGGCCATTGGTAGAGGTACGTAATGCCTGGTAGAATGTTCGTCGAAGGAGGTCAGCTCTGGAGATAGGCCTAGCAACCGGCGACTGAAGCGGTGCACTGGTGTCGTAACAGATGGCTGCGTGTCGGGACTTGATGAACGGCTCCCAGATGGGGTGTTGAGCATCAGCAGGCTTGCTACCCAGCGCCTCCACCAGTGTCGCGGTTCAACGTAAGCAGTGCACCGAGACGTTGAGTCCGAGAACAGACGGCGTGTGTTTTTATGCAGGAGCCAAGAGCAGGCGAGCCAAAAAACGAAAGTACGTCGTCTTCTTCAGTCCTCCTTTTCACGAGGCTGTTGGCGCGCACATCGTCTTCGTTCTTTGTTTCGGGCGCGGCAATATATAGTCCATCGCTGTTGCCTCCTCGCGTAGTGGTATTTCTGACATGGAGCGCTCGTACTACGCTTTATGTTTCTGTGATACTTGTTGGCTATATGTGCACAAACAGTAACTCGACCTATACGCAAGAGGTTTCGCCAGTATGTTTGCGCCGTATACCACTCCATCATTCATGCCACGTTGTCGGATTGAAGGAGGCGTGTGTCAGGTGAAAGCGTGCTCATAAACCTTTTGGTATGTTTCTAGCTACTGCTTGCTCGCGTCAACCACTGCACCAAACGTGGTCGACGTGAGGAAATTTTTGCTAAGGGAGGTAAAGGTGTAAACATGTTTGCTGTTAAAAGTGCTTTACAAATATCAAGCTTTCACAGAGATCTCTGTGAACTGAGACGTCTAAAACATCTTGCGCGTGAAAGCTTCAACCCGTATATGCGTAACAGAAGCCGATGTGGCCACTGAGTGCGTCTTTCTCTTTTCGCAGGCACAACAGTTCATCGCCGAAGAACTGCAGCCAGTGATGGAGCTCGACTCCCTCAAGTCGTCGCACCCTGTCTCGGTTCCGGTCTACAACCCCGACGAAATTATCGAAAACTTTGACAAGATATCGTACGGAAAGGTATAGAATCTCAACGAACGGCCAACATATGCGCGGACACAAATTTTTGTTCTTTACGATGATACTCCCAGATGCCAGTTTAGCGCAGGATAGAACTTTTTTGCAAGTGGCTCCATAGTCACCGTTCCATTACCAGATATCTTTACGTCGCGCCCATGTGTGGTTTTAGTGGCAATAACTGAATGGTAGCCCCATATGCACACTCATGTGGTGCATACTGCGGGAACAACAGCAAAGCCGGATGTCGGCATCAGTGATTAGACGCCTGTGTCCGTTGTTATGTAATGATGTAACGCTTAGGCAACTGTGAGAACGCGAAGGTGTTTCGAAATACAGAAGGGTTGTGAAAATATTGCGATTTGTGCAGCAAGCTAACGAGGCTTATTGACAAGTATTTGTGTAACGAATGATTCTTGCGACTTTGCAAAAGTGCTCAAATCCTAGGTTCTACACGAGTGTTGAAGATTGGGCGAGTTGGTTCGTCGTACTTGAACTGGTATAGCGCATTACGGGGAAGAAGAAACGGCCGAGCAGACCGACACAAGAGGACAGAGCGCTAACTTTCAACTGTTGGAAGTTGGAAGTTGGCGCTAACTTCCAACTGTTGAGTTGGAAGTTAGCGCTCTGTCCTCTTGTCTCGGTCTGCTCGGCCGTTTCTTCTTCCCCGTAACGCGCTATACCAGTTCAGCTAGGTACTACACACTTGCCACTTATGCATACGTTTATCATGAATTTGCGAGAAGCGGCCAATAGCAGCGTGACAGTTGTAGATAGTTGTAGCCCTACAGAGCAGTTCCGATCTTCTGGAATAAACCCCTCTCCCCGCAAACCGCAATCGCTTCGTTAACATTTGATCTTTTGTTTTCTTCGTCTTTTCAGGGGGCGTCCATAATTCGTATGATGAACTTCTTCCTCACGGAACCGGTCTTCAGGAAAGGTGTCTCGGTAAGATTTCGAGAAATTCGTGCAAATCACGATAGCGATTTAGTTGTTGACATATCGCGTGTCGGTGCGTAGTGCGTCATATAGTCCGCACAATGACTAAATGTTCACTCTTTTTTTTTTCTAGAACTACCTGAAGAAACGCTCTTTCAGCAATGCCCGGCAGGATGATCTTTGGACGGAGCTCACGATGGTGAGATTTACTCTGTACAATTGGGGAAAAGTCAGGTAACAATAGTGAAAAAAAAAAAGATAATCACTGAAACTATTTGCAAGACACGGTTAACATGGCAGAAAGTCCGATGTATTGGGTGCCCATTGATAGCGTATCTGCATGACCTTCGCGACCTGGGTGTGGCGTTTACAAATATGTTGCGTGACTCGTTGCACAAGGAGCGAGCTTTATTTATTTATTTCGCAAATATCGGTGGTGTTTCAAGTAAAAACAAGGAACAAGCTGCCTGGCGTACCAGTGAAAAGGCAAAAAAAAAAAAATCTGAGAAGGCGTCCAGCTGCACCCTGTAACTCAAAATGATACAATGCTAACGGACTGTGTAATACGCGTATAAAAATAAGCATAAGTGACAGTTTGTACATGCAAGTCACTTGTGTATAAGAGAAATCTAATAGATCACAGGGTTAGCCCAGACAGTGACATCAAGAAGTAAACGCACGTGTTTAAAAATTGTCAAAAGGAGTAGGCATGTTCTGCACATCCTGCTAAAAAAATATTAAGCCATAGAAACGCTTACCGAGGGACCTCATAATTATATATTGTAAGAATATATTGTAAGAATTATTTCATTGGACGCAGGCTCAAAACGAAAGCAACCGCGTGGACGTCAAGACTGTGATGGATTCGTGGACTCTCCAGACGGGCTACCCGGTCATCACCGTAAACAGGTCGTACTGAGAGTGGCTCGGCAAACATATCGCAAGAGCGCTTCCTGGTCGACGGCACCAAGGACAACACGTGAGACGGCATTGTACTTTTCATTGTATTTTTTTCTTGAAAATACAGTTGCAACACTTCCTGCCGATTAGTATGCTATAAGAACGGTACAGTATTTTGTAACGTTCTGTTTACAGTTTACTTGCTTCTTGTGGGCTAGAATTCCTGTATGAGACGGGTAATACTGTTTTTGTATGGTAGAAACCATCAAGGTTAGAACGGCAGTCAGTCAGACAGTTGATTTGGACTGCTATTCTGTTAGCCTTGTAGCAATAATAGTATCAATGACAATATTAGTGGTGATACTGACAAGATTCATAATTTGTAGCCTATACGCGTAAGATACTCGTTAAGCAGGGAATTACTAGCAGGCGGTGCAAAAAGAAAAGAAATTTTGCTAGAGGATACACCTTCCTGGCACATACTTCTTTTATTTATTATTTTACCATGATGTCACTGACAAATTGAAAGGTCACAATGACACTTGTACAGAGGTTTCCTATAGTGAAATGTTTGTTTAAATTAGAGACAAAGGTGTTTTTGCCCACATCCTAAACTTGTGAAGTCAATAGGACAGAAATGTTCGAGCTATATACTGCATTATCGGCTCATTGTTTCCCACCTTTTTTTTTTTACCAGGACGCTGTGGAAAGTACCTTTCACCTACACCGATGCCAGGAGTCCCAACTGGAATGCGACAGAACCCAAGCTGTGGTTTAATAACAAGACAGGTGAGGTTTGAAAGTAGGCAAGCCAGCATCTTCTTTTTTTTTTTTAGAAAAATAGAGGGCAAGCATGTGGCACATTCACACAGCCATATACGCACGCACCACGGTGCTCGAACGATTTTTTTAATGAGCAACCAAATAAACCAACAAGTTATTTTATAACCTCTTCTTTTTCCCCACCTCCCCTAACCACAAAATAACAAAACTATCTCATTGTTATGTGGCTATGTCTCATTATTATGAATAGCGAGGTTTCGACGCTTCGCTGTTTAACGCACTATACTATCTGCTACCGCTCACAAGCAGGTAGTTTGAAAGCAATGACTTGGTGTGTTTTCTATCGTGAATATGCGTACTGCTCCAAAGTGGTGTGGGTCATGATGGAACCAATACCACTTTCAATATTACAACATTGTAATGGTTTGGTCGCGTCGTCTCGTCGCAAACAAAACATCAAGTCGCGTTTGCCATTTCAGCAATGTTATTGCTGAATTTACCTCACGTTGGTGTCATTGGCTTAGAAAGATGATGGTTTGAAGGGTTCAAACCTCCTCCCTCGAAAGTTTTATTTTTTTATGTATACCTATTTTATGTATACCTATTTTATGTATACCTATTTTATGTATACCTATTTATTTTATGCATACCTGTTTATGTACACGCACACTTCCAAACACACGCGCGAGAATGCGCAATGGAAATCAACGAAGTTGGAACCCTCCCACTCCCCCATCCGCCTTGAATATCTGGCTAGCGTTAGTGTTCATAATTATTTGTAGGCTTTGTTCATGAGTGCGAGCTGATCGCTTCAAATATTTCTTGACGCAGCCGTTATCACGGATCTGCCTACATCAAGATCCGATTGGTTCATTGCGAACGTGCAAGAAGTGGGATTCTACAAGGTCAACTATGACGAGCTAAACTGGAAGCTGCTGATTAAGCAGCTCATGGAAAAACATACGGTATGCGGTAACGTCTGCATTTCAAACTTTTATTTTTTTCATTCAATCACCAGAATGACCGCCTAGGACTTACTGAGAAACGTGATTTACATTGGTAGCTAACAAGTAATGATCTGTCTAGTTGATAGCAATAAAAAAAATGTAACAACAGAAGAAAAAAATGTGCGAGTGCATTTCATGAAATAGTCGCGAAGGGACATGTAGGGAAGGGTGTTTCAACTCCACTAATGTAAAGAGGGTATGAAAGAAGCATGCTGTGTGTCCCAATGTTTCCCACAGCGAAAATCTGTACTTTTGCTTCTTTACTCGCCACCAGTCTACTAACGTATCATTAATTTGCAAGTAGGTTCTAAGAAGTGGTGTTTCTATTCGACACTATACTGTAGATGCACGTTTGTGTCCTTGGTTTTAGACTTAAAAATAAAACTTATGTGCATTGGCAAATTTTCTCAGGAATTCTGACACCACTGCCTAGCCGAATGAAGTATTTTCGCCAGTAACGACGAACCTGTCACTCATGAAACGCATAGTGTGGTCGGATGTCAAGTAGTGGGTTTTACCCAATTTTCGTGGTGCATACTCGTCTATAATGAACAGTGACCACGACGTGGCACGCTGACTGATTGATTGATATGTGGGGTTTAACGTCACAAAACCATCATATGGTTATGAGAGACTCCGTAGTGGAGGGCTCCGGAAGTTCGACCACCTGGGTTCTTTAACGTGCACCCAAATCTGAGCACACGGGCCTACAACATTTCCGCCTCCATCGGAAATGCAGCCGCCGCAAACTGGATTCGATCCCGTGACCTACGGGTGTGGCACACCGACTAGCCGACAAGCCAAGGACCTGCGGTGTTTCGCCCCTGAAGCTTTACCGCGCGCATTGCGAAGGGGGGCGACATGAGATTGTTTCATTCACTCCTAGCATGTGAAAAAGATTTTCATTAAATAAAAAGCGAAAACGAAGGAAACAGCATTAGTTTGGTGCTTCGTGGAACGTAGTTGGTGGTGATAAAAACTGATTGTTTGACGTGGTAGCATATATTTTGTGAGCATGATGATCGATAAATGCAGAATTTCTTATCATATGCCGAACGTGTTCCGTTTCTACAGCCTTTTTTTTTCGGCAATACTCTGTTTGTTGTTGTAGCTTCAGAAACTTTGTGATAATTGTTCTCGTCAGTGAGGATTATTGAAGCACCCAGATTGCCAATGAGCTTCAGTCAGATGTGGCTGTGGAAGCAGCATTCCTAACAGCTGGCCGCGAAGGAAAGGGAGGTCGCTCATTTGATTATTTTGTGTATGTGTGTGTTTCAGGACATTCACGTCATTAACAGGGCTCAACTACTGGACGACATTCTGGATCTGGCAAGGTGCGTTGCTTTAAGCAGGGCTAGTCCGCTGCTTCATTGTATGTGTTGTTTCGGTGATACTGCTAACCGCCGTGCACCTCTAACACTCTGGGCGTGTAGCTGATGACCATCTACAGGCATAATCATTAATACTGTAGTTGCCCATTATCAATATTAGTTGATCATTTCTCTTAGCTGGCTGCGTAATATACCGTACATGAAGTCTCATTCGCAAATATTTTCGCGTCCATGGATCTTTCCGAAGTACTAGTGAGGCTGCGAACCTGGCAAGCAGCGGTTTTTTTTTTTCTTTTTTTCATTAACCCCACTGTCTGCACTTTGTACGGAGAGAGAATAGATTTCATTTTATTTGTTTTGAGTTATCTCTTATCTTTATACCCGAAGGCCGTTAAAACTCTCGTAACTTCGTAAAACAGCTTGTAGATATTTTGACAAATAATATTCGCGATTCGGGATCTCATTATGGCACTGCACCTCTTCGAGCGGCCGTAAAATTTTCTGCATTCACTGCGTAAAATGGAGCTCGTGTGACGTATCCTGCCGACGCAGGAAACGGGAAGCCCATGGCATCGTAATATAGTTTTTTTTTTTTCTGTCTGTGGAGCTCTAGACCGCACCTATTATCTGAGAAGCGAAAGTGAGACTTTTTCGGAACACTGCATTGTTTTTCGGCTGCCGGAGTTTAAGGATAACACTATATTATCGATTTTTTACGCATACACAGTGACAAATTGCGCTCATAAAATTATTTTAAGACTGCATGCTGTTGAGAAAAAGTGTGACAGGTTAGCACAGGAAGTTGCAGTTTAATTACACAATCTTCGTATTCTATTCAATTTGTCATAACAATAGCGACGTTGCATCAGTGCTAATTTTTACGTCAAGCACATAATTGTCAGTGATTGGCGTAGAGGTCACGTAGCACTCGGCGCAGAAAAAAAAAATCGTGCAATGTTACAACAATGTGTTGTTTGCATTTCTTCAGCTCCATTACACTTGTTTCGTAATAATAGTCATGAAATGGCACATAGTTGCCTCACAAGTTTCATGTTGCTTATGTAGCATTCTTTTTTGAATGAACAAGATTTCAAAATGATCAGCGATTCCCTCTCGCCTTGTATCTTTATCGGCGTCACTCACGTTCTCAGTGGGTTTTTGCGAAATTGTACGTGGCTTTCCGGTCATGTTGGTTCATTATAAGCAATAAATGAAACTCATGCTTTAGGTGAGGGTCACTTGGTCTTGCTGGTTTAATTGATTTTGTTATTATGCAATCATTCTCTGGCTTGTTAACTTTAGTTTGTGCCTTCTTTTGTTTTTTTTTCACTGTATTTTTTTATTTGCCTCTGAGAGCGATGGGCTTGTCTTGATCTCGAAGCCATTCTTGTGCCACGCTTCTATGTCGCAGGGCTGGCACCGTCGACTATGGCTTGGCTCTGGACGCGACGCAATACCTGGCAAAGGAAGAGTCGTACATCGCCTGGAGCCCCATCGCCTGGAATCTAAATTTCATCAGCCGCATGCTAGAAACTACTGAAGTTTACGGAAAGTGGAAGGTCGGTGCGGCGATATTTTAACCGATTTTACACTTCATGATCCGCAATTTACGCGCTTAAGGCGGCGGTCTCACTCCGGCGGCACGAACACATCGTTTTTGTCACTTTTCCAACTGACGTGGCGGCTGTTCTTCTTGTCTTATATAGTTGGTTTATGTGTCATTGAAAAGCTTAATTTTTGTACATTTTAAGCATATCTATTAAAAATAAGTAAGCTTTTAGCATTTGGGTAGGGAGAGCCAAGAATAAGCGCTGGTTACATGGTTTGGTCTGACTGTGTGTCAGCAGTGACCATTTTCTGAAAAATCTGCTGCAGTTACAGCACTGTTCTTTGCGCAGAACATTTAAAACATATTTATCTATTTCCTCAACGTAGCAAATTATTCTAGCGCCTTTACTGTATTGCTGATTAGCTTTTGAAAAGAGCCAAATTTAGTAAATGTCGATGCGGACTATCCGGCACCTATTCGCTAGAGAAAATTCATTTTCCGGGTGTATATAGAGGATGGCATTTTCCGTTTGAGTGCTCAATTTTATTTATGTACGCCCGCTCGCTTTTTAATTATATTGATATAAATTGGGCAATATTCTCATTAGATAGACCTACCGTGGCCCATTTTTGCGGAGAACTACTGAAGTTCGTTAGCTGAATTTTCGCGTGGATAAACTAGAACCCCTGATCTATTTCCTCAACGTAGCGTTTTTCAACAAAGCAAGCAGAAATGCGAAACAAAGCTCGCAAATTGTCTTAATTTATCGTGCCGTAAACATCAACAAAATCGTTGTTATCTTGAAATAGCGCTGAATGCTAAGCATGCATAGCCTAAAATATAACAGTTACGGTCTCCTGGTATACTTATGCTTACGAATCGCACACAAGAACTGCAGGAATATTGAGAAATCTGCATTATTCCTATCACTACAACGAAAATCTTCCCCTAGCGCCACCTAAACAGAAATAAGGAAAGCGCTGAATTTGAAGGTTCCCTGTCTCCCCGAATGCGGCGTGCAAAAACATTTTGCCTCAGGAGGAAACGTCTTTTCTAACTTCAAACCATGCACCGTCATCTGTAAGCCTTCCTCCCCTCAGAGTCTCATAAGGCTGCGCGGTACCGCGGGAGAGCGTGAAAACAGGTGGGCAGTATCCTCCGAGAGGAAGGGGTGAGCGTCTTCACGGGAAAAGAAAGGCCGAATTCTTGGAAAGTCCCTCTTTTATGTGTGCACGTCTTTGTCGCCTTCCTCACCCCCCACGGACTATAGCGAAAAGCGAGGGCTGTGCGACGACAGTCAGAAGAAAGCAGAAAAACGAACGACAAACGAGCGATACGAGCGAACTGAGCAGACGTGCGTGGGTAAGGTATTTGTGAATATCTTTTTTTTTACCGTGAAATATACGGAGCTTCAGACGTGCTGCGCTTGTTGGTATGAACGACGGTGGTATGAACCCATCACAACAAACAGCACAAACACGAAACGAGGCACACCTACAGGAATGAGATGAAGTCTGTTTTGTACTTTCTGCGTGTTTATTTCATTTATTTACTCTGGGGAAAACTATGGTGCGGCAGGAGTTGAGGACGCGTGTTCGCTTTCCACCTTTATATACGACAAGCGCACATTTCCATAGCGCCGAAATGCGCGAACACCAATGTTCTGGAGTACCCCATGACGGCGTTCCTCATAATCACTGCAAACTTGCTCTAAGGGGACGCGGCCGCTTGCAAACTCTTCTCTCGGAGTCGCCTGTGAATATCCGTCATCGGTTTCAATAAACCACAAAATCGAGCAATATTTATTCCGTTGCTCACTGCATAATCTGGCTAAAATCATGCTGCTGCCTGAAAATCTTGCAGATTTTTCAGCCAGTAACAACGAAGCGAAGTGGCATGAAATTTGCTGAATGCACGGCGTGGTGTAAGAAAGCACTTCCGTGCGGGGACAGCAATGAGGCACCAGGGCTCTTTTTTTTCTGCTTTTGAAGCACCCGCAACAAGTGAGGTCCTTCAGGGAGGCAGAAAGGTGGATAACTTTTGACTATGCTCCCACTAAGCAGGTCTGGTGGGGGAGCGGCAGTGGTGAAGCCCATCTATATTTCCTATGCACTGAGGGTTTATGCCACTCAATCTAAGGATTGCAACGTCGAGTAGGGAACTTGTTGGTTTTCTTCAGTGCCAGTGTACAACACCATGCGACAAGGCACCCTGCCGACGCTTTCGCCTGAAGGAGAGAGAGAGAGAGAGAGAAAGGCAAAGGAAAGGCTTATATGCTACCCTACACGGGGAGGGGGAAGGGGAGAAAAAGAATAGAGAAAAATGTCAAGGGCATGCGGCACCTGCTGACAATTCGTCATTGGGAAGTCTGCCGTGCGGAGAACTGTCAATGCGTCAAGATAGCAGCTCCTTGACTCGTTAGCGTGAGTCATACACCTGACGAGTAGAAATAGCCGATCTTGGACTTACGCCTAGTAGCTCGAAAAGAACAGAAACGTTTCTGAAACGGATAAGTTTATAAGAAAGTGTGGTGACATCGGTGTGCATAAAACACGTTTACATGAGTGCGAAACATGCGCTTCGCATTCATGTAAGCAATGGAAGGCGCATTGCACTAATGCGTAGGAAATGGGCAGTTTTGCGAGTGCCAGTCGATTCACGGGCCGTAAATCACGATGAGGGGAATGGTGACCCCCCCGTTGTGCGAACTTCGGCGTCCCTCTTTCGCTATAAGGAATAAATTAATATTAGCTCAAGAAAACAAAAACACTCGAGAAAGAAGTGGGACGAAGCAGAAATGTCGGGAGCTGAGATATTTCTGCCTCCTGCCACTCCTTTCTCAAGTCATTGTTATTTTGCTTGCGCTAATATGTACCTATTTATATAGTGGTTGACGACGCAGAAAATTGTGCGAATTTCTGTTTCCCATGCTCGAGGCACGACTAAGCTAATGAGTTATTTTTTTTAAATTCTTTTACATAAACCAACTGGCCCAGCTACAAGTCGCTGTAATCCGATACTCGCTCGCTGTAATCCGACACCACATGGTAGCTGCGGCGTACAGAAGACGAGAGGCCCTGCAAACGGCGTCGCATTAGAGTGCCTCGATGCGCGCGCCCCCGCTTAGAGTGGTGTCAGCCTTTGTAAGGGCAGGTGCCGCCTCCTCGGCCTTAGCGGCGGCATGGCCGCCATTTTGACTCCACTCAGTCACTTCTGCGTGTTCGCTGCGCCCGAATAATTGTGCTGGCGCTCGCTTTTCTCCGGTTTAATGCGCTCGCTACCGTCACCGTAGCGGGTATTGCGTGCCGCAGGGCACTAATCATTGCAAAAACTCTGGAAGCTGTATCGTTTCCTAAGAGACCCGAAATGAAGGCCTTTTCAAAAGTGAAATTCAAACATGACAAGTGGCATCCGACAAACAGATCATCCATTCACAGAGTAAGTTTCCAGCCGGTATTCCGCATGCATAATTTGTACTGGCACCAATTTCGTGTAAGCAACAGACACGCTGACGGCTGTATGCTTGATTCTCGTGTGCATGAATCGCGTATTTCACTTCGTAAACATTGCTTGCTGCTCTTAGTTGGTACTGTATCTGCCCTTCATTCTTGGTTTCACTATGTGCGATGAGAACTTTATCATTAAATATATATTACACGTGTTTCTTTGCAGATGATATTCTTGTTTTTTTTTCGTAATATTCATTTGTGGGAATAAAGCTTTGCGCAGCGGCGGTGTCGTACCCACTGAAGTTTAAAGAGTGTGTGTACGTTCCGGAATCACCATATGATCACGAGAGACGCGGTATACATTGGAGGACTTCGGAAATTTTGAACAGGTGTTTTTATGTAACTTGCACCTAAGTTTAAGAACTCCGGCATTTCATCTCCATCGAAGTGGGGCCACTGCGGCCGGAATTCGATTACCGACCGTTCGAGCGCCCAAACCATTACAAAGCCACACAGGTTCTTTATTTCTACGATCTTTTCCTCGGTTTATGTACGCCTTCTATGCTGGTGTGATGACCCTTGTAAGAATGTGTGCAGTTCAAATTTTTTTCATTGTTTCTGTACTTCAAGTTTTCTTTTCGTCCTGTCTCGAATCATTACGCAATTGATGTTGTTTTTTTAATCATTTACGACCACTGCGAAGCAACTAGTGACAGTACTCAGTGAATTCTGCCATGGAGCGTATAATTTGAATTGCTTCTGGCAGCGCTGCATTAATGCACAAAAATAAATTATTTCTACACTGGATGATAATAGGGGAAACGGCAGGCGTGTACACACGCACACACACACACACACACACACACCGTCAGTATTTAAACTCTTTCAGCACGCATTATTATTTAAGTAAATAATTTATTATTGATACTGTGAGCTATCAGGGATCATACGCAAGTGCTTATGCAAACTGTACTCGCGAAGCGTCCATACAAAGAAGATGCATAAAGACAAGACGGGGCACCGCTGTGTAGAATGAACACGCTATGTCGCAAAAAACAAAAAAAAAAAACGTCAAGTTGTGCGATGAGAAGATCGTGGAGAAATAGTTACGGCAATAAGAAAGGCGTCCACCTCAGTGGTACCGTGGGCACGGTGCTCGGTTGCTGACGCGAGGCTCGCGCTTTCGATCTAGGCCACGGCGGTCTCATTTTGAATAACGTAAAACACCAGAGGACACCCATGTACTGTGTCAGTGCAGGCAAAAAAAAAACTGATTGTCAAAATTGCTGCAGTCCTGCAATCAGGCGTCATTTTAGAACCTAAAAGCCACAGATAATAATTAACACTAACAAAGAAAGCGTATAAACGACACCACCGATATAGATTTAGAATCCCCTCTGTGGTAACCAGCGTATAGGGATTTGTTTTCAACATGAAAGAGTCAGCGTCTGCCTCTAGCGCATAAATCATGCGCAAGCCGTCAGCTTACATGAAATATGCGCTCCCTGCATGCATTCAGGCAAAATTAACTCTAAAAGATGTACAAGCTTCAATAAGAAGAAAAGCTCGCTAGCTTGCACATGTTTCCGGGCGTATCAGGGCACCACACGAGCGTTGCGTAGCGGGCTTCGCATACGGTCGAGTTGTGGTGGGGAGGCGCAATGGCGGCGGTCGTAGCAGACGACGCGGCTGTCCTCACCCTCAGCGGAGCGCGCGGGCATCAAGGCACCCTACGTCGCATCACCTTTCCGAAACGCGCTTGCAAAGTCGATGGGCTACTCTGGCATTCTTGTAAAATTGATTACAGCCTGACAGCTCGAGGCAACTGCCAGTCAGTCGGCTGCCAGCTGGGGCGACTAACTAACTTCATTCAACAAGAGGCCGGCACGCCGTCTCCACGGTTGGTGAGAGTGGGGTCCAGTTCGTGCTTCCCCGATAAGAAAGCACGTTTGCGTATAGCCGGGCGTCGACAGTTTGCCGTAAGCCGGCACGGCACGCACAGCGTTTATACGAATGCGACAACTGGCGCATCATGACCATGTAAACGGGGGTAATGCGCTAGAAAGACGTATCGCACAAATGCGCCAGGCAGGTCTGGATTTCGAGGGGTAAGTCGACCCAGAGTACTTTTCACGACAAAGGAACGCCGACCACTCGTCGTGTTGGCCTTGTGTGCACTTCTCGCACACTACAAGACAGCTGCGAGGACAGAAAGCAAGAGCTTCTCGAGACTAAAGTCCGCTAAATTTTTCTTTTTTACCTAAGTAACGACAACTGCCTCCTCTCCCGACCCTCTCTCACACACAGCCGGTGTCTGCGGCCATGTGCTTCCTAACTAGGCAGACTTCAAAAGCCACGTACATATAAGTAAATTAGCCACGCGCCTATCAGTGAACAATGTGCGAACGCGACGCGCTTTTCTCCTCCAGCTAGTCCCCCGTCAATAGTGAGCGAGGAACGCGTTTTATCAGGTACCAAGAAGGGGTGCCCAAGGCGACACCACTAACACCTGAATAGTCTAGACGGCCTCGCATGAGGGCAGGAGATATGGAATGACAGCCACTATGCTAGCCTGAAGGTGCAAGGCAGCATGACGAGGGGGGAGGCGGACTGAGTGAGGATGAGGACGGACACAAAAATGCTTAGCGTGCGCTGCGAGTGCGTGTGGGAGTACCTGCAGCACGAGTGCCTTGCCGGGCTTCACACGAGTCATGACAAACCATAAGGATAGAGCTTCACGGAAGAGGAAGAGAGCCGCCATCGCGACATGTCGAGCACGGGCAGCAGCTGCATTTTCACACCATTCAAGGTAAGACCATTTCGATTACTGTGGTTTCTTTTGATAATAAAAGCGCGCAGCTACAGCAGCAAAAAAGAAAAAAACATTATAGAAGCCTATTCTTGATACAGTGGCGAGCTCGTTTTGTACCCCAGACGCAATGTGGGCTCCGTAAAGGAAGGAAGGAAGCAGAAGGCAAATTGTCACGTTGTGGGCGACATTATTTCTATGATCAGCTTTACGTTGCCAGCTACACTGCTATACTTTACTCTTTTTTATGTTGGCATGTTAGTTTTGGCGGCTATATATGTACAAAGACGAATTCGTTAGAACTTCTGTTTTACGGCTTCAGGTGAACAAAACTGTCCAATGCTATAGCCCGTACTTTGTCGCTGCAGCGCCTTTAGGTGCGTGTACAGGACGCTGGACACGCAGTCACTCCTAGATAATGCGCGCCCGTGAGAAGAAAGTGCTAAGATCTGCGGACGTGTGGAGTCTATAAAAGCCTTGTTTCTTTGTGTATCTGAAATGTCGCTGCCGTGTATCAAAAGGCTAAGGGTAGGTGCTTCTTAGCGCTGTGACGAGAGGTCTGGGCGAATCAGGACCTACAGCACGCTGTGTGTACGTCACAACGCTCCTGCAGCTTGCGTGTTTGTCTGCTTGGGCGCCTTTTATTTGTCGTGACCTTGGGCTCCGTTTATCTTTATGACCTGCACTTGTCCGATCGAACAGCATATTTGCGGGCGGAACATTGAGCAGTGGTGGCAAAGCCCGGCATTTTTGTCTGATGCTGCTTTTGTCGCAAGCACGCGGCGTGCTTGAGAGCTGAGCACTGTAACTGAGAAAGTGTTATATAAAAGCTAGACTGTGCTCAAAGTAAACAAAATGTGAGATGCACCCAATCAAATGATTCTGTACACACGAGCGCTTATCCCACAGCACACGGACACGCGCGCACACAGCGTGTCACATGCCCTATCCGCCCAACCATCCTCTCAAAACGCTATGACGCACTTGTCAATCCGTAATGGTTCATATTTTATCCCGGCCATCCTTTTCTACCGTAAATATGCTTTTTTGGAGCAAAATTATTTAGTTTATATATTGATTGATTGATTGATTGATTGATTAGGATCAAGGAAGGCAGCACAAACACCTGTATCGTCTATCTTGCCTTTTATCGACATTCAAGCAACCCATAGTAGACGACTGTCGGGAAAAATTCTTTTCAGTAATTATCCCGACTGAGAAAAAGACTCGCCCTTTTATTTTGAGTTTTGCATCGGTCCCTCACCAAACCAGCTTATTATTCATGCCAGCTTTGGAAGTGTAGTTGCTACGATCCCTGTGCATCTGGTGCTAGCTCACTAACCACATGATGTACTTTCCTGTAAAATTTTCAGGAAGGCGAATTCGCCGGAGAGCAACACAGAGCAACGCTAAAGCGCCGCCTGTACGCCATGCTTGGACGACAGTGGTTTTGCCAGAGAGGATGACGCAACGTCTGAATACTGGGACAATTTCGGCATCGTCGAAGCGTCGCTGCCGGGCCTGAGTCTGGAGACAAGCGTCACAACTCAGCCAGAGGAGCCGATCATCACCGGAAGAAGAGTTGTGTCGCTGGCCCATTTCGTGAACGCTGTTCGTAGTCTCGACGACCACAGCTGTCCTAAGCTGACTGGACGTTTTGCACTCGTGAAAGAACGGAGAGTGGGGCTCTGGTCGGAGCTCACGTTTACCTGCAGTGAATGTCAGGAAATCAGAAAGTTGACGACTGACCCCATCACAGAACCAACGTCCCTCACTGACAAAGCAAACATAGGAGTCAATGATGCTGCTGTTTGGGCATTCATGAGTATCGGATCGGGCCACTCACAGTTCGAGGAAGCAATGGCAGTCATGGAAATTCTTGCTATGAGCAAAGGGGCTTTTCTACACCGGGAGGAGTCCCTGGGAAAGGTAAATAAGCTGATAAATATTTATTTTTCTCTTTCTGAAGACGATGGAGGATGTACAGCACTTTATTTTTAGTAAAATTCACGTGAAGCGACAGTGGCACGTGCATGGCAAGCGTTTTGAACGGGAGTACGGCACGATGAGAATTTCTCTGCAACATTTCGTCGTATACAATGAAACAAAGAGTCTCTCAGAAGAAAACTGTTTGAAGAAAATGGCCACCAGCAGCATAAGCGCAAGGAATCTACGGTGAACGACTCAATGATTCATTATGGTCCGAATTGCCAGCAGCCAGACATGCCACCAGAGTAATATGCTGAGAAACAACGGGCTGTTTTAGAGAGCCTGCAGGTGAATGAGAAACAGCAGATGGAAATTGAGAAGGCTACTCGAGGACAGGCTGATAATCCTACATGGCATTTTGAAAGAAACATGCGCCTAACGGCGTCGAATTTCTATGCAGTATGCCGAAGGAGGGTGTGGACACCGTGTGACACGCTCGTGAAGACCCTGCTCTATAAGAAAAATTTCACCAGTGCCGCTCTTGAGCATGCATGGAAGACAACAGGAACGTGTCGCACTTCGGTTATACGAGCAAGAAATGGAAACTGCTGTGCAACCTTGCGGGTTATTTGTTTACCCAGAGTACGGATTCTTGGCGGCGTCGCCAGACGGATTAATTGCGAGCGACGGTATCGTGGAGGTGAAGTGCCCATTCACTGCGAAGGACATGGAGCCATCCGAGGCAGCTAAAAAGTACAATCAAAGGAGCCAAGTACACGAACCACCCAAATTGAGCCGCTCTCATAACTATTTCTACCAAGTGCAAGGCCAGCTGCATATCACTAAAAGAAGTTTCTGCCACTTCGTCGTCTGCACGTCGAAGGGCATCCACGTACAGCGGATCGAAAGAGATAATGACTTTTGGAAATTCGGAATGCTTCCACAACTAATCAGATTTTACAGAGACTGCATGTTACCTGAAATTGTAGATCCCCGTACTACGCGCAGCATGCCCATACGCAGACCACAGTGGAATGTGAAAGCAATTGAGTCACACCAGCAGTCTAAACGAGCTTCGATGAAGAACAAGGAGGCAAAGCAGAGTGGCGACTCGGACATTTTCCACAGCCTTGAGTCGTAGGACTGCTGGGCGCGTGCACTGTGAAGAAATTCACCAATTGGGACGATGCTACCTAATGGTGATTTTGAGCGCACTTTCGTGTTGGGGCAACTCCAAGTACGTCTGTAGTTTCGGCCATGTGCAGTTGTAGCTATTTACATATTTCCACGCAAATTGCCAGCGCTCGAGCGTTACGCATACCACTTTGTGCATTGCAGGCGTCGCGAACCAAGCGAAATGCCGAGAGCCCCGTTACGACAAGCGAAGTCAGCCGCAGTGCACGTGCCAGCCCTGCACGCGCGCGAGCTGCGACCGGGGGGGGCTAGCGAGCGTGACGGAGGAAGAAGGTGAGGTTAGAGGCCATGGAGTGGCGAGTGACATCGGCAGACTCCGCGTTCGCTCTCTTTCATCCTTGTTCGCTCTATTGGTTACGCCGACGACGCCAACAGGCGCCGCCGCTCAACGCAGCAGTATGTGCGTAAGAGCTTCGCTCTAAAGAACTGCACATTAGGAGAACGACCTTGTATATGTCGAATGGCAGATGCAGGCTCAGATTTGACGATAGCAAAGACTCTTGTTCGAGCAAGCTATGAGGTAGCAATTCACTTCCTTGTGTCGCGTGTGTCATCAGCCATTCACGTGCGTTCTGCAGCAGCAATGACCGAGAGACATGACCACAGAAGCTCCAATGAACTTTTGTAAAAAGTTCGTGTGTGATATAGGATAACGGAAAATAATAATAAAACATACACCTTCATTCTCTGCTGTCACAAGTTCGCATCCGAAAGTCGTGATTATATGTACTTTTGCTTTGTGCGATTTCACATTTCTCTGAATGTATGCTTTGTAGTTCTGTGGGCTTTTTTGTGTGTGTTATGTTCAGGTGTCTTCGTGGCTGTAACCAAGTGCTGCCGACGCTCGTTTCGTACTAAATAAATTGTCACAACAACGTGTATTGACTCAATCTTGCTTACTGCATGACAGCCCTTCATTGCATAGCATATACACAACACTAAGACTCGTTGCTTGAAGATATGTTAGCCGACATAGTTAATTGAATTGACCAACCATGCATCCAAAAGCCTTATCCAGTGCGACAAGACCTTTTCTTCAACTCCTTTGCAACTATTGTATTTGTGTACTCATGTTTTTGCCTTGCATGCGCTTTACGAACTCGAAATGGGTACGACATAGAAGTAATACAAGCAGCGGCTGTGTAGAAAGATGCATGGGAGATGCACTGTATCATAAGTCTTCCCCTCCCTTGTTGCACTCCTGGGAGGTTTGTGTGAATCCGCCCCAGTTTTTATCATGAGATGTTTATAGAGCTTGAGGTAACGGCCTCGAATCTACGAGCTTGCAGTCAATAACTGATATAGGCGAAACGATCACTCTTCATGTTATTGCCACGACCTTTACAGGAAAAAAAAATGATGTTGAAATAGCGTACGCGAATAGAGAAGTCGTTCTTTGGACAAGGGAATAACGCACCTGGACCATTCAGGTCACGCATGTGCGAGTCTCGCTCATATGACACACAAGAGGTAATTGCTTCATTTGCGTCATAAAAATAGTTTGTTGACTAGTCCGACGCTTTGCGTACGGCAACGTGATAATTAAACGCTGCATCAACCAAAACATGAATTCATACTAGCCTGCTGAAGTTTCAATTCTAATGAAATAAATTACGCTACGTATAGTGGGGGAAAATAATGATTATGCATTCGGCATGTGTTGGGCACCATGAGTCACAGCGGCCGCACTTCTTAGCACGCGATTTGCCTAACTACCCGTTTTGTTTTGTTTTGTTTTGAAAATTCGGAAGCTTAGGTCATACTGGGAAGGAAGTATACATAGTCAAATATAATTTGCCTTCTCCTGTCCCACCGAACCGCATCATGCTCCAGCAACCCCAATTATATGTAGAACGAACTGTTCCGTTGAACCTCGCATGAATACTCATAGTCCAAGTTTTGATCTCCGTTGTATACATTGTTGTGACCTCCGCGATAGAGTTTTTCACTCAACCCCGCATTCCGGCACTGTATGGAACGTAGAGCAGCTGGCCAAGCAGACTACGCAGCCTACATGAGGGATCTCTTGAAAAGCAGCGACCGCAGGGGTCAGGGGCTAGTGAGCATGGAGAGAGATGGAGGTGTCGTTGAAGGGGAGAAAAAAAAGCCCCTGCTCAGTGCCTCATTTCTTCGAACCGTGTCAGCGCTGAAGGGGAGAAAAAAAAAAGCCCCTGCTCAATGCCTCATTTCTTCGAACCGTGTCAGCGCGATTTGCACCCCCTCGTCATGCAGTGTGGCGCGCCGGCACACGTGTGGCAGTTCACCTCCGAAATGTTGGCCTTCCAGTCCTGACTTGGTGGCGCCGTCTGGTGTTTTTTCCAGAACTACTCGCAATATGGCGACAGTAGGACCGCCACCTTAAGGGAGCCTTGTGTGTGTGTTTGTGTGTGTGTGTGTGTGTGTGTGTGTGTGTGTGTGTCTGTGCGTGCGTGTGTGTGTGTTTGTTTGTGTGTTTGTTTTCTTGGACGGTCGGAAAAAAAGTTACGAAGGCTAGGTGGTGTTTAAACTTAGCCACCTAGCACGAACAAAGGAATGATGACGTTGATTTTCTTGAAAATAAGTCCAATTTCAACAGCATATACTAAATTGGGGTGCTTGCTTAAAACTCGCTGTTTCTTAATTTGCTTCATAAATCGGCTCGATGGGTTTTAGTGTGTTACTTCTTAGTTAGTGTGCTACTTCTTAACTTGAATGTTTAGAGAAAATCTTTTCACGCCAATTGAAGTACGCTGCTTTTCCTTAAATTATGTCGTCGTGTTGGCGTTCGCCTAACTTGCTGCAGTGAAGCGAAGTTTTAGCCACAAAACTTACGACGTGTGCATGTAGATCAGAACGTTTCAGTAAATGTCATGGCATGCTCTTTTTTCTTTTTTTTATTTTCTTACAGAAATACATGCTCAGCCTTGTGAAGCCAAACTACGACCGCCTCACGTGGAACGAGGAAGAAGGAGAATCCATCCTCACTACGTGAGACTCGTTTCTGGTTGCTTTATTTTCCGCTTATACGCCTGCACGACGTAACCCTCTTGGTAGTCACTGCCTGGATTTTGGCAGTCGCCGAAATGCTCTGTTCTCTTCATCTGTCTCTCTCAATCTCATAAAATTTATGGGTGCCATAATGCAAGTTACCGCAGCGTATTTAGCGTGCCATTTTGTTTTCTTTCGATGGATCATTCCCGTACAGCATAATTTCGCTATTTCGGTGTAGTCCGCGGCATGCACCGGATAACAGCATGAACTGTTTGAGGAATACGTATACATTGGAGGCCGAATCCCACTCTACACCAGCAGATTGAGTTTGAAGTCGCAAAGGCCTGTTTTGTAGCTAACATGAAATTCTTGGTCACATATAGCACTTTCAGTATCTTTCATCCGCAGCCGGCGTCGACAATTTGCGGGACCCATTGAATATGTACGAGAAACCCTTAAACACTGCGATTATTTCCAAATTGAAGCTTAAATTCAATTTCAATAAATTGTGTATGAGGCGAACATTGAATCTGTGTTGCCTTGGATTGTCAGTGCAATACACCTTTCGTGGAACGAAAGGTGAAATTTCAATACGTATTCTTTGACGTTATGTCACCGCTTCATTGCTATAGCTTTCATCACCCTCGCTGAAAAACGACCTTGCCATTGAAGGGCGGCAATTCAACAGCCCCTCTATTAAGAATGGCGCGAATATCGAGAGTCGGACGGATTGGGCTGCCTCTCTTGTCTGGGATAACTGTTCACTGCACCGCACCACAGACCGCACCACTTACGCTTCCGCAGGTTCCTGCGCAGCGAAATGTATGCGACGGCGTGCGAGTTGGACCACGAGGACTGCGTCAAGGAGGCGCTCAACTACTTCCGCACCTGGAAGGAGAGCAAGGCGGAGAAAAGCCCGTGAGTGTTTTGTGCCGGTCATATCACTTGGTTTCGGCGCGAATACTCATTTCACAAGGATTGCCCGCTCGGCAAATCAACATGTCACGAATCGATTGATTGATTGATCGATCGATTGGTTAATTGATTGATTGATAAGTTCTTCGAAGCTACAAATAAGTTATGAGTGCACTTCTGCGTACAGTGACTACAGAGAAGACTTCATGTAAGGAACGCACAAATTACAAACTACCTAATAGCACTACTAAATTGTTTCAAATGCGGCGGTTGATGTCTGCTTCCAATGGCATCTTTTGCCACAATAGAACAAGTTGTGGACGTATCGTAAACACGGCCCCGCCGTGGTTCTAGTGGCTAAGGTACTCGGCTGCTGACCCGCAGGTCGCGGGTTCGAATCCCGGCTGCGGCGGCTGCATTTCCGATGGAGGCGGAAATGTTGTAGGCCCGTGTGCTCAGATTTTGGTGCACGTTAAAGAACCCCATGCAGGTGATCGAAATTCCTGGAGCCCTCCACTACCGCGTTTCTCATAATCATGTGGTGGTTTTGGGACGTTAAACCCCACATGTCAATCAGTCATCAATATCGTAAACACGAGATTTTCTATTGGTGGGCGTTGGCGCAGATGAACGTAGTCCGTCTCTTGGAAGCAGATATGTACGTACACCGCTCAAGGGGCGCGTTCCGATTGCAGGGCACATCGTGGCTATTTCTCGGGAGTGCTAACCCGCTCGCCTACCGATGACTGAATTGTTGTTGTGTTTCAACTCTTGTCGCAGCATCAAACCCAACTTCCGCTCCTTTGTGTACTGCACGGCGATCGCGAACGGCAACTACGATGACTGGCTGTTCATGTGGGACATGTACAACAAGACCTCCGTGGCCTCGGAGAAAGTGAAGCAGCTGCAAAGCTTGGCCTGTTCCAGGGAACCATGGGTCCTCAACAGGTGTGTGTCTTCTCTGTCAGCATTGAAGCATGGTGGTTGCCCACCAGGGCTGCTACTCTCAGGCTGCACTCCAGGTGAAAAAGACGTGCTGGCTGCAGAACCGGCGGGAATTCTTACTCCGCAGTCTTGGCCCGCAGCCACAGCTGCCAGTCGATGCGTTTTTCACAAAAAATACCGGCGTCACATGGTGTGAGGCTGATCGCGATAAATCAGGATAGGCTTAAAGCTTTTTAACAGTGATTGGCTCACTTTTGCAGCTTGCGACGATAAAGAAATTCAATCCAGATCAAGCTGAATCGCGATTAGAAGTGACCGTGTGACCGCAGTGCAATCCAGCAATTCCTATGCTCAGCCGTGTCTGTTTACTTACTGATGTAATCATGTAACGGATATATGCCGTCTTTGCAATCGTTGTTATCGTAACCATTTATAGCTTAAGTTCTGCAGTCAACTCGAACAGTTGGGTGCCTAAGATCTTGAAGTTTTGCGAACAGCACTTAGGAGTTGCTTGAATTCATTCGGCCACGTTTTTCTTTCTTTCTTTCATTTGTTTATACGTACTCTAACCCTGTTCGGTTGGCTATAAAAGTTTGTATGCAGTGCCTAAGTTACTGACAGGGGTCGTGAAACGGTCGCTCCTCAAACGACACTGCATAACCGCCGGCAGCCACACGCACTGACTAGGTGACGTTTTAGGTGACGTCAGCGCAAGAAAAGTAGACCTCCGTGAATGAATATCGTGGCAAAGCGTCTCCATGCAGGCCTAAGGATTGAGCGCAGTGAGATGAACTGCAGCTAACGCAGGGAGGTTAACCGGAAAGCAAGTATCGGGTTTGATACCCTTCACTCGGGATGGGGTAAATGGAAACGGAAAAGTAAAGAAAACGGGAATGAGAGAGGGAGGGAACGATTGTGACACACACTGGAATGGCACAATCGTTCGACCGAGGTGGGTCACTCACAGCAACTTAAACAGCGCCTTCGTCATCACCTATTCAGTGTGTGAGGCTGTCGGTGGTTCTGCGCTGCTGTTTTTATTTTTATTTACAGATACTGCAGGCCCTACCCGGGCCCATGCAGGGATTGTGATACAAACAATACAGGAGTGGGATACAAACAATACATTCAAGCAATAACTAGTAATTTAGGAGCAATAACTAGTTTAAGAGCGACCTTTTCACGACCCCTTTAATTAACCATACCAAATTGCTTTCTTGATTTTTTTTTCGCAAGCTGCATCTCGCGCACACTTGGTTCCCACGATTCCTCGGCTGTGCGAAATTGCACCAACGCCAAATGTATTTTGCTGATGCACTTTGGCAAGCTCCTTAGTACAACTGGTGTAAAAAGGTGTCGTGATAACGTTATCGTGATAACCGTTATCACGCGTGCGTATCGTGACTGAAAGGTAAAAGCCGTAATGCTGTGTAATATCTTTGCAGATTTGATCGCTCGGTTTTGGCCTTATCGGGCGATCGACATTTATAGCACTGTCGCGGTAACTGAAAACGTCCTTATATGCATAAATGTTACCACGATAACTCTGCCGTGCTGACGCGTATATACAGTGACGCTGCCGACCACGTTGTTATATGTATAGTCGAGCATGCTCCCGTGCCATGAGCACTGCTATATTTTCCTAACAAATATATAGATAGGCCGATTTGCGGTGTTTACCTTTTTGAATGAATTTTCCTGCGATTCGCAGCAGTACGTTATAATAAATGGACCCGGTTTTCGCAAAAGCGCTGATCGTATAACCAGTAGTGTGGCTCTGCATGTGATGTGGGGACAACAACAATAACAAAAAAAAAACACATGACCGACTCACGAAAGTCATGGTTATGCGTCCTTCGGTCAGCATCTGTTATCGCTTCGCCGGCTGCTCTGCGATTGCCGACCAATTTTAGTGAAGATGAAACAATTCCTCGTAGTGTGCAGTGGACGCAGATCGTATACCGCTGGTCTCTTGCTTGAGCGAAATCGAGTCATCCGCATGTGGGCTTTCGCGCCCTCTTCTTTCGAGAGAAAAACTTAACCCTGATTTTTCCTTCCGGTCAGATCGCAGTTAAAAATACGTCTCTACGAAAGAAGCGCCAGAGGAGAAAACTTCGGGCAGCATTTGCTTCGCGGTGGGGTGTCAGAAACAACAATCGCCCTGGCTCGCCGGGGGCTATTGAGTTTCCCAGAAGAAACTCGGCGCGTTCCATTAAACTTGCGGTGGCCCAGTCGCCCATATTTCACGCGGTGGAAATGTTTTAAGAAAACGAATTCGCGCCTTTATCCAGCGCCCCTTCCCTCCTACCTCGCCGCTTCCTAGGCAACACGAGGACGGTGCCTCGATGGTGCGAAAGGTAAGCCGTCCGCGAATTTAGAGCCGAAAGCTGTTTGCACCTGCATTCCCTTTCACCGAAGAGATTGAAAGCAGTGAATCTGCGACCAAAAGACATTTTAAAAGGCGGAAAGCTGTTCTGCAAATTGCAGCAGTGAGTTTCCCCCCTAATTAACGTGGAGGTACAGGTGATCAGGCTAACGAGGTTGGGGAAATAACTTAGAGTCGTTTTATTCATAGCATGAACGAATGTACGCGTTATCGACCGAGAACGGTTGAAAGGCGTGTCTAAGTTGAAAGCCACCGGCTCGTCCCGAAATGCCGCTTTTTTTTTCTCGTTTTGTGGCCCTTTGCGCGCTGCACCTGAAACCTGTCACCGTATTGCGAGTTGCATGTAAAAAAATGCGTTTTTAATTACAGGTGTGCATATATACGTACACTTGGAGCACGGAAGCCGCTGAATGAAGGCTTATCAAATGTCGTGTCTAAGTTAAGCGCATTGTTTAGTGTAGGTCGTGACACGAGTACCTGGCGAGTGACGTGGGGTACCTGCAATTTCCAGCACTTTTGACAAGAGAGCATTCTGCAAGTTCTGCCCGTGCAAGTCCAAATATGTTCTCTGTGGTCACTTTCGAACAAACTGTCTCGTCGCGGCAAGAGTATAGTGATTTTGTTATTGTCAACGTGCAATTTACTATTGCTAATATGAGAAAGAAATGTTTAGCGTCACTTTAACAGCTTTAACGAGCAATGACGCTGTGTCTTCTCTCAGTTTCCTGATGAAGACGATCACGCCCGACTCCGGCGTTCGCCGCCAGGACGGCGGGGCGGTCATCAGTGCAGTCGCTTCCACTGTCTTCGGTCGCAGCCTCCTCTTCAACTTCTTGCTCGAGAACTGGGAAGCCATCTACAAGACGTAAGTGGCTTGTGAAACTATAGTAACGCCCAAAACGTGGCGACCACGTGACAAATATGTGCATTCTAGATTAGATCATTATAATCGTCACGGAACTCTTCCGAGAGAAGCAGTAATGGTGGTATTACAGTAAGTTATTCACGCATGTGCATTCTACATGCTCAGCAACCAGGGTGCGGGCGTGCCCAATGCCGTAAGCTGACAATCTCTGTTTAGAACATTGCGTGGTGCGACCACCATTACCAACGGCCTTCAATATCGCGCAATGATTACACGGGCGCTTACTGTGTGGCTTGATCGCCTGCACAGTGTTTGTGTCGGCTCATATCTTGTTGCATATAGCGTATATTTTTAAAAAAATGCTTGCATTGGTGTGCATACTAAGCATGCATGTATACCTAACGCAGAAGCACGTCATACGGCCTAAAATTGCAGTGATCAGGTATTTAACTCTCTCATAAGATAAAAGGAAATGTGCGGATCTGCATGATCGGAAGTTAACAGAGCAATGGTCGAAAAGTTAACAAAGCAATTAATGGTCGAAACGGCAATCGCCACAATATGTGTCCTTTTTTTTCTTTCTTCTTCTTCTTTCCGTTGCTGCAGCTATTCCGCCGGCGCATTCTCTCTTCCTCGCATCTTCGGTGCAGCCAGTGGCTCGATACATTCACGCTTCCAGCTGGAGATGGTAAGTCTCTTTTCTACAAGTGCATACATCACAAAAGTAGAGACTGGTAACTGGCTCGATACATTCACGCTTCCAGCTGAAGATGGTAAGTCTCTTTTCTCCAAGTGCATACATCACAAAAGTAGAGACTGGTAAGGGTATACTTTCAAGGTGTACACCTTAAAGCTGTTACCATGTGTATAACTCGGAGAACGGCTAACACACCTCCAAGTTTTATTTTTAAGAAATCATCCTACACTTCCTGGGATTGCGCAGAACTGGCATGCGACTGATTTAATGTACGTGATATAAAGCAATTATTGTTATTTCTTGCGGTTCGTACGTGATATACAAGAATTTAGCAGTGTGCGTCTGTAGTTTCGAGTCGTTCCGAACTATTCTTGTTACTTGCGGTTCGTTTTATTTATTCACTTAGATAGGTTTCTTAACATGACACGCAGGTGATCATATTGCTCTGTATCTTTATACGGAACCTTACGGCAACGCCGACGTCGACGGCAAAAATGCGTTTGGACTGTTCATATAATTACTATCACTATGTAATCTTCAAAATCGTTTCTACGATTCAAGTCGTACTTGAAGAGTTATTAGCATGCGCTGAGAAGCGCTTTTCATCATCACTATGTGGTTCTTTCTTTCTCGTGCTCTGAGGAACGCCGACGAAATGGTAAATAGTTTGTGGCATTGTACTGTTACGTTGCACTTTCAGAACCCAGTTTACAGAGCGTTCTCTTCGTACTATATGTTATACGACGAGCTCTATTCAGACTTCGTTAATATATTCAGCGCCAGTAACGGTACAATTTTTCACTTACGGAACGTAAGAGAGAACTTGACCAATGCTGATGTGCGAGACGTTGGAGAACAGTGGTTGCATTCATAGGCGTACGCTTAAGGGGGGCAGGCGCAGGGGGAAGAGAGGGGGGCGAAAAGTCAACCCCATACATTGGCATGATATAGATGGGGTTTAACAAACCCTCGCCCCCCCCCCCCCCCCCGTAGGGCAACCCTGCGCACGCTTATAGTTGAATTCTGGTTTCGCCATATACACCGGCTGTTTTTATTTGTTTTTTCACCCTCGTGTAGCTCGGCGTGTTCTACGAGAAGCACAAGGCGAGTGTGTCGGCGGTGGGCCGGACCTACAAGCAGACCGTCGAGAAGGCTGAGTCCAACATTCGCTGGAAGGAGAAGAACTACGCCCGGATACGGGACTGGCTGAACGAGAAAATAAAGTAGCCGCCCAGCCTCGCTTAGGCATCCTAGGTTATACCAAATTGATAAAACTGAGATGCGCTTTCTTTTTTTTTTCTTCATTTGATGCCGTAGACATCCATTCGTCCGGCCGAATTTTGTGCAGCTAAACGGAGTTCTTATATTGAAGACTATGTCTGCTGCCCTTCAGTCCTCTGTACATTACTTGAATTGCCCCGCGAAAAATTCCTACGGTTGCGTTCCTCGGTTCTGGTTTGCAGTTGAGGATTGTGCCGGGTGCGTTGAGCGATTGTGCACATTGTTCCGCAAGTAGTGCTGCCTGAACGCTCCTCGTATTTTCATTTTTTTTCCCCTCTGTGCGCATGCTGACCAATAGAAAACACGGTCTTGTGACTGTCCTGCACTTGATGAAAAAAAAGTGTTTTAATCTGATTTTATTCCCGCTGACTATGCGCTGTAAGCTGTTAACGCATTTTATTGCACTTTTTATTATTTGTGCGTTACGTATACGTGTCATTTCGATAGTGCCGATTGGAGTTTTTTTTTTTTTTTTACCTATGTGGAGGGGCAAGTACGTGCTGCGACTTATTGCACTTGTTTTCACGCCCTTACAATTTTCTTGAAACGCTGCCTCGAATCAAAGTGGACGGTCGTAGCTGTTTCAGATATACTTGCTGTAAATGTCACTTCATGATTCCTCCCCTTTGGTTTAAACTAAGGCGCCTTTGGTTTAAACTAAGGTCAAGTGAAAGTCGCGGGTGACGTATTAGTAGCCTCACGGTCAAAGACGGCTCCAGGATTTCCTTACTGGGGGGTGGGGGGGGGGGCATTGACGATTACCAGGTTTCGTCAGGGGAGCACGTAGACCGAGCAGCTATGCGTTGTGTTTAGACTCTGGTCTGTTTTTTTTTGGGGGGGGGGGTGGGGCGGAGGGAGAAGAAGCAAATGGGGGCAGGCGAAAACTTTTAGGGAGCACCAGTACCCTCGTGTCCCCTCCCCCTCTGGGCTGCTCGTGGTGGTCGGAATGGCTGCACGAGGTGCAATCGCATCATTATCACTTGTGTTTGCATATGTGTTTTGTTTTTGACAACATGGTTACACTTTTTTTTCACACTTTGACGGTATTTCTTAGCACTGCACTTCGCTTGTTGATAATTTAGAATTGATGTAAGCACACTGTATGCATATTCAGGTGTACGCTTGTATTTTTATTGCGGAGCTACAATACACAAGTTCTGTTTTCGCCGAGTTGTCGCAAGTTTTCCAGTCCGTGGTATGCACCATTGTTTGTGTTTTTTAAAAGAAATAGTAAATCATTGACCCGTCTTAGAAAAGGTTGTCAGGTTTGCATGAATATGTATGTATACTTTAAAACATTGCGCGTGGTATGCGAATGAATGCGCCACAAGCTTCCCAATGGCAGTCGTGCTTTTTCTCTGGCGACAAAGTTGTACAAAAGTTGTGTAATATATATACTGGCTTGCGTGTTCTTGGCGTAAGCTGAATGAATGCTGCGCGATTAACTACAACCGGGCACCAGGCAGTGTGAAAACGCGCGCAGTGCTTCTTCGTTCCATTAGTCTCGGCGCACATCTTCTTGCAAATGCCTTGCAGTTAACATGAAGTACGCCATACCGGGTTACTGCGCAGTACGATGGCATCTTTGCGCTGGTGTTGCTTCTGCCAGGTTCCCGGTGACAGCAATGACGTTTTGTGCAAGCCATTCGTAGGTTCCACTGTGCACGCACTGTGCTTGTAAATCCTATATTTTGTTTAATTCATAGTTGTTTTGAGTGTGTATAATTCCTTAATCTACGAAATATACATCTCGAACCACTACACATATCGCTGTTAGAGAAAGAATTTTCAGTGCACCGACTTTCGTGATTTTACCTCTGCTCTTGAGTGTACTTTATTGAATAGACTTGTTGATTCGTGGTACTTTCATGGCTTCGGCGGCGAAAGATGAGAACGAAAGTGAGTCATATTTCACCTACAGGGGTCGCTACTTGTCATCTGTATCATCCCACATTTTTGTCCTGTAAACTTATTGTAAATAAAGGCGATGAGCGTACATCATCTCGTGATTTCGATCATGTACTTTTCGCTGCGCGATAAATGAGACATGAACTGAAACATAAGACGTCTGACGGTTGGTGCTAGGACCTGACAAGTTCTTTTTTTTTTTTTTCTGGTTATACCTTTAAAAATTGGCAGGGTGACGGGGGGAGGGTAGGTGGGAATTCGCCGGGACATGCAGACCTCCTCTCTGGATCTATAATCAGGGGAGCCTACTCATACAGAGGTGAATAAGAATGAGATGGAGTACTTGCAGCATACACACGAACTTGTGACGGTCAATTCGACTGTCATTTTCGTTAAACAGGAAAGAGTACAACCATTTATGGTGTTTTGCAAGTGCTAACTTTAAGGTAGAAACGTGGACGATGAAAAGATGAGAACATACCGATAGCCGATGGTCATTTAGAGTTGGAATGGGTGCCAAGAGACGGAGCGTAGACCAGGTCGGCAAATGGTTATGCAGAGCGACGAATTTAAAAAATTCACCGGCATCAAATGAGTTCCTACTAACAGCGCTCCTCTTTATCCATTGCCTTGTCCTGTGTCTCGCTTACTTTTTACATGCTACGCTATCAGTTATGGCTTACTGCGACAGGGTTCGATGTTTCGAGATCACTGGGAAAAGGACTTCAGCACAGATAGGCCGACGATGATATGATGATGCATGGCAGGCCCGTAGCCAGCAATTTTTTTTTTTTTCGGAGAGGGCCTACTTGTGGACGACTTCGACTAGTTTAGAAAAACGCATATTTTTATTACTTATCTTGGACCCCCCCCCCCCCCCCTAATTGTATGGTGGTTTTTGGAAGTTAAACCCCACATATCGATCATTATTTCAGACACCCCCTTTCATTTGAATCTCGAGAGGGGTGCAGAACATGGTAGACGCTGAATGCACAAGTAGGCGTCAAAGTAAGGCACGTTTATTTTGCGATCAAATTGGTGCTCCAGGACGTCATGTGCGGCATTCTTTTTTTTTCTATTTTGTAGAGACATTTGTCGTGCAGCCAACATGTTGTGCGGCTTTGGGTTTGGTGACCGTTTTCTGTCTACCGACTCTTTCAAACGGTAAAGTGACCTGGTTACAATATAAAGGAACAGTAAATAGAAATTTTTTTTTACTGTCTTTTGCGAACAACCAAGTTACAATTTCACAATGCCACAAACACCGCTCGGAAGACCCTTAGTAACCGAGAAAACGAACGAAAAGAAAAGGCAGGTATGGCGACACCGCCTTGAAACTATCGCGCCAAACAGCGTGCCGCCATGGATTTTGGCGGCCTTTACGAGGCTAGAGCACGAGGCCGCACGTAGTTCCTCACAGCAAAAATGAAGTGCGTTGCCCTTACAGTCGGCCTTATAGACTTAATATACTAAATTTCTAGACGTTAGACTCTGCCCAGGTGGCGCTGCGAAAAACGCTGCCACCAGCGCTCTCATCGCCGCGGTGGCCGTAATCGGGTAGTGCAAAGAGACCCGTCCACAAACTAGCGCGCATAGGTGCTCCTCTATTTCTTTTTCTTTTCGTTTGTGTTGAGGCGTGGTTTCCTGAAAATCAAGAAGCTGGCAAGCTTGTGTCCGTCCAACATCGCTTCAGAAAAGTGGGAAGCTCATCAAAGCGAACTGTGGTACGTACAATGCAAAAGATACGGTAACACGGTCACGGAAAATATGCAGTAGCATGGTAACGTACAAGCTAAACGTCCCCAATGCCGGTCATGATTAAACTGAAGTCGGCGCGGGCACCGCGCCATCGTGCACGTAAAGTTGGCTTCGCCGGGTAAATTCGAACATTTGGCGTCACTTTGAACCACGTGACAGCACTCGCCGAATAGCGGCGTGAGCGGCGGAAGGAAAAGGTATAGACGTCAAGCCACGTGCGTCAAGATCTGCTCAGGCGTCACTGCGAAAAACGCTACCATCGCCGCCCCCATCGCCACGCCGGCCATAAATGGGTAGTGCACAGAGAGCCATCCGCAAGCGAACGTGCAGAGGCCCTCCTCATTCGTAGGCGTTGAGGCGCGGTTTCCAGAAGATTAAGGACCTGGCAAGCTTCTTCCTTCAATCCAACCTCGCTTCATAAAAGTAGGAAGCTCACCAGAACGAAAAGCGGGCACAATGCAAACTATGTTTCATTTATTTCGGAGTGCTGCAACTGGCAAGTTAAGTGCAAGAGAGGCAAGCACTCCAACGGGCCGGGCGATTTATAGCGCCTAAATGCGTTAAACTTGGGCGCACACATGATGCCAAAGCGATGAAGTGCGTACACGAGCAATCTATGCGGTCAGTGTTGCGATGCTCGCTTTGTCCGGCACGAATGGCTTTGGTGACTTTCGTTTTGCAGTTGCATTCTCTATCGATTTCTCGCTTCCTGTGCATTGAACTGTTTTATTACGCACGCTCGAATGCCCTGTTGACGGTTGTCTTCCGTTCTCCCGTTTGTATATACTGCAAATGGAGATACACGCGTGTCGACACTTTCAGTGTACAACAAAAGGCAAAACCGATGCCTCCGCGATAGCTCCGGTAATCGCGGAGACCAACGGCAATAAAAACTGCATGATTGTGGTCGCGATAATTTTGAGATTTACGTGTATGACGCGCGTGTCCGCATTTTCTAGTTAAAGCCGGGACTCAAAACCCTACGTACGTTAATGCTGTGTGGTGGGGACAACTTCAGATTATCGGTGGTCGCGGCGTGTGCGATGTTTATCCAGGGCGTCACCTGTCTACTGTTGCACGTCACGCACCGCGGTCAGAGGGTCTGTTAAGCTTCATAATCAAAGTTACCCCGGCCCTCCGTCAAGTCTACTCAAAACAATAACAGGAGACCTACATTATAGCACTTACTTAAACGAACGGCTGTGGTGAACGCGAGTAATATCGCTTACCCAACACGTTCGCAATGGCCTGTATTTAGCGCTCTCGCCCTTCTGCTTTGCGAAAGCTGCAGAAATCAGTAAAACTGAAGTCAGTTACGTCCTCGGCAATTCACATTACAACAGTAGCGCAGACTGGGATCTTTTTTCGTAGAGCGCGGAGTGGTTGCGTCTGCTTTAGTTTTCGCCTTCGTTCAGGTGAGTGAACCAGCAAGCACTCCACGACGGTACGGTGATGCGTCCGACTAGCGGAGGAAAATTCGTAGCTCTTTTTCTGGGGGTTCAATGAGCGAAAGCACCTAATATTTAGCTCAACCGTTGTTTCGTAGTTGCACCTGATTGCGCAGCAAACTGTGCAAGGGAGTGGGGCTGTGCACTACTCAAAACTGCGTCGACAGGTTGCGCTGCATGTCCGCAAAATTCCAGAGTCCGATGTCCCACACTCTGCTATCTAGGTCTCTCTGCTGCTACCTAAAGCATACCTAAGGTAGAATATGCAATAACCCTGGTAGGTGTTTTGTGCAGTAACTGTAATGTACGAAACTCTATGACGCCGATTTGAGCTGATTTCGGTTCTCAACTTAATTTATTTTAGAAAAATAATTTTAAATTAACTTTAATTTTTTTAGCAAAAAACTATTGTTTAAAGTCATTTTGAGTCAAAATATTTAACGCATTGGTTGTTAACACTTTTTAACTAGCCAAAAACGCTTTTCTGCCTGGCAACCACAACTTTAGTTGCGTTGATCGACGAGTAGTGGCGCTAGCGCGCAGACGTGAAGGCACTTTTCGTTTGTTTTTTGATTTTGTTATCGCTGGGGGCCCTTTCAACTGACGTGTACCGGTTAGGTGTATGTGGCGGCGGTAGCGCTCAGCGGTGCGGTTTGGGTTAGCAGTGCACATACGGATTTTTCTGTTTATCAGGGTCTTAGGGACCCACGACATTGTTAGCCAAACATGTTCGGCATGCTAGATGACCTCAAACGCATGAATAAGCGGCAGGTAAGCCCAGCGTTGCATTTTCACGCATGCTCCCGATGTGCGCTTACTACGGTGACGTCTTGCTCACCTGTGTAAATACAGTGTACATGAACTTTCTGCCTGATCGTTTAATGTTATGGAAGCGGAATGAGCTACCCTTAGCATTCTACGCTTTTGTTCGTGGTGTGAAGTGCTTCCTTTGGTTCGAGTTTCACCAAAGTGGCTCCAGTGGGGGAAGCCGGGCACTGCCAGATGTTTTGCGCTGCGAATGTCAGCAATTGCGCGGTCGTACACCCTGGTTCAATAATATTACGTGGCACTACAGCACTCTATGCAGTCAATACTTTCCTTCTGGTTATCTTACTGTCTCGTTACTGTTTTTAAGTGCATATTTTAATATCATGCATCTACGAAGGCACGAAATAGCCTGAAGGCTACATTCGGCCCCCAATATTCGCATTCTCTCACTTTCGTTCGTGCAGTGTGGACAATCGTATCAAGTGAAATTCAACCGTACCGTTTCCACGTATTTTTTTTTTTTTTTTTGACGGATTGCTTCGCTGGCTTCTTGCGCTTTATCGGTGCCTTCGCTTGCAACCATCTCCCGCTTTTCTGCGCCTTAATTATAACTGTGTCCACGTGCCAACCTGTTTGATTGGGCCAGTTATTTTTGCCTGATCTTCACATTTTGTCCGCAGCTTGTATACCAATTTTTAAACTTTGGTATGATCGTGTCGTCGGCCCTGATGATATGGAAAGGTCTCATGGTCGTCACCGGCAGCGGCAGCCCCATCGTAGTCGTGCTCAGGTAAGCGTCAGCATTGGATGGGTTCATATTAATATGCCATATCGACAATATAAAAACAAGAACTGTAGAAGTGTTGGACACGTACCACGTGACCGGAGAACATTGCACTAACTTTCAGGTGTGGCAGCGTAGCCGACTGCTTTTGTACGAAGCCCTGCAGTGGAGGCGTAACATATGTAACCAAACCACATTCGTGGGAAAAGAATGACCTGTGCATGTATTGTCATGGGCCCATCACTTTTACATGCTTGAAGTTACAGCACATCAAACACATCCTAGCCTACATGCTTCAGTTCATGATTTTGCTTTTTTTTTTTTCCAAGGTTCCTCGAAGTTTTATGTTATTGCTTTTACACAAGTTGCCTTGTCTGTCCTACTGCATTTCTACCGTGCAAAGTTGCTAGCCGCTGCACAGCTCTGCTGACACTTTATTGATAAAGTACTACGTTAGTACCTACCCTACTGAAAACTTGTTAGTTTGTTACATTAAAAAAATGTTACAAAAGAGCATTTGTGTGGTGGGAAAAAAACATAGAATACTATGTTAATATATATCTTGGTTGGCAAAATGCATAGCGAAGAGAAGCACAGCAATCGCCAGGAAAGAAAAAGAACAGGTTGTTTGGTTTCTGGTCTAAAAAGTTGGTTATGTTGATGCTTGTGCAATCCTCAAGTATTGCATGAACATACCAATTTATGCTTCACGAATGTGATGATTCGCTGAAAATAGTTCACCCAATTCGTTCTGGAGTACGGCCTTTCAGTAGAGAGAGAAAGTCTGCCTCCCCCTAGCCGTTGGCCGGAATCCCTTGATACATGGCAGCAGCTATGGTTTCACTGATGATGCCTTGCTGAACGCTGGGGTCTGAGCAGGGTTTCCTAGAATTTTACTGTGTGTGAGCTGTCATACTGAGTCAGACATATCAAAACCGTCCAGACTAAATTTGCTGCCTTGTCACAAGATTTGCACTACGACTTGAATACTTTTTGGTTCCACTTGCTATAAAGTATGGGGTTTGGGAAGACCCCAGTTTGTAATTTTCACTGCATAACCCTCTCTTTATTACTACACGATCCGGTCGCTTCTGGGTATACTTGCCGATTTAGCCTGTAGTGGACTGTGATTTCTTCTGTTCATAGATTCAGGTACTTGGAAGGTTTCGGGGGTCAACTGGTGAGATGTGAAGTCATCGAATGAACCTTCTCTTACCCTCTTAAGTCTCTAAAGAACTTTGCAGTGTTATGTAGTGACTGTTAAAAAGTATTAAGATTTTACCATAAAGTGAAGTAGCAAGAAATGGAACGCATTAATAAAGTTTAAAGTTAGTCCATTCTTGGCCTGACTGAAACTACTGCCGAGCTAAAGCATTCTCAATACACAAACTTTCTAAAATAATGCGTTCAACACTGCATGCTTTGCAAATTGTGAACCACACTTATAATTTTTTTTCCATCACGGCCAGTGGGAGCATGGAGCCAGCATTCCACCGCGGAGACCTGCTCTTCCTGACAAATTACAAAGAAGATCCCATCCGCGTGGGCGACATCGTAGTCTTCAAAGTGGAGGGCCGTGACATCCCAATTGTTCACAGGGTGCTCAAGCTGCACGAAAAGTAAGTCTGACTTATGTGAGGCAGTTGCTGGAGAAATGGGTTCGGTTGCATGTAAAAATTTCCAGGTCCCTCTAATGCTCTTCTGGTGAGGGCATTGCTAGGACCGTGTTGTGGGACTATCACTTTTGATCGCAGCGTTACTTTGTGGGCAAGGAATATAACACCTAAAACTGTCGGAGCAGACACTTCCCACCTCTTCTCGATCAGCCGATCACTGCACACTGAAAGCGATATTTGTGCAACTGAGTCTCTGAATACGGCCCTTGCAATAGTTCATAGGAGCTGGAACAACTCTTGTAGGTGGACTCGTGTTACGTAGTCTCAATACACTCAAACCACGATATAAAGAAATATTGCTTATAACGAAGTAAATGAAAAGTACTCTTGCAGCAGATACAGGGCCTTTATACCTTTTTAATGAATTTTCATATACAACGAACCTATTTTCGTGCAAGATGCAACTTTGTCGTGATGAGGTCTGAGTCTACATAGTGTATTTACTCGCATAATAGGTGCACTTTTTTTTTTTTTTTTCAGAATATCCGGCTCGAAATTAGGGGTGCGTCAATTACGCGGGGTAAAATTTTTGAAAATGTTTTCAACTCCGTTCTGGCACTTTAAGTCTGCACATTTGTCAAGTAAAAGGTGACTTTATCGTTTACCAATTAATTCAGCGTAAAACAAGCATACCTACGAACCTTTTAATGAACAAGCGAGAGCAGTCAACTGCACGCACACACACACGTAAAATTTATTTACAAAAATGTCATAGGTGTTCCTCGTTTTCCCTATTCGGAGTCACAGTAGGAGAGCACACATTAATCCTTGCCGAGCGGGGATTCCTTTTTGGTGTCCGAATCACCCGCAACCCACAACATGTCATCCTCACTCGCATCCAGTGCGTTCAAGATGCCCATCCTCTTGAAGCTTTTCCTGACGACTTCGTCGGAGATCGTCTGCCACACTTCCACCATCCAAGCGCACAGCATTTTCACAGCCGGCGTTTTAATCTTACCACCTGGAGTCAGGTGATGTTGTCCTCCAGCCATCTATGTGGTGTACAGCCTTCGAACATTGTCCTTGAAGGCTTATTCAAGGACACGTCTAAAGGCTACAGTATCGATGTGAGGCCGCCGGGAATCACTGCCGGATCTGTGCGCAGCTCCTTTAGCTCATCTCGTACGCGGTGTACTAGGTGTCCACGAAAACTGACCAGGACAAGCATGGACGGGAGCAACAGACCATCCGGCCGCCGACCGCAGACTGTTTTCATCCAATTCACCATGAGTTCCGCGCTTATCCAGCCTTTTTCCTGGGCTCTGATTTAGATGCCTTGAGGAAAATTTGCCTTTGGGAGCGTCTTACGTTTAAAAACGTAAGGTGGTAGCTGGCGCCCATCCGCTGTCAGTGCCAGAATTACGGTGATCGTTGTTTATCAGCACGAGACGTTCTGATGACGCTCCGTGCACCTTTCTCTTCCACTGTCGTGTTCCGCGACATTTTAAAGCAAATGGGGGTCTAATCAGCATTGCCGATCTGGGACAAAATGAAGTCTTTCTGCTGTCGGAGCTTTATAACGAAACGGTGAAAGTTCACCACTTTCTCCTCATATGCTGCGGGCAAACGCTGGCACATGGTGGTCCGCTTTTGCTGTGCAAGGCCATGGCATCGCATGAAACGAGGTGTCCGTCCGGAGTTGGCTTTGAACACTTTTGCTTCGATGAGCTGCGCTCAGGCTATTCTGCGCGCCTCAGTCTGCACAATACCGTATATACTCGTGTAAGGGCCGCCCTCGTGTAAGGGCCGCACCCCAACTTTGAAAGCGGATATTTCGAAAAAAAAAAAAAACAAAAGTTCAAAATGTCCCGCCAGAAAAGTGTAGTTAGTTCATTTACAGCCAGATGGCGCTGCACGCTTTTCCGCTTTTATTCTACTTCCGCCGACGCGCCGACCACGCTGTTGACAGCGCGCCGCCATATTTGCCTTGTGCGGCCTCTTTGTTGGCATCGTTCCTAGCATCGTGTCGATACGTTGGCAGCGCGACTTCAGATCGGTGTCGTCGGTGTCACTTTGTTGGTTGTAGTGAACCCTGCAGAAGCCAGCGCACGTGACGGACGATGGGCCGGCATCTGAGATCATTCACTGCAGCATTTAAGCTGCAAGTGATTGACTATGCCGAGGAGCACGGGAAGCGGGAAGCTGGACGAAAGTACGACGTCGATGAGAAGCGCGTGCGTTACTGGATGAATCAGAAAGATGCCCTCGCCGCTACTAACAGGAGCCGAAAGGCGTTTCGCGGGAAAAAGTGCAAGTACCCGCAACTCGAAAGCGAGCTCGTCAACTACGTCGTCGACACACGAAGGGACGGCTACGCCGTATCGACTGACATGATACGCGTCAAAGCCCTCAGCATCGCTCGCCACATGGAAATACCCCCGGCACAATTCAAGGCAAGTCGGGGCTGGGCTACGCGGTTTATGAACCGTAACCAGCTTTCTATTCGGCGCCGAACGACGATTTGCCAAAAACTGCCGCGCGAGTACGAAGACCACGTCATTAAGTTTCATCGCTTCGTGAATGCTCTCAGGAGGGAGCATGAATACGACCTGTCCCAAATTGGGAATGCGGACCAGACACCTGTGTGGTTCGATGCACCGGAAAGCACCACAGTGGATTTAAAAGGTGCGAAAAGTGTGTCTGTGCGCACGACTGGTGCAGAACGCCAAAGGTGCACTGTGATGTTGTGCATCACGGCAGACGGCAGGAGGCTTCCGCCGTACGTCGTATTTAAAAGGAAGACTCTCCCAAAAGAGAAGTTCCCTCAGGGAATCGTCGTACGTGCGCAAGAGAAGGGCTGGATGTCCGAGGAACTGGTCGTTGACTGGATTAAGACCGTCTGGGCAAACAGACCTGGAGGGCTGTTACAACGGAAAGCCCTCCTTGTTTTGGACAGCTTTAGGGGCCACTTGACCGACCGCGTCAAGAACCGAGTTGCCGCAACTCGTACGGACTTGGCCGTCATTCCCGGTGGCCTGACGAGTGTGCTGCAGCCGCTCGACGTATGCGTCAACAGACCATTCAAAGTGGAATTTCGCCGATGTTACTCTGAATGGATGGCTGGAGGCGTCCACGAGAAGACCCCTACAGGACGGCTGAAGCGGGCGTCGCTCCAACAGGTGTGTGAATGGATTTTGAATGCGTGGCGTGCCATGTCAGTAGAAGTAGTTGCTAAAAGCTTCAAGGTAACGGGAATTTCGAACTCCATGAACGGCACCGAAGATGACCGTCTCTGGGAAGACGCGGACGCCGAGGCGAGCTCCTCCGAGAACGAGGACAGCGAAATGGAATCCGAATAAAAACATTTCTGGCATGTCATTTGTGACTCTTGCACTCTGCTACTGTTGCATAAACAGTACAGACCTTTGGCCTGTACTGCCTGTACTAAATCGGCCTGATTCGTGTAAGGGCCGCACCTAGCAAAATTTTCGAAAAAAAAGTGCGGCCCTTACACGAGTATATACGGTATGCAATGACAAGGCATAGCCGTCTTGTTGTAGCTCCCGTATATGCCAGACCAGTTCCTCTTCGACGTTCAGATACCTGCCGGTCTTCGCACCGCGGAAAGCTCGTGGTGTCTTCGTCGCCTTAAGTTTTTCTTCTTGATCTCTCAAGTACCGAATACTGATTTTTCCAACACCGAAATGCCTGCTTGCAGCCCGGTTGCCGGGCTCCAGCGCGTGCTGCACTGCCTTCAGCTTAAATCCAGCCATGTAGCTTGCGTATGTCCCCATGGTGGAACCAAAGTTGAATACACGACCACAACATACGCACACCGCTTGCAAAATGGCGTTTCTGTTTCTCTGATGGTGGTGATGGCGATCGAGTCGACCGCGTTGTACACGTGACCGCCAAGGAGTGCAGCGATTCGGAAGTATCAGTAATTGATGGAGCAGCCTTTCTTGTTTTTTTCGCTCATGGAAGCTTTTTTTTGTTTTATTTTGACAAAAACGTTGTTACGTCGTTTCACTTCAAATTTTTTGATTTGCTCGTTGATTTGCCTTCTATTTTTCTTCAAGGTATGGGGACCGCGTTCCAACCTTCTATTTTTCTTCAGGGTACAGGGACCGTGTTCCAACTGTACTGCTGAGGGGTAGAATCGTTTCTAATCACGGCCAAGCTCGGGGTGCACCTATTATGCACGGAATTAAAAAAATCTAACTTTTGGCGGCCAAGCTAGGGGTGTGCCTATAGTGCAAGTGCGCCGATTATGCGAGTAAATACGGTGTATGCAAATAGTTTCTTCTTTGGACCGACATGAAAGCATCTTGAACTTAGTTCAAAATATAAAAATTTCACTTTGAAGCGATAAAGAACAAAATTTTTGCCACCAAGATTTTCACCCACATTGATAGTTTGAATGGTGAATGCTCAGTCGTCACAACCTTCACTTCAGGCGGCAACTGGAGGAGAATAATTAATTAAATGTGTTTTTTCATACACTGCAGTGTTTGGTGATCATGCCTTGAGCAGGAAGATGTAATGTCTGGCGGTGCTACAACACCGAAAATGGGCATGCCTGCTTTCGCCCACATCTCTCGACTCACTGCGCTGCCATCAGAGTTTTTAGAACCATTACAAACAACACTAGCAGCAGACAGTGCTCCCGGCTGGGGTAAAGCATCGGCACTTTTGTGGAAGGTGACAGAGAGGGAGAAAGGGAAGAGGAGCTCAGGACCATGTCCACCCTGCGTGCTCCTCGGAAAATGTGACGTAATGGGTCTCGCTCGTCTAGAGCCGCCGTATGCTAACAACCCACCAAATACATCCGACTGTTCAAAAATATGTGAAATAAACTGTTTGTTGGAAAAGCCACATCTTCCTAGTACAGTCACACCTCATTAATTCGAACATGCTTAATTCGAACTCGCACTCTGGTCTTGTCAAAGCTATGTGTATTCCAATGGGCGAAAGTACCGGGTAATTTCAACGCACAAGCACTTGTGACAGTCAATTCCAACATACCGCGCTCCGAAAATGCTCTCAGTACCATGCCCAATCCCGCGACGGCACCTCCGACACGTCAAGGCTGCGCACGAAGAAGAAAAAAAAGAGAAGGTTGTGGGGGAATCTTTGCTCTCCCTCAAATGCCAATCTGAGACGCGCCTGTGTCACGCTTCTCTATTTTTTGTCCCTGCCACGTAGAGACCCTTCTCCTTTCAATGCCGTGCGCGAAGAGAGAAAGGGGAAAAGAAGAGAAAGCTGTCGCGGAGTGTGGTGGTGAAGTGGTTAGAAGAGGGGAAAGGCACCTGATTTCTGCAGCCCGGTCGGGAGCACGGCGCAGTGCCTGTTGCGGAGTGTAGGCTCGTCGATCTGCAACAAGCCGGTGCCACACTTCCCCGTTTCAGTCCCTGCCATGTAACGTAACGTAGAGACCCTTGTCCTTTCAGTGCCGCATGCGAAGAGTGCAAGAAAAAAAAAAAAGTTGCCGTGAGTGTTGGTTCTCTCTCAAATGCCAATTTGCTCCTCCCCCTGCGTGGAGATGCTCCTCCTTTCTAGTCATGTGCTGGCCACGCCCTGGCTACGGAGCAGAGGGTAGCAGCGGAGACACAGTCATTGTTGTCGTCTTCAGAGAGTGTTGAGGCTGGACTTAGCCGCGTGCTATTTCTCTTGCCAGGAGAACGCTGACGCCGCAGTTAAAATGCTTTGCAAACCGCGTGCGAAATTTATTGACTTGCTGCAAGGTGGAAGCAAACGTGTGCAGACGTGCATCACTGATTGCTTTAAATAATGACGGATGTTCTGTGATTTGTGAATAAATGTATGTCTTCTGAAGCGTCCCTCTCATGTGTTAGCTCAACGCACATGCGCCACTGCATGGCGAGCTCTCCGTTCATTTAGCTTTCATTAATTCGAACTTCTTTTAACTCGAACAATTATTTTGGGCCCCTTCGAGTTCGAACTATTGAGATTCGGCTGTACAGCTTCGATGTTTTAGTCAGTTCTGGTTTTGTTCAGTATCCCTTTAAATCACAAAAGCACACTGATTCTGAAATAGCCAAGTGAAGGCCTTAAAACTATTCAGTTTAACAGACAAGCATCATAGAAGAGCCTTTACAGACCCCATAATGCATGGCATATATCTTACACTAAGATAACTGCCTCTTGAAGTCTTAACTATTAAAAGCTTCTGCATGTCTGCCACATGTGAGCAGCGCTATGAATAAGAAAAAGAGGGCTCTCAACTCAATCATATTGGTGTGTTCAACTTTTTGTGGTTTCGTTCGAAATGAAAGCTGTCGTGAATCGGCATGATGCCGCTGACATCCTGCTCACCTTTCAGTGGCATCCTGCCTTCATCACTGGTGCTGTCAAGGCTGCAGCACAGTTCTCCACAACAAGGTGGAGAACTGTGCCGTCTTATAATAATGACTGTCTTATAATGATGCTACTTATTTTTGTTTTGTTCGGAATTTTCGTTTGTAATACGAAGGAAATCGCATTAATTTATTCGCTACGCTACGATTGTGTCACAGGCTGATTTTTTTTTTGTTTCTTTGGCAATCTTATACAAGTGCCACAGTATGCGACTCTGTCAGGCCAGTACCACTGAAAGGGATATGAGGTATAGTTGTTACATAAATGGAATGCGGCTTTATCTGTTTCTCCAGCCACCACTCGTGAAGTCTGTAAAGATAGTTATTGCCAGCTGGGCATGAGCTTGGAACATTCCTTCTCACCAGCTAGGGCAAGAGCGTGATGTTTGACGATATTCCAGCGATCTCTGAACGTTACAGCCGCTTGCAGTATAAGTTGACGGTGCTCATCTGTCTGCCGTCTGCAAAATAAAACGAAAATTGCAACTAATGCCACTTAAAAGGGAGATGTTTTGACGCCAGTTCAAAAATATTTGTGACAATTTTTTTTTTTTTTAAAGAGCCAATTGCCTAAACTGAAACTAGGCTAAATTTCTCGGTAATACAAAGCACGCCCAGATGTCTTTAATTTCACGAACAGTTTTAATCAAAGTGGGGTCATTCTTGATTCTAACATGGACTCAAAAAGGCAGTTTTTAATTAAAGAAAAGCACGAAATTTTGCAGCTGTTGCGATCAAACTAAGCCACATTTACTAAACCAGCTTTGCATTAACAATTGTAATCAATACATCTAACATGGTTTCATCAAATCTTTTCCATTTCTGTCTCATTTGCTCTGCTATTGTGTTTACATTCCACAATTAGTTTTTCTCGGGCGAGTTGGCACTTACCGAAGGACGTGTTTATCTAGGACAAAACTCGGCTGACATGTACAAACTTCCTTATACACTTGCAAAATAATAAAAGGCTACGATTGCAACTTTGCCCTCACCTTCCCAACTCATGACTTGTCACAGCGAGGTCCCTGTGGCCTCCTAGTGCACACACCTATGTTCACTAGCTTGGCATGGTTGCGCAGAGCTTGTTTTCATGATGTCTTGTATTTTTTTCTTTACCTTGCACATTAGGGCCGATGGGTCCGTGAAGATTCTCACCAAGGGCGACAACAACTCTGTTGACGACCGAGGCTTATATGCTCCTGGCCAGATGTGGCTCGACAAAAAAGACATTGTCGGCCGGGCAAGGGGGTGAGTTATGGCTTCTCTGCGACACCAGTTGCCTGTGGTTGCCACAGCTAGCCTGTTTATTTTCAGGCTTTCGTTCCTCTTTTTTTTATTGTGATAAGAGACTCTGATGCAAGAAACAAATGGGTATAAAAAGACACCTGTGGGTCTGCATAGAAACTTGAGTTGATAAGAAAAAATGCGTAACCTGCTCATAAAACATGCCTCTTATGAAAGACAAGATTCGCTCCCAGCGCACGTCTCTTATGAAGGAGTTCAAGCGTATGTAGCCCGTTATGGAGCTTACTCAGTATGGCAGGATTTCCATTCTTATTCAGATGTAATCTATGAACTTCGATGCAGTGAAGATACTGCTACATTTTTCGCCCTTTTACCTTATATAATATGCTCCTGCCACCTATTTAGATTGCTTGAGTGAAGTTCGCACTGATTCTGTCCACTTATTTATACATAGTTGAGGTGATCAGGTGTTAAACCCCATGTTTGACTTTTGCATTTTTGTTGGGGAGCATTGGGTGACGGGTGTGTTACACGTTGGTCAACAAAAAATGTGGAGCTCAGTCAGACTAACGCACGGAATATAATTTGCCCGCAGAGATCACTCAGACTCAAACTCGCCAAAATGTATCTTAAGTGGACTCGCTCGGACTCGCATTGGGTGAAATTATTTTAAACCAGACTCACTCACCCAAACTCATCATAGTATTGCTAACTTGGGCTCACTCAGACCCAGACTAACGGCTCGCTCTGAGCCTAGGCGAGGCGACTTGTTCGTTGACATATGACTAGCATCTTTGACGATGGCTTCAATTCTCTGTAACAGCAAAGTCTCCCAAGATTGGTGCTTTACTTGGCACATTTTGATCTTGTACACTTCAGTAGTGGCTGTAATATAGTAAGGCTATCCTTTATTGAAAGAGATAACTCACAAGATAGTTTTAGAGACTTCCCATGAAAGGATTTGCGAGTTGGAGGTTGAGGCAACTCACCCCCTAGCCACCCCCTGTAACTAATGCATTTAGTCAATAATTATTGAGCTGGTATATGAACGCTAGTGCATTCAAATATGTGCGAGTAAATGTGTGTGTAGGCGCAAGCTTGTGTGAGGTTAATAGTAATGCCTAATTGAGCAGTTGTCACCACAGGCTGGCAAAAACGTGGATGAGCTCATTCACTCATGAAATATAGTTTGAGCTTGGGGCGAATTTAGATTCAAGCTCGCCGAAATTTTCCCAGCCGAACTCGCTTGACTCGCGGCCTGATCTGAGTCCGAATGAGTCAATTCGTGAATGGGTTTGGCCGACCTATGGTGTGACATTGCAAATCTTCGTAGACATTTTGCAAAGGTATGCCACGTGTGACTGAGAAACACTACCATATACAGTCAACGTCCGATTTCCCTGACCCTCAAGGGATTGCCATAGCATCCGGAAAAATGAATGCGGCGAGAACACATTTTTTAATAGGTATTTTACGCTGACGGAGAAGGTTGTGGCAGGAGTACAGGATTCTCATTGGAATTCAGCAAATTCAGTGTTAAGGTGACTCTGAAAAGAGCTGAAAGAACGAAAAAAAAAAGTATGTGGCCTGTGCTGCCGCATTTGTAAACACTTAGGCACAAAAAAAAAGTAGCTTATATTTCTTTGCACGGTGTTCCACTTGCTTGCGATGATGTTTGCCTCAATTTCAGTTAACGTAATGCTGGCGTTGTACACTGATGACAATACCGTATTTACTCACGTAATCTTCGCACTCGCATAATTCTCGCACCCCCACATTGCTCAACAAAAATATGATTTCTTTTTTTCCTCCAGTAACTATCGCGTCTCCGAAAACTGCCGCAACAATGTCGTGTGCTCGTTCCAGCAACTGATGATGATAGCACGTGCCATCTCTTAAGCATCAAGCGTACTATTATTGCACAGAGATTCAAGCCAAGCCAAAGTGGCAAGTGTACGTTGGGGCGTGTTTTGTATGTTGTGTCGGTAATCTTGTCACGTTATGGGGCGATACTGAAGCTATACGGCTACTTTCAAGTTGAAAGTGATAGATCATGCACTAAACAACGGCAACAGGGCTGCTGGCAGGCGCTTCGGAGTCTACAAGTTTTGTGTTCGCTACTGGGGACAGCAGCTGAAAGCCACGAAGGCGCGTTGGGCCTGCTGTGTGGCTAAAACTGGGATTGATGGTAAACTTTATTTCTTTAGAAGGAAACTGCGGACAATTTTGTTGAATAGCCATCAGCCTAATACTGACGTTCTACGCTTACCTTTTGGGGGCTCCTGTTGAGCGACGAACGCTACCACTACGCTTGCAACGCCCACAAGCTTTGCGTGTAATATTCTAATTCTCGAATATTTGCTTGCACTTTTTGTGTCTCAAATAAATCTTGCCTTGTGTTGAACCTGTACATTTATTGTTGAGGTAAGTTTCAATTAGTACTTCTCAAAGCTTACTGTTAGTTGCTGGTGTGCGAATCTAGATTTGCGACCACTTCGTTTTCTTTCTCGCTCTGTATGTTTTCGTGAAAAGTTTTTCCCGCGTGATTCTCGCACCCCCCAATTTTGCATCTGTTTTCTGCCAAAAAAAGTGCGAGGATTATGCGAGTAAATACGGTAGTCAGTGCTCAGGCCAACTTCGAGCTCGTTGGCTGTGTAGGCACTACCTCTTTGATCTTGGTGTCGGAGTCGTCTGAATCCTCCGTAACTTGACGAATGATTTCATCATTGGTCAATTTCGTACACAGCTCGAAGTCTTAGTCAGCGTTGGCGAAGCCCCCAAGGGTTATCCTGGCTGAAATCGAAACACCGGCAAAGTGCACGGGTTGAAGATAGTTGCACGCGCGGTCCACTCCAGGCCAGACGGCTGACCGTCTCAGCATCCAGTATAAAGCTCCCGTAACGAAAACAGTTCAGAGGGTCTGTTGCGTAGCCGCCTTCCACGAGCCTGCAAACATGCTGACGACACACTATAGTCCAACAGTGTAGCTTTTTCCTCTGTTGGAGCACAGGCTGTAAAGCACCATACGGTCCTAAGCTACAGCTGGCAACGGATCGGCGTGCGCTGGATTGCGGCATTTTCGGTTATGAGGGTACGGCAGCCCTGGAACAGTGGGTTCGAGGGTCCAAAAAAAAAAAATCGAAATGGCGGCATCGATAGTGACTTCGAGTCTGTGGTTAGCAGTAAAAAGTATGGGAAATTGTGTGGCGAATGCTATGAACATATGGAATTTCGGACTATTTAATACATTCACTCTAAGGGGAACTTGGCGGTGCCACAGATGAGTTCGGAAAATTGGGCGTGTCCGGAATTTCGGGCGTCCCGAGAAATCGGTACGACGACTGTAAATCTGCGCAGTAATTAGCGGTATGTGGAAATCAAGCCTCCAAAGTTATATTTATCACTGCAGGACATCAGTCGTTTATGAATGCCCTATTGAATGTTTGTTTGAATGTTTGTTCATTGGGATCAATTATGAGCAACTGTGTACTCGGGGCTTTTCTCTCGATGCTTCAACTCTGTTGCTTTTGCATTCGGTGCAGACCATTGTTAAAGGGAACATGCAAGTGTGGGGGCTGAAATACACTTCGGTCTCTAGCAAGTTTGGAGCAAATGATTCGCGGTAGGTGGCACTGGTCACCCTATGTGTGAATTCGCAGTTTGTGCCGCCTCTAGTTGCATCTGCAGCTCTTTCATTCACGAAGCCGGATCTGCACATTCGCATAGTGTTCCCTTCACCTCTGGTATGCTGTGCATATTACCTGCTATATAGCACATACTTGGCCACCCTTTGTTTCTTCACTCTTTTCTAATAGCAGCGAACACAATAAAGTTTACAAGCCGGGAAAGTTCTTGCTCTTTAAGTGAAATACCATATGACTGGTTCACGCCTGATAGGTGTCTAATACTTTATTGGTTAAGATGTACAGTAGTTGAGCCTGGTTGTATCGAATTATTTGCCATATTCAATGCTTATAACATTCCTTTCAGTATTTCATGCACAACTAGCATATCACTGTACCGCTCATGTATTGAACTCTTGTTCACCACCACTTTTGAAATATATTGTCTGCTATTGCGCCGATCTGCAGCACAGCAAATTTCTTGCTTCTGGTCTGCTGTTGCTTATCTCATTGAAGAGTTTTATGCTGATTGAATGACACTACAGAGCAGCCGTGGAACAGATATAGACAGTAAAACTTGTGTTGAGTCTAGTTGGTACATAGAAAAATAAAAACTGAACTTCTTTGGTGGGAATAATACGGAAAAATAAAAAAGAGGTGTGGAAAGAAACACTTTTTAGCTATAGACAGGTATGGAAGAAAAATGTGTGTCTCAAGATACGGACGGCTCATCCATAAACAATTTTATTTGCACTCTATAGTGTCAAATTGACCTGCTGCGGTGGTCTAATGCGTACAGGCCTTGACTGCTGACCTGAAGGTTTCAGGATTAAACCCTGGACCTTGGCAGCAGCATTACGTTAGAGGCAATTTGCGAAGGCCTCCACTGCAGCGTGTCTCATATTCATGTTGTTTAGGGACGTAAAATGGCAAGTACTGTCGTATTACAATGACAACTTTACTTTAGAAAGCTGTACTGCTGCACAGCTGTGTAGTACATTAAATAGTGATGGCTGGGAAAAGTAACTTCCGTCAAGCGAAGCATATCACTTGTGCCCATTCAGGATCAAAATGAGGGTTACAACGCTGCTTCAAAAATGTTTCGCAAGTGGGACAGCGTGATGGGCTGCAGTAGCAGTACAAATTCAATCCAGCACTTCTGTGCTTTTGGGTGCCTTCCATACTCGTCATGTCAACTGTCAGAGGTGCCAGAGGATATCACAAGGGGTAATCGCTGTTTTTGGTTGATTTAGGAGTTGCAGTTTGCTTATCACCTGACGCCAGCCTTGTTGTTAGGACTTTACATTTCTCCATGCTACTTCAAAGCTGTAACTGACGGTGCCTGAAGATCTGCTGCTGATGTTTGCAAGCTGCTGTTGTTGTTACTTTACCCTCTCCTTAGAATACTTTCATACAGAGGAAACACACTGGTGTTTGCAGCACAATCAATTGCAAACAGTTGAGCAAAGATATTTCTTACTTATGAACAACTCTGCCATATTTCGTGTTCAGTCACTCTGGTATCTAGGAGTGTGCCTGACTCGCAATCTTTCATGGTCACTTCAATTACGTCTATCTGTGCTAAAGCATCACAAACTTTCTTTTTTCACACTCGCCATAATCTGTATAAATCAGTAACTAATATGCAAGTTAGCGCACCTAATGTTCTTTTTCCCACAGTTATTTGTGTAATTGATATGGTCCCCTCATCCAACTTTCAGGGTGTAGAAAAGTTTGCCATCTGTTTCATTACTCGCAATTACTAGTGCGAGTCCTGTATTACGAAAATAAAGGAGGAACATTTCTTGCACCCTCTTCAGGTTTGCCAGTGCCTCATCCTTTTGTCTGCTTCACAGATACACTAACAGCATGACACGTTCCCTCCCTTTGGTAACTCTACTGTGCATGTCTGTACGGCTATATAATCGAGCACCTTCAACGTATCTGGCAAAATGAGTAGTTTTCATCACTAATTACAAAGCATTTCATGACCATCTACTCGGACATTTCATGCTTACGTAGTTTCTTGCTCGATTGCCTATTTAATTATGTTCCCGATCTGTTTCCTTGTACAGCAGTTTGCCGTTGCATTATACTATCAAAAAGAACCAGCAGTCTTAGAGTTGAAGCACTTGATAAACGCAATTTCTCACTTTCCTCTCTGCGACGAATCCATTGATTCACAGTTATTGTAGCCAGGGAAAACGCTCGTGATAAACTTCTGAGCACAATGCCTTGGGCACCAACGGGAACTTTGGCACCGGGTAGCTGGTCACATTGGAGTTAAGTTTTTCTTGTATATTTCAAGCATTGCTGCAGATGTATCAACTATCTCTGGCTGGAGGAATTAAGCGTCTTGAAGGTAGTGGTGCTGAAATGAATTGCTAAATATCTTCTCTATGGGCGTTTAAGGCTTAAATACAATTTACACTTTATTAGGCATCCTCTCTTTATTCTGTCCTTATTACAAGGTAAAAGGAGTTAACGCTGAGAAGCAACGCTGTCTCAGCGGCAATTCATGCAAATGAAAAGTCACGTTGAGCAGTGGCATCTGCGTGGTGTACTGATGCACAGGAATAAGAACCACCACAACGCAAATTTAATTGACAGGTCCTCACTCGTACTTGTCTGCTAGCTTATAATCACAATCGAACTACTGTTTGCAGCCTGTGTTGCAAGTATGACTTCATTGTTACAGCAGATAGGTTCTGACGAAAGGCACCTGCCAGCATTTTCACGTTACCATTTCATAATTACACATACTGACCAATAGCTTTCTACTGCACTGAAGAAAACGGATACTATAAACATTGATTCAGTCTCTTTACAGCGCTAAATAGATACATTACATTAAGCGAGCATTATTTTGCCTTGAATAGATGTTGAGAGGGACATGAGCGCCCCCAACAGTTGGGAGGAGGTGCTGGAGCTGACTGGCCTGACAAAAAGTTGACGTGCTCGTTTTTTTGTTGTTGTTCTGGGCTTGTGGTGTAATGTCATCACGGTAAAACATACAGCCGCCCTAGTCACAACCATAGTTTTACTTTGATGAGGCTGCATCCCGCACCCATGCAAGGAGCAACGAACTTTACAGTCATTTACGTACAAAGTGGTGCTAGAGGTGGTGGCGGTTAATTCTCTTTGTGAATGCTCCCACAGTAGCTCTTTCGTTACTTTGCTTCATTTAATAGTCTATGTGAGAGATCGCATTAATAGTCTTTTCGCAGCTTTCTAGTTCTGTCTGTTCAAATGGTAGCTGCATTCTTTCCCATCATCTTTGTACATCAGCTGCTGGTCATAGTTTTATGTGACCATCTTCCTCACTTGTATCGCCTGCACATTGGAGGTTTCACGCCCTCGCGATCTTTTCAGACAGGCAGGTATTTTTTAGTGCCATATGAAATGCAGCGGTAACCTTTGTGTGGTGCTATGCTACATTATAAATTTTTAACAGCTGAAACATTCATTTCTTGATTTCATGAACTTCCCAGTTTAAGGAAATGATTCAAGCGCACATGTGGCTTCTTTAAACCAAGTTTCAACTCTAGATGTGCTCGTGAACTTTCCTTTGGCTATTAAGGAAGAAAATCAAATTGAGGCAGTGTAAATACAGCACATTGAAATCTACGACCTCTTGCTATTGTACCAGTGAGAAAGCTTTGGCATCAAATTGAAGAAGAAATAATTGGCCTCCATTTTCTATAGTTCAAAGCTTTTCTAGAATTCTCGCCGGATTATAGAAATCTGGTTTTTAAATAATGGTATTACCAGCCTAAACTATTCCGTAGTTGTGCTTTAGTGCACATTTAGGGACCCTAGCTGTTTATTTGAAGTGTCCAGCTGGTATAGACTGTAAGGGGTTTAGCAGAAATAGAACCTGTGGAATGTCATCTAACATATGTCGTTTCATAGTGAGGTTGATTGCGTGCTCACCAACAGCTGTAGTATGACATCAGCTGTGGGAGATTTCCGCCTCTTGCCGTCATTGTTAAGCAACAGATGCCATAAATATACATTTCGCTGGGGAGATCAGTGTTGAATTCTTTCATATTACTATCAAACATGCAGAAGGACTACAGAGCAATTTTCAATAGATATAATATTAATAGACTAGAGGGACATAATATTTAGAATACTATTGCGCTAATGCAGGTTCCACATCACAGACAAGTTTTTCAAAAGGAATTTCCCCTCTGCCTACCTGTACCACCCGTACACACGTGGTGTCTGCACAGATAGTCAGATTATTTTTTCAGCGATGCAATGAATGGAGTGCTGACACAACCCTCGCCCACCCAGTGAATTTCTAGAGTTTCTATTGCCTCCCTTTCTTTTTGTTAACCTCCAGTGGGAATCACAAAAGTAGCACCATATGCCGGGGTTCAACCTTCGCACTTTTTGCAATGCATCGCCTATAATTCTTCCCTTGATAGCAATCTAACAGCCGAATGATACTAAGCCATTCATTGGTGCATCTGCCCATTTGGCTTTTTATACACTTTGCTGCAGGCAAGTGAAATGGAGTACACGACTCCTATTCTATGAGCTGTAAACTTTGATTGGTGCTTCTCGGAACAGCACGGCTTCTCAGGTTCCAACGCTGTGGAGCATAGCTGTGCAGCCTTATGAGGAGCTGTGAACAGGATGCCAAGACCACACTTTTGCACCACTTGCTTGAGCCGATGGAATGGGCATTGGATGTTGTTATCAGTGCTGTCCATCCAATACGATCGAGCACCATACAATATTCGCTGCTGCTTCATAGTTCAGCTGAGACGTTCTTCAAAAAAATTTTTGCCAGGAGTGTGTGAGCTCCACTAATTCCACATTCGTTCAAACATGCTTCTCCGCTCTGAGGAGAAGGTCACAGTAATATGAACACATTTGCATATTCCATTAATCTGAAAGGAATATTGATGTTTGCCTGTTTGACTACATCGTGGTTGGCTGCAGATATGAAAATATTGAAAGAGGGGAAGGCTTATCTTTTTCATTAGTTGTAAAACTGTGCGGTGAAGGGAAAATGGTAAACAAGTTATAATGAGTGTTTGCAGATTTACTTATAGTAAGCTTGAATGTGTTCACTTATTTTTCATTACAGGTTCGTCCCATACGTCGGTATTGTTACGATATTAATGAACGACTATCCAAAGTTTAAGGCAAGTATAGAGCAGCTTTGTTGCTTGTCCATTCCTCTTTGCTGGGTTGTTTCTTTCTAGTATACATGTTAGTAAGTTTATGTGTATGCCTCGGAATCACTTCATCACTTCTCATTGTGTGTCACGTTCTGAAGGAGAATTCGAGCAAAGCTAGGAAAGAATAACGGCTGAGTATCCTATGCAACCAATCTGTGACTGCAGCAACATCTGCATGACGCAGTTACAATCAGAGTGACTGTAAACATGCAGCCAGAGTTGAAATGTACAGATTTCAGCCTTTAACAGTTCTCTTCACCAGAATTGAACCTGTATGTATCCCCTTCAGCATAGAATAGGCCCAGTGAACCAGACAAGTTTGGGCAGCCACTATCAATGGATTTGAATTGAGGCATGGGCATAGGATGAAACAATTGTGCACTCTTTCGCTGACACAGTAATGTTTAACTCAGTGAGTTCATACAGTGCTCATTAGAAACAGCGACACCAATAAAATGTTCGTTCAAGAATTAATAGTATTTGTATGTTGGCCATCTGAGTTAATAACAGGACATAGTCCTCAAACATTCATGACTGTTGCGCAACACACACACGGATTAGAAAGAAACACCAAAGCCCATAGTGTCTATTTCGATCTCTGTGTGTATATGCAAAAATATGAATCGGTTTCACCTTCTGCAGTTGTTGGTATTGCCTCAAGCATGCCTTTATCAAACAAGTGCATGACCAAAGCCTGCTATGTGTTATCATATGCAGTACAGTCCCAGCGACTTGTTCTGTTACAGGTTGCGAGTGCACTAGTGTTGTCAGCCCTGTTTGTGCAGCTGACCACGAAACAATATCGTTAGCCGAAATACAGACGCTTGCAATGCAAGCGACTCGTTACGTTACAGGTCGCGAGCGACTCGTTACGTTACAGGTCGCGAGCGACTCGTTACGTTACAGGTCGCGAGCGACTCTCTTGTTGCACGCATTGTTATAAAAAAAAGCTCTTTATAAATTAAGTGCTCGACTAAATGCACTGGAGTTTCGCCAAGTTGTTTGTGAGCACCCAAAGATTAACCTGCCGACCACAGATTATGAGCGAAAATGGGGTGTCGTGGCCCCTGTAAGAATGCAAGCAAGGCTAGGAGGCAAGCAAAGGGGACTATATTTGTCTTTCGTGTATGTAAATAAAATTTCATCTGGATATTTTTATGCCAAGTTCACATGTTCTGTTTGACTTTTTCATGCACTAGTTTGCTGTGCATGCACATATGCAATACCGCAAAAGCAGTAACAGTACTGGTCATGGAGCGTCAATCGTAAGCTATAACATCATAGAAAGGCATACAAAGAAAAGTTACTCAAACTTGATCATAATGTCGGCAGCTTTTATATGTTTGCCAAGTTGAAGTGCAAAAATATGTTACTCATGCCAGAGTGAGCCATTGCTTCAAGCCTTCAGTATCGTGGAATGCCGAGCAAAGCAAGCTCACCCCCCCCCCCCCTTTCTCCAAAGGGGAAGAATAATTCTACCAGATTTGGAGAGAGGGCGCTTGCTCGGCCCCGGACCGGGTCATTAAGTCTTATTTCATGCTTATTTCAGATCTCCCAAAAAATTGAGGACGGTCTTGCTCGGCATTTCATTGTAGTTGCCAATATGGAAATGTTTTGCAGGAAATGGCTACAAAACACTAAGCAGATGTTTCTTAATTTTGTTAGTATTGATACCATGACATAGATGACCAGGGTATGCAGCTTGCAAGATTACACTGTTCCATTGAAGCAGAGAGCATTTTCTGTGAAATAACAAAATATTTTACATTCTACAGGTGTTTACTTAGCGATTAACTATGATAACCGCTGCGTGCACTTCAGCCATGGATGCAGCAAGCTAATAAACACCACATGTAGTGCGTTTTGTGCAGTTTTCTCTTAACCTGCAACTGTCATTACTGGCTACACTAGCAGCTTTAGCACTATGTAGCACTCCCAAGTGTGCATAACTATCTAAAGCTCCAATCTCTTACACATAGTGCCTTGCATTTTTTTATTTTTGTGGGCTTGGAATTTGTAACTTCTGGATGCATTTTCATGGTATGTCTTATGATGGTCAATAAAAGTGCTTCTTCGTTTTTTTTTTGCAGTTCCTTGTGCTAGGATGTCTCGGATTATTTGTGTTGGTTCATCGGGAATAGGACTGGCTGCGTTGTGACGCTCACTGCCGCCGACATCAACTGTTGTGGAACTGCGCAGTGTTGTGGAACTGTGCAAGTTGATAGCGAGGGACTTTCTTCATCCTCGCTGAATGCCCGCATGCTGATTTAGTGGCTGCATGCCATGCATTTTGTTTCGTTTTCATTCTGTCCAAGATGGAGGAAAAGTTTTGTCAAGGTGTTCACGCTGCGGGCACCTTTGTATGCGTGTTATACAACCCAAAATCAGGCAATGTTCACTATTGGAACAAAAACAAGGCAAAAGACATACCATACTTATCTATGTTATAAATATATGTCATCACATCGCATCTTTGTATGGGTGGTTGGAGCACATGGAACTGAAATAAACGTAACTGTGTTTTTTCTTTTTTCTTTGTCCGGCAACTTCATTTCTGGCTTTGTTAATTTTGATTTTGTGTGGTCTACCTACTACATGCATAGTTGGAAGCAGGTAAAAAAATCTAAGGGTCCATCTACTACTGTGAGGACGGCAGCCACTGGCACACTAGCCTCCATCATGGAGGGAATAGTTTTGTCCACTGGATATAAAATCGCGGGCTAACTTTCTTCATGATGCTTGTCCATTGTGTTCACAGTAGGCATCTATTACTGCATGGTATTGTTTGATATGAAGTAGTGCTGACAAGGGCCCTATTGGCGCCTCAACAGCATGGACAACCGGCATGACCTCATCCTCTATTTGATGCTGACAGTTTGCACTGAATGGAAAATGAGGGCATCCTCATTCTTTTGGTTGTCAGAGCAGTGCAGATAAAAAGAGAAACAGAGTTCTCTATCTGGGCATGATGCATCGAATATGAAAAAAAAATTAAATTTGGCCACTAGACAGATGCAATGATTTCAATAGCAACAAATTGGAATCTTGTTCAAAATCAGATGAGCAGATAGATATCTGACATGGTGTAACTCAACAGAACTCTGGTGTAAGGAAGTGGGGCTGCTGCAGTGAGCAAAGGAACCATCGTGCTGGCTATCACCTGGGCAAACTGGGGGGGCCAATACACAGCACATAAAAAGGCGTGGGTCAAATGGGCAGGTGGAATAGGACAAAATGGCATGGTAATGGCCACCAAACAAGGGGAAAAGCTCAGTTTGGCAACTCTTGATCATCATCATTGTGAAAAACTTGGAGGTTAGTTGAAACATACACCAGTGGTGGCACAGTGAACTTGGGGAAAAAGAAAGTGGAAGTATAAGGCAAAAGAAGTGCTGTACAGCTGTAGTCGCTCACTTCACCACTAGACTACACCGATGTGTGCAAGTGCCCCAGCGAGCTGACCAAAACTGTTATTCTGGTTCGCTTGAGACCAGACGACGAAGTCGCATAGGCCTTTACATTTGCCGGAGATGATTCGAAGTTAAATGCAATCATTTTTTTTAGGGGCGAAGCTCCTTAGGGCGTGGGCTGTGCGTCCCCTGTAGCCTGTATGTAGCCACCTCTAGTTTAGTTCTTGCAGTGTTCACTAGATGGCGGTACCGTCCCTTGTATGTAGCCACCTCTAGTTTAGTTCTTGCAGTGTTCACTAGATGGCGGTACCGTCTCCTGTATGTAGCCACCTCTCGTTTAGTTCTTGTAGTGTTTACTAGATGGTGGTACTTGTAGCTGATGATGAAAAGATGCAAGATGTTATAAACTAGAAAGCGGTACTTGTAGTTGATGAAAGACGCGAGATCTTATAAAATAGGAATGATGTCACATATGGCGCGTGTCATTGTTTGAAGGCAATCGTTCGATTTAGTGTGGCGACGTACGCTAGGGGGAGCGATGTAATAAAATCGAGTGGGCAAAATGTACAGAGGATTCATGGTTTACCAGGTTTACCTCCGGAGCTTCGCCCACTCATCATCATTCACTTCGTGGATATGGCGGAATTGTTTGTCTGCCAATCGTATTGATCTCCTCCTCTGTGAGACCTTTCTGCGCCCAATGTGGTTTTTCAGTGCATCCAGGATTGACCCACTTTTGATCAAGTGAAGATGTCATGTGATGAATTCGTGTGACGCCATGCTGCCATTTTTTAATCACTCGTTTTTACGACGCCGATAGTTACCCTCAGCGTTTGATGAGGCACCGAAGCCGTTAAGGCTTAAGATGACTTTAAAATGGACGGTCGACCACTACATTTTTGCTGAGTCCGAATTGGCTAGCTAAATTAACAAGGGTAACATCAGGTGGTGTTTGCGTGGCTACGAAAGGCGTAGCGATCATGGCAAGTTTTTTTTTAGTATTTCGGAAGCCTGTCGCTGAGCACAGTAATTTGGGGTGTCAAAAACACATCCATATTTGTTTCGTGTTATATAGCCTAAGATAGTGACTGGTAGTAAGGTCCACTGATTCAGCAGTGGAGGTCGGGTGGTCGGCTGCAGGCCTGAGGCACGTTGTACGGAGCGGGCGAAGACGGCTTAGTTGCAGGCCTAAGCAAGGCGTGCGTACGGGAGGGGGGCGCCACCCTGGTCAGCCAAGAGTGGGCGTGCAAAAGTCAACTCTGTATATTGATAAAATAGGGAAGGGGGCGCAGTGGCGAACCTTCATCTCTCGAAGAGGAACCCTGCGCACGCTTATGGGCTTGAGCAAGTTCACAAGTCACCGATACCGAGGAATGTCCATCCCGAGCACAATCGTGGTAGGCGAAGGGCTAGAGCTGCCACTCTTCTCAAGCAGATCCACAGTGAGGAGCGTGGCGGCAGCGTACCGCGAGAGCCGCGCCAATTCCGCAGTCGTCGTCGACTCCAAACAGCAAATCACCAACTGCGCATCGGTTCACACTGATGATCCAACGATTGCCGAGCAAGTGACCATCGCCCTGGCCATCCTGGACGGTGAAAGGGAGGTCATTTATAGTGAGTCTAGGTCAGCTATTCGCGCTTTCGAGCGCGGTGTCGTCTCCAAGAAAGACCTGCGCGTGCTCCAGAGCGGCGGCCGCGATGGTATTAAGCATCACGTACTGATCTGGCTTTGTGCACATGTTGGACAGGTCCAAGGCGCTCTGCTCTCCCCTACCTCAACGAGTCTGCTCACGAGACCGCGCGCGCGCTAACCGACCGCGCCGGTTCCGGGCAACAATTTGGTGTTGCGGAAAACAGTGACGTGCCTGCCACGTACAGCGAAATAAAAAATTTTTACTTGGCGCGAAGACTATATCCACTCCCTCATCCAGAACTTAATAGGCCACAGACCCTTACGCTCCGACTACTGCAGACCGACACTTACCCAAACCTGAGATCTCTTCACGCTATTTATCCTGACGTGTTCCCCTGTGACGCTTTCTTCGCATGTGGGGATGCATCCACGCTGGTGCACATGCTCTGGGAGTGCAAGGCAATGTGCACTAACCCCGACACTACATCGGTCAAGTGGGACGCGACCCTAGGCAGCTCCCTTTTGGCCGACCAACTTTGGACTGTCCAGCAGGCCCGCGGAGCGGCCGATAGGCTTGGCTTAGCGGTCCGTACGTGGGAGTCACCCGCTGAGCGCTGACGCGTGCCTTGCAGGACCACAATAAAGTTTCGCAACCAACCAACCGATGGGCTTTTCTGAAGAGTACTTTGTTGCTTTAATTTTGCTATCTCTTTGGCTGGGGTTTAGGAGTGCCACAAATCCATTTCGCTGAACTTCATAACTTGTTGTATCATCATCACCATCATCTTAAGTAAAGCTATAGCTGGATGAAGTATAGAGCGAGATCACACGTCTATCACGCCGCTCCCGGGTGTGATCCAAGTCAAGATCCTTGACGATGTGGCACATACCCACGCTGGAGGATTGGCCAAGAACCGGATAGTTTTCATGAATTTATTCCTAATAACAGGTTAAGATTGATCTATTTACGAGAAATAAAAGAAAGATGCAACAGGACGAATTTGATGGCTGAATTGTAAATGATCTGTACTGTAATGCAATAAAGCGGCGTATTTGATTTAATGTGAATTTGGAAATGTCAAAACCTACTGAAGAATAATTTCAACACTTAAACCTCTTTGAACTTTTGACGAACTTCTGCAATGCGTCAACAATCTACCCGTTGCTGTGGCCAAGAGACAAAGCCCCAAAAGAAAGCAAATTTTGAACATTAGGTATGATTCCGAGAAGGTGGAAAACGGCACCTAAAGTGCTTTTAAATGCGAAGCATTTCTTAGCGAACTTCGGCGACTTTGAACGTATCTATCTATCTATCTATCTATCTATCTATCTATCTATCTATCTATCTATCTATATCTATCTATCTATCTATCTATCTATCTAATCTATCTATCTATCTATCTATCTATCTATCTATCTATCTATCTATCTATCTATCTATCTATCTATCTATCTATCTATCTATCTATCTATCTATCTATCTATCTATCTATCTATCTATCTATCTATCTATCTATCTATCTATCTATCTATCTATCTATCTATCTATCTATCTATCTATCTATCTATCTATCTATCTATTGTTACGAAGCGCGCCTCCGACGACGTTACGAAGGGCGCCACGAATTTCACCGCTGCAACCACTGTTTACGAAAGACGGCAACGCCAACACGGTCCCGAAGACGTCACTGCTTCGAACTCCGCCTGGAAGGTCACCAGCTGTTTGGTAGCGTAGGTTTCTCAGCTCGCGACTGCTTCTGCGCAGAGCTGATAGACGAGCCGGCAAGACGACAGCGAGTTAAACAAGGTTTATGTACAGCATATATACAGAGGTGTTACAAATTCGGCACTGACGCCGAGAGACTCGGACAGCCGAACTCTCTCCTCTTGCACATAGGTCTACTGCTCGCGACGCGCCGCAGGGCTATTTTTATATGCACCGGGTGGATTCTTTCAGTAACCAAATGTCCAACCAGAAGCACCGCTGGTCGTGAGGTCAGAATCCTCCAATAGGGTCGCCTCTGGGCCGCGTCATTTTCATCAAATCTGGAGCCGCTGTGCTGCACCTGGCTGCACCCAAGGACGAGTGACGTCGCCACGCATTGCGTCAAACTCGCCAGACAGAAAGGTGCCGATTGCTTCGACTGGCTCGCTGGCTGAGGTGACTCACTGTGCGTGCGCGGCAGAAAGGCACCGTCTGGTGATGACGCCGTTGAGTTGTTCGCGTCAGGCGGGCTCGCGTGCTGGCCTGGACACAGATTGCCTTTTCCAGAGGCATGGACGTTCGCTGTGGACTCGCAGGCATAACAGCACCCCCACCGCCAGACAATGCGCCGGAAAGACGAGCTGCTTCCACGTGGCTCGGATGTCAGGCGCGCTCGTTCGCCAGGTCCCTCCAGGTTCGCCTCCAGGGCCATGGGGAGAATGCAGCTCCAGACTCTGTTCCGGGAACACATCCCATTCTCGAGGACGGATTCCAGCTCCACTGGCTTGTCGCCACAACTTGTCGACCTGCTTCGCTCGTCTCTTCTGACGATCTTTGATCTTAGCACTTGTCGATGGTTCTGCAACTTGTGAAGAACGGTTCGAAAACAGACAAAACACGACACAAGCAAGTGCCCTCGGTCACCCGACAGAACACCAGACAAATTATATTACAACGTATACCTAGCTACGTGTCTATCGAAATTTCGTTCCCTCTACACCAAGAGGCACATGTGGGACACAAGACTCTTAAAATGAGAACTCAATTTTTTCCACGTATAACAACGTAACGAAATAAAATACAACATAAAGTTGGCTCCTTGAGCTCACTCTGGACGATAGCGCTCAGCTAAGGTCGTGACGAGGTCAAAATTTTGCCCCGAATCGCCAGCGAGAAACCGAAAGGTGGAGAAGGTACTAACCAAAACGCACGGCTCAATGCGTCTGCATTAGCGTTTAGCTTTCCTTTTTTTGTTAGCGAACGTCAAAGTTGTGCTGTTGGAGCATTATGCTCCATCTCAGTAACCGGCCAATTTTAGGCGACGATACCTATGCGGTACCAAGAGCTGCTCGTACTTGCGACGTTGCACATCTGTGTAATTACAATAGGGGAGTCCAGATTTCTCATAAAAAGAAACATTCCTTCTCAGGTCCTCCTTTTGGACTTCACTTAACCTAGACTCTAGGTTCAACTGCTCCAAGATTACCTCCGATCCCCTTTCGATTACATCACTAGAACTCAAAATTTCTGCTCCCTCTTCCTCTGAAGCACTCAACAGCAGATTTACGACCGCTTGACGTGGCGCGTATGGTTTCATCAAGTTACTGTGGTAAATTTTGTTCAGCCGCCTTCCTAATTTCATTTCATAATTGATATCAGAAAGCTTCGATATTACTTTGGCGGGCCCTTCCCAATGAACCTCAAGCTTGTTCTTTTTGGACGGCCGCAGCAGCATTACCTGACTTCCTACTTCAAAGGCACGCTTCTTCGCCGATTTGTGGTAGTGCTCCTTCGACAACACTTGTGCAGCTTTCATGTGGCTTTCCACTAGCGCTTTAATCGAGAGGTCCTCACGTTGCTTTCGAATGAGCGTCTCTCGATCAACCCTCGACAGTTCGCTCCCACTTTCCGCTACAGGCGAAAGCGTTGCACCCCTCTGACTCAATGGCGCCATGTCGTCTCCCCCTGCTACGAAAACCGCGCCAGTCACTTCGGCGACGGGCTGCTCGAGTGGCTGCTCACATGACTCACACGGAGAATTTTGTGTCTGAGGTTCCGTCGACTCGCCGCCAAGGTCACACAGATCTGCTGCTTTTGAACTTGTTTCCCCACATTGAACAAGATCAAGCTCCCGCGAAAGCTTCCGCGCTTGCGATCGCGTGAGGGCCATGTAAGCTAAATTGGGGAAGAACGATTTACCCTGCTCTTTGAAAAGCTGCTCTGAGTTGTTAGAGAAAAGATAAGGAAAACGATCGGGAAGCGCGGCAGACACAGCCGCTTCGGTGCGAAGCTTACCGAACGGGCCTTCAATGACAACCGTAGCGATTGGTAAGCAAGCACTCTGCTCCTCGGCGACTTGCCTGATCCACGCGCATTCTCCTGTAAAGTCATCCGGAGACACCAATGAAGGATGGACAACGTCCATGGTTGCCGCTGAGTCTCGAAGTGCTCGACACGTTTTCCCATTCACCCTAATTTCTTGGAGATACGGCTCTAACAACCGCATGTTCTTTTCCGATTTTCGGATTGTTGCAAAAGCAAACTTTTGCTTACAGTTTATCGCGATGTGCGCTTTCTTTTTGCAGTTGTAGCAGATCAGCGGCTTCCGTTTCTTTTCCGATTCTAGAATAGTCGCAAACTTTTGCTTACAGTTTATAGCGATGTGCCCTTTCTTTTTGCAGTTGTAGCAGATTCGCGGCTTCCGTTGATCAAGTTTCTTTGAAAAGCCCTCTTTCCTTTCATCCTTTTCAACGCGCACTGCTCTGCTATGCAACTTTCGGTGAGTATAATACTCCTCAGCTAACTCTGCTGCCTTGTTTAGCTGTACTTCACCAAGTTTGTCCTGCAGCCAAAGCTTGACATCCTCCTCGATGCAGCGGTAGAATTGCTCCAATGCAATGTATTCTACCACTTTATCGCGGTCGTCATAAGCACCTTCGTCCTTGAGCCATTCAATTAAAGTGGCTTTAAGACGAAACGCGAAGTCAACGTATGACTCATTCCCCTTTTTAGCATACCGGAACCTTTGCCTGAAAGCCTCGGGTGACAACTTATAACGTCTCAAGAGCACTTCCTTAACCTCGTCATAGCTCTCAAACGATTCCCTCGACAAGCAAGTTATCGCGTCGGACACTTCGCCGGGAAGAAGAGCTAACAGGTTCTGCGCCCAAAGAGACCGCTCCAAAGCATTTCGCTCACAGACGTGTTCAAACTTGACGAGATACTTCGCCATTACTTCGCCTACTACGAACGGTGGCAGTTGGTCGCGAATTTTCTGACCGCTGACCTGAACTGTCGCAGAAGCTACGCTAGGCACCTGCGAACGCTGTAGGATTGCCAATTATATTCGTTTCAACTCAAGGCGCTCCTGTCTCTCGGTCTCCTCACAGCGTTCTCGCCTTTCAGCTTCTTCACGTTCGCGAACTTCTTGCCTTTCAGCTTCTTCACGTTCGCGAGCTTCTACTTCTCGCCTTTCAGCCTCCTCGTGGCGTGCTTTGATATCCTCCCAGGACTCATCGACTTCCTCAGCCGACACTCCTTCATCCCTCATGATCTCAAATATCGCTTGCTTTCGTTTCGGACGGCCCAAAGTAATGCCGAGTTCCTCACGAATTTCGATAAGTTCCTTCACTTTAAGGTTCTCCATCGTTCACACTAGCCTCTTGCTGTTTGCCCCTGTTAAAAATTTACTTGCCGTACCCACTATAAGTCTACTAGCGAGACGCGCAAACAATTTTTAACACTCCCTTGTTTACCCCCTCCGCATTAACTTTGGTTTCAAAGCACTCTGACTTTGCTTGAAACGATCAACGCTCACTCTAATGCTTCACACAGCCCTTCTCTAAACTACTACAACCTGAGCTAGAGTAGTCTGGTGAACTGAGGGGAAAACAACAGGCACTCACCGCATTGATGTCGCTGACGCCAGCCGATCCCGCAGCTGCCAACCACTGTTGCGAAGCGCGCCTCCGACGACGTAACAAAGGGCGCCACGAATCTCACCGCTGCAACCACTGTTTACGAAAGACAGCGACGCCAACACGGTCCCGAAGGCGCCACTGCTTCGAACTCCGCCGGGAAGGTCACCAGCTGTTTGGTAGCGTAGGTTTCTCAGCTCGCGACTGCTTCTGCGCAGAGCTGATAGACGAGCGGACGAGACGACAGTGAGTTAAACAAAGTTTATGTACAGCATATATACAGAGGCGTTACAAATTCGGCACTGGCGCCGACAACTTAGAGACTCGGACAGCCGAGCTCTCTCCTCTTACACATAGGTATACTGCTCGCGACGCGCCGCAGGGCTATTTTTATATGCACCGGGTGGATTCTTTCAGTAACCAAATGTCCAACCAGAAGCGCCGCTGGTCGTGAGGTCAGAATCCTCCAATGGGGTCGCCGCTGGGCCGCGTCATTCTCATCGAATCTGGAGCCGCTGCGCTGCACGTGGCTGCACCCAAGGACGAGTGACGTCGCCACGCATTGCGTCAGACTCGCCAGACAGGAAGGCGCCGATTGCTTCGACGTGCTCGCTGGCTGAGGTGACTCACTGTGCTTGCGCGGCAGAAAGGCACCGCCGCGTGATGACGCCGTTGAGTTGTTCGCTTCAGGCGGGCTCGCGTGCTGGCCTTGACACAGATTGCCTTTTTCAGAGGCATGGACGTTCGCTGTGGAATCGCAGGCATAACACTATCTATCTATCTATCTATCTATCTATCTATCTATCTATCTATCTATCTATCTATCTATCTATCTATCTATCTATCTATCTATCTATCTATCTATCTATCTATCTATCTATCTATCTATCTATCTATCTATCTAGCCGCCCACGACTTTTAGCTCTCCTGGCCGTTTCGATAATAGTATCAATACCAAACTTGGTACGACATACCACGACATTATTAAGAACATATTTGATTAGTCATAACATGAAAATCATAACATGCGTGTCATGTACCAACATGACTACATGCCATGCTCTTGATGCACTCGCGGCCGTTTCGCTAGCGTCAATATACCAAATTTGGTATTACAGTACGTGAATGGATGACGAAGGTATGTGACTGGTGCAAACATTATAATCATGAGATGCGTGTCATGTAACAACATGACTACATGCCACGCTCATGATGCGCTGGCCGCCGTTTCGCTAGCTTCACTTATACCAGATTTGGTATTACAGTACGTGAATGGTTGACGAACGCATGATACTAGTGCAAACATGATAAACATGAGATGCGTATCTTGTAACAACATGACTACATGCTGCACTCTTGATGCGCTCGCAGCAGTTTCGCTAGCATCACATGTACCAAACTTGGTATTACGCGACGCGAATGGATCCCGCCGCGGTGGTCTAGTGGCTAAGGTACTCGGCTGCTGACCCGCAGGGTGCGGGTTCGTATCCCGGCTGCGGCGGCTGCATTTCCGATGGAGGCGGAAATGTTGTAGGCCCGTGTGCTCAGATTTGGGTGCACGTTAAAGAACCCCAGGTGGTCAAAATTTCTGGAGCCCTCCACTACGGCGTCTCTCATAATCATATCGTGGTTTTGGGACGTTAAACCCCACAAATCAATCAATCAATCAGCGACGCGAATGGATGATATAGGTAAATGACACATCCAAACATGATAATCACGACAGGCGTGTCATGTAACATGACTACATGCCACACCGATGATGCACTCGCGGCCGTTTCACTAGCTTCACATATGCCAAATTTGGTATTACGTGATGCCAATGGATGACGAAGGTACGTGACTGGTGCAAACGTGATAATCGTAAGATGCGTGTCATGTGAGAACCTGACTACATGCCACAGTCAAGGTGTCAATACGTTTCGACGTAGGTGCACGTGCTCGCCGGCGTTCATTTTTGTCGCGTCACGCCAGCGTTACCACGCCAGGCGCCCGTCCTGTCGTGTACTCGCAGGCGGGCGCCGCGCTGCGTTGCTTTGACGCATGCGCGTTTCAGCGCGTACGGCGTCCCTCCGTCACGAAGAGAGGGAGACGCAGTGTTGTCTGAATAACGCATCCGGCGGGAAATGCCACATGTGGCATTTCGCGCCGGTTGCCGTCGGGCTGCTCCGACGGACGAAGGTCGCGCCTGGCGTCAGACTATAGAGTTCTCGCGTTTTGCTAACGTAGCTAGCGTCGCTGGGCCCAGCGTGCGCGCGCGTCAACGCTACATTGGAGTATATTGGGCCCTTCATGATGCGCTCGCGGCTGTTTCGCTAGCTCCACATACACTAAATTTGGTATCACGTGACGTGAATAGATGGCTAAGGTAAACCACACATCCAAACGTAATAATCATGACACGGAAGTCATGTACGGCATCATTTACCTCCACCTCGTAACCTTGCGTCGATTTTAAAGTGACATATCAACATTTCTCATTCGTGCTTCACATATCATCGATTCCCATTGTACGTGGGATCTGCCAATTTTTTTTTCGTAAGGCAGAGAATCTATTACAGTAAATGAGGTAATGTTCAGTTGAGTCATTTGCTCCACAAACAGGACAATAAGGGGAAGCTGCCAGGCCAGCTCTGTGTAAATATAAATTTAGCTGCGGAATTTGACAGCGCAGTCTAGTGATTGCGACTTCGGTTCCTCGCGTTTGACATATTTCACTATTCCAATGGTATAACAAGTGTTTAAATTCTGGTGTGGCTGTTAGTGAAGGTGTAGAATATTCCTCTAACAGAAGTTCCCTTCTTAATCTAGCGCCTATCAAGAATTTCGATGCCGGTAATACCTCAATAACAGGCCCATTTAAAGATGACTTTGCCAGCGCATCTGCCATTTCATTCATATAAATGCCCTTATGTCCTGGGACCCAGACCACTTTGATCAGATTGAGATGCGAGGAAACTAATGCTTTGAAAGCACTCTAAGCGAGTTCTCATCTGCAGTAAAGGAGGCACATACTGATCGCGAATCTCTTAAAAAAACTGTGGACCTTACTGAAACAGTTATTTTACGGAGAGCTAGAATTATTGCAAAATATTCTGCTTCAAAGATGGGCACAAAATCTGGAAGGTGAAGCGAAAAGGACCAGTCTAAGGCAGGAGAAAAAATACCAATTCCACATTTGTTTTCCTTTGTTTGTTTGTTTGTCCCTTTTTTATCTTGGCGCAACCCACCATGGGGTATCGGCCATGAAACGATCGGTGTCTGGCTATTTAAAAGGAAGTGTTCATAATTTCAAATGTTACTTTTTAATGAATGTGCTTCATTTTGATATTTTTTAACGATGAGTTTAGCATTCTATTCTTCTCGTCTCCCGAAGGAAATAGGAAATGGCTTCGCAAACACTCCTGTGGCTAAAACCCAGCACGGTAGCCCCAAAGGAACGAAGAACCGGAAGGAATAAATTTAATCTGTTTCAGTTTCAGTTTTATTGAGCATTTTCTTCACAGAGTTGCGAAAAAAGAAAACGCAAGGATAAGAGCAAAAAGTTGCTATGTTAGCAGCTTGACGAGGCTCCTACCCCTTTTCACTTGGCATTACAAAAATCCGCAGAGCACAAAACATGAAAAAACAATTTGACGTCGTTTTTCAAAACTTCAAGAAATTAGGAAATAAAAAGAAAATGCATGAAAATTACATCAGTTTCAGGTTTACATAAAATAAGCAAACCACAAAGAGAGAAAAACAACAAAAAACAAAGAAAAACAGCGTGCGGTCAATCATGAAACAATGCACACGTTGCTAAACGGCTACCAAAGTATTACAAAATGATTATACAACGTTTACAACCATGGGTATGCGAAAAGCCCAAGTTTTATGCACAAGGGAAACACTGACGAGTGAAATGTTGCATGTTTTACTCGTAAAAAAAAGTAACGAAAAAAAATGTCAAAGAAAGCAAACATCATAAGATGCCATGTTACACACGAGCACTATAATAGGGTGTTTCTTTTACATATAGTACTGTAGCCGGACAACTAGAAGAAGCTAAACTACACGACGCCATTTTGGATGAGAAGGTTCTTAAGTTGTTTTTTACGTATATTAAAGATGTCGATGTTTTATTTTCCAATATGTTAAAACAAGCTGGAATACAGTGTTCAAGTCTTCTCAAACCGTGATTAGTTCGCGAATAAGGAACGAACGAGGAAGGCCTTTTCCGAATGTCATAATAGGATTGTGTATTTTTTCTGAGGTTACACAGTTTAAGAAAACAAGCGTTGTTTGATAGCAAGCTTTGTTTGTATTTCATAATAGGGTTGAAACTGTGTATGTGATCGATCGGTAAAATCCTATATTCTCTGTATAAATGACTTGTATGTGCGTTGTATGGTACGTTTGCAATATGACGAATCGCTTTTTTCTGCAGTAAAAATATTTTGTTCCGATTTGCTTTAGATGTATCTGCCCACACTAGACTACAATAGTTTATGTGAGATGAAAACAACGTATTATAGAGTAAAAGTTTAATGTTTGCTGGAAGTATCTGTCGAAGTTTAGAGAGAGCACCACACGTCCTAGCTATATTTCTAGTTACTTTATTAACGTGTTCGTCCCAATTAGGATTTTCATTAAAAATTACTCCTAATGATGAAACTTCTTTGACAACCTCAATTTTTTCGGGCCCGAGATATATATATAAACCACGACAGACAGCATTCTGAACCGGTGCGATTACCACAGCTTTGGATTTTTTTTGTGTTGATCATGAAATAATTTGCAGTACTCCATATGAAGATGTCGTTAAGAATGTTGTTGGCTGAGTCTGCAAGCTTACCTAAATATTACCATGAAAAAATATACTAGCGTCATCTGCATAAATTATAAAGTCCACATATTTGCTGACACTTGTTATATCATTTATATAAATATTAAACAGTAGGAGCCCTAACATGCTGCCCTGAGGTACACCTGACGTTATGGTTAGTAGGGAGGATTGGCTGTCATTTATAACTACAGATTGCTTTCTTTGTGATAAATAAGATTTCAGAAAGTCAAGTGGGGTTCCCCGAAAACCATAATGACGCAATTTTGCATAGAGTACTTCGTGGTTGATTCAATCGAACGCTTTGGAATACTCAATAAAAACACCCAGTGTTAACAGTTTCTTTCAAATGAGTTAAGTATGAGTTCTTTTTGTGTGAGGAGAGCCAGTTCCGTGGACATGCCCCGTCGGAAGCCAAACTGATGCGGTGATAATATAGAGTACTTTTCACAAAAAGACATGACACGTTGATATGTGATTTTCTCTAGCCCTTTAGATATAACAGGAAGTATCGATATCGGACGATAATTAGAAAAGATATTTCGGTCACCAGATTGTATAAGACACTAACTCTCGCATGCTTCATTTTTTCTGGGAAAACTCCCGTGGATAAGCAGAGATTAAACAGATGGGTAAGAACAGGTAACCAAAGATCAAGTGCTGCTTTAATGGGTCTAATTTGTAGATCATCTATGTCCCGAGCAGTAGTGTTCTTTAGTGACATAAATACAGACAATACTTCTTCAGGAGTGGTGTTTGAAAAATATGCAGTACTCATGTTTGGCACACCTAGAAAGTCCCTGTAATTACAGGCACGAGAAGGGTTTGATAAATCAGAGGACACCAGCGTTGTGAAGTACACGTTAAATTTATTAGCAAGTTCTTGACCTTTTACTATCTTGTTATTTATGTTTAACCCAAGTGCGTTGTCTCGAGAGCAACTTCTATTTAGAAGCTTATTTATTTCTCCCCAAAGCACGTCGCCACGAGTGCTAACCCTCTTGAAGAGAGCTTCATAGTACGCATCTTTAGTTTTTCTCAGTTGCTTCGTTACAAAATTTCTATACTGCTTGAATTCCGAAAGATTGTTAAAAGATTGTTATGGTGTCTTGTTTTCACGAATTTCGCGTACAGTAGATTTTTTCTTCTTAATCATTTTCAGACATTCTCGCGTCATCATTGTTTCCGACCTTTCTTTAGGGTTTCGACAGTTTTATATTTAAAACACTTATGGTAAGTTTTTCTTAACAGGCACATGAATATTTCATACGCCTCATTAGCCTTAACTGATTTATAGACAGGATCCCAACAAATCTGCGCAATTTCACGCCTAAAAGTGTCTAATGTTTTGTTACTAATTTCCTGTATTTTGTATGATTCTGAAGTTGATACTTTTGCACGATTAAGATACTCGTTGCGATTTTGAAACATGTATAAGGGTAGTGATCACTAATATCGGCAATAACAGTTCCAGATACGGTTGAATCACTTATGTAATTTGTAATAAGTAAGTCGATAAGGCTTTCAGTATCTGAAGTGACACGTGTAGGTTCAGTAATAATATTAGCACACGCAAAGGAATCAAGTAGTAGTTGGAAGTTACCAGAGGTTTCAGATTGCTGTAAAAGGTTTATGTTGCAGTCGGCCTCTATGATAATGTGCAACTTGTTAGTGCACGCATACGCAAGCAGATTTTCAAGAAATTGAAAAAAACCCTTCAGTTTTTCCGTCAGGTGGACGATAAACTATCACATATACATACTTGTGACACGTTAGTGATAATGCCTCCGAGTCTGGTGTAATCGCTGAAAATTCTGAGAGAAGGCTGCAAACTAAATGGTCAGCAATTAGTTTGATGCAGTTAAAGAGGAACAGACAGATAGGCTGTCTGTCAGAATGACGGCTTCTAGTAGTGATAGGGGTAATTTCCGTAGAGCTAATATAATGGCAAGTAATTCCGCAAGGTAAATAGGAGTAAAGTCCGGTAATCGCAGTGAAAAAGACGGATCTAATTATAATGATGCAATTCCCACCCCTGCTTTTTCTTCACAAACTGAAGCGCCAGTTGCTATCACTGCAGCCGTTTCTAATCTAGATAAATGGTCTTCCAAAATGTGATTCAAGTATTTACTGGGTAAATGTTTGCAATTCTTTGGAAATATTTCATCAAATTCTATTCGATTTGTTCGTACAGTTGTGCTTATGATTAGTATCTCACGGAGCTGCACTTGTAATGTTTCCAATTGTGTCTGTGCGAAAATGACTTGGCGAAACCGTAATCTTGGCCACTGATGGCCGAAAAATTCTATCGTATGTTCAAGAAAAATAAATTGCGATCTCCTCAATGGCGATGCATAGATCTTTAGAAATGTACGCATGGTTAGGATGTTAAACCGAGTACGGAGAGAAGGCAGGCGTGCTTCTTTGTACAAAATAGTATTTGATACAAATTTTGGAAGTGCAAGACATAATCGTAACAATTCGCGTTCTAAAGAACCAGTGGTCGTAGTTTGTATGCAGGTGCACCAGAAAACAAGACGCAGCCGAACTCTGCCGGGCGAATATACATGCAGTAAATCATGATGAGAACATCACGGCGTAAACCTTCACGTTTGATGTTGAGTCTACGAAGCATCCACAGTGCATGAGTTCCTTTGGCAGCCATGTTTTCTATATGTGGACTCCAAGTTTTTAGTATAAGTGATCCCTAAATACTTAACAGATTCTATCTGCGGGATAACGCCTTGCCGGTAATGCAAAGCGATATGGGCTGGAACACTGAGAGGAAAAACTACCATCGCACTTTTTTTGACATTCAGTGATAAATTTATTTTTTTAACCACGTTTCTAGAGCGTTCATATACGTCTGCAGACTTAGATAAATTTAATGTATACCTGCAGCTGTAGCAAAAAACGCGATATCGTCGGCATATACATACACTTGCACGACAACCTGTACAGGAATAGTGCATAGTAAAATATTAATTAACAGTGGCGATAACACTGATCCTTGTGGGATACCTGTAGTTTGTTTATGCCTTAGAGACGACAAACCAGATTGAGAACAGCAAAATTCCCAGTCGTTTAAGAAGGAATTCACCCTTGCTACAAAGTATTGTGGAAGACCTGCGTTTTTAAGTGAATTTACTAGTTTTGAATGTTCCACGCTGTCATAAGTTTTGTGATGTCTAGGGTTACTAAGGCGGCATATTGTTTCTTATAACGGGCAAGCTGTATTCTACTTTCTATATCAACATGGGCACACCAAATTAAGCAACCACGCCTGAAGCCAATTTGGCATGGGCTCAAGACCATGTTTCATTCAACCAATTATCTATCCTAATGCGTAAGATCCTTTCAATTAGTTTTACCAGATTAGATGTAAGTGCAATAGGCCTGTTGTTATCTATTGTAAACCCAGCACCTTGTTTTTTTAATAAAGGAATTATCTTAGCGATTCTCCAATCAGGTGGAAAACAGGAGTTTCTGATAGAGTGGTTAACCAATGTCAGGAGTTCCCAGGGTAAAACCTTATGGATGATTTTTATTGTCGAATTAGTTATGCCGTCAGGACCTGGCGCAGTATTGGGCAAGTTTCTTACTTTTTCTTCTAACTCCAAAGCAGTGATTTTCTCAAAACTGTCACTTTTTTTGGAAGATCGCGATTGGTTTGAGAAGGCAGACATAAAGCGACTTTCAAGTCCTTTTGCAATATCTGCGAGAAAACTAGACAGTTCACTTGAAGTCGAAACCACTGATTAAATGTTGTTGGATGAAGGTATAAGTTTTTCGGTTCTGAGGAAACTAAAGAGGGATTTCCTGTTCTAAGTTTTTACAGAAACTCGGAACGCTGACTGTCCCTTTGTGACGCATCAGTTGCTATGACTGCTTGTATTGACGTATGTGCCAGGTAATCTCTTGATATAGCTTATGAACAACTGAGCGGCATCAATTTTCAATTTTTCGGAAATATATCTTCAAACTGTAATTTAATAGCATTGTTAATGGTACTGTTTAAATCAACAGCATATACATATAAGCCATCGTCGTCGCCGTCGACCACGCATCGCTGAAGAAGAAGTGACCATGGAGGAACAAGGTACCGGCAAAAGTGCTCGGAGCCGAAGTCGACGGAGAAAATCGCACCAAGGAAGCCGCAGGAGTTCATCGAAACGTTTGAAGTCTCCCGTAAGTACCGTGTCCTTACCTTGCGCACTCAACAAGGTGCCAGAATTGAACAAAAAGGTAATTGAGCTGCTGTAGTTGCCCACGTACAGGGGCGATCGTTCTTCGCTGAAAATCGGATTAAAAACAAACAAAATACAGTGTGATTTTCCTCTTACCGTGCTACTTTTCTCCTACTCAATGTGTTTGTGACGTGGGCAAGTTGGTTATTCATGGCCGAAACAAGAACAACACAGGGCATGTTTCATTTTTAATAGTCAGGGGCGTAGCCAGAAATTTATTTCGGGGAGGGGGCACCCCCGTTACATGGTCATTTTTTTATCTCTATACTAGGGCGAAAAAAATTTCGAGGGGGGGTGGTAGGCGCATGGGCCCGGTGTGCCACCCCCTGGCTACGCCCCCGATCCTAGTGTTCCACGTCGTGCTCGATTCTGAAGTGTGCGGCATTTACGGGAATTTCGCATAGAGATTCCACAATATGGTTGAGATGGTTAAATTTAACCGGTGACACGTTTACTTCCCTGGCATTTGAGGGGGAAAAGCGATGAGGTCAACTCGGTGCTCTATCAAAGTTGCCACCGCTAGCTGAAGTAGTTAGCATGGTTATAAAAACAAAATCGGAAGTGCTAGGGAGTAAGCTTTCTTCAAATTACCCCCTGAGCCAGACGACGAGCTTAAATAGTGCGAGTGCGTCTCAATGAGACTCACTAACGCTGATGCCGGCTTGGCAGCAGCTAGATCCATTTGTTAAGAACATGCATTTTTCTCTTAGAAAGCCTGAATCCACTTTTGGTCTTACAATGAACGACATGCCGCGGAGAAATATCTACGTACAATACACTAAACTTGCATTGGTGTGCTAGTAATTATGGTGATGGACTACGCATCCTTGAGCCGGTACCGGATCCCACCTGAAGGCCGAACACTAGAAGGCTCGTAGTCTTAGATTTAGGTGCACGGTAAAGAACGTCAAAGTTTCTGGAGCCATTCGCTACGTCTCTCACCATGCCGTTTGCTTGCGGCAATAAAGCAAGACATATGACAATACAATGACGCATGTGCTACGCAAGATAGTTAAAAGGACAAAGAAGAACTAGCTTGCGCACTATTAAAAACAGTGCAGAAAAGATTGGGAAACTTCACCGTTTTCTCGGCGAATCCCCTCCGTTGGATATGTGCCATGTCCGGAGGGAAACAATGACAACCTGCCGCTGTTCTCCAGATCTCTGCGTTAGCACCTCTGCTTTTCACGTCGCGACAATATCTTGATATTAAGGCGTAAAATCCCAACGGCTATTAATGATACACGCTGCAACACAAGATGTGTTCTATGTGCAAAATCCAAGCAAGTGCAGAGCAGGGGTAAACGACATGTTCCGCGTACAGTGCCATGTTAAGTTGAATTTTCCGTTTTATTGAAAATAACACTATTGCAAGAGTGATCGGTGAAGGAACTACCGATCTCGGCCATCTTGTCCGTCGTGCCAGCCGACATTCTAGCTTGACTCGATGTCTAAAAAAATATTTTCATGGTTCGTTTGCCTGTAGAACACAATGTCCACAAAAAAGAAAGATGAGGAAACTAGCCGGCAACCGACCTTGCTTGCTAGCTTGGTCCTTGCTTTGGTGCGGTCTGAGTGACGTGCTAATTCATAAAAAAGCTGCCACCTTATTTTGTCGTCGTTTTTAATTTATCCTGGCCTCATAGATATCGGCTGGTTCGCGATCAGGAGTTTCCTCAGGTTCTCACGCACTGCAGACCCAGTCCAGTTCAATACCACCGACGCAGGTGGTCAGTAACAAGCTGTGCTTATGAATGTGTCTTTTTATTTTGTTGGTAGCGTCTTTCAAAAGATTAGGATATCTGTTTCCAGAACAGAACCACCATAGAAGGCTGTTTTTCCTATCGGCAACGAAAAAAAACTTCAGAATTTCGCGCCATTACTTCAATAGTGATGGACCGTTCTTGCGCCACAGACTTCAACGTTAACTTCACGCATTTCAATACGGACTGCGTCTTGATTTTTGCTAATAACGTTGTTGAAATATTCTACGCAGTATAAATGGTTCCCTTACAATTTTATACACAGGTATTTTTTGCCGAGAGTGAGTAAACTCGAGTAAACAAACGCCTCGAAAATTCGTGGCATCATCGAAAGTTCGTCGCGGACAAACGTAATGTCGGCGTCGTCATTGGCTGTTCGGTTTCACATCCTTGCATGCTTGCATGATGTAAAGGGCACTTTGTTGAAAGTAGTGGCTGCAATTTGCTGTTGATGAGAGCTTTCTATGAAATTCTGGGAGACACGTCAGAAATACATGTTATATGTTTCCATATCAGTGTCAGGCGCATCGCTCACAATCAATCAATCAATCAATCAATCAATCAATCAATCAATCAATCAATCAATCAATCAATCAATCAATCAATCAATCAATCAATCAATCAATCAATCAATCAACGAATGAATCAATCAATGAATCAATTCTAGGTTTAGAAAACTGAATGAGACATAGAACGCGGTTATTTGGTCCATCTTAATAAAAAAATATCGCTTTTTTCAGAAATAGAAGCTCAAACTAAAAATATGTTCCATACATTTGCGCAATAATTTCGAGGCATCCCTCCCACGAGTCTCTTCATGCGGAACGTTGTTTCATTGCTGCACTGGTTGAACATTCTCACCAGTCCTCACGTCCTTTGAGTTTTGTCATTATGTGCTGCGAGCATTTTTTTCTATAGAAATATGTTTGAAATGATCTGAGCGGTGTATACGCTATTGGTGTCCATAATTTCTGCGCGTAATGTTTGAAGAGAATATGGTACCATCCGAACGAATGTATGAACGTCTGAATGGTTCCGCCATCAATGTATTTAAAAGAGGAAAACAAAAAAAAGCAGAAAATGAAGCACTTTAGCGCTTAAGCAGTCTGTTCATGCTTAGCTGCTTTGCATAACCACAAACAGCATTGCGAAGCCTTTTAGTTGTTTACTTGTGAAGTTTTCGCCGGGGATTTAAACAGTACGTTCTGTTTCTAACCGATCCCGTAGGCACATGATGTTGTTTTATTCTCGCAGGACCTGCCTGCCGAGAAACCGAATCCCGAGGCAGCGAAAAGCACGGAATCGAAGAGAGCATTACGGGTGAGAGTTTCCCGCGCTTGTGTCGCTCTGTTTTTCGTCATTGAAACTTATGACGTGGGACACGCAAGAAGTGATGCGTGTTAAACGTACAAGGTGGTGATGACGCCCTTCGGACTAGTTTGTGTGCGGATTGATTGATTGATTTGTGGGGTTTAACGTCCCAAAACCACCATTTGATTATGAGAGACGCCGTAGTGGAGGGCTCCGGAAATTTCGACCACCTGGGGTTCTTTAACGTGCACCCAAATCTGAGTACACGGGCCTACAACATTTCCGCCTCCATCGGAAATGCAGCCGCCGCAGCCGGGAATCGAACCCGCGACCTGCGTGTCAGCAGCCGAGTACCTTAGCCACTAGACCACCGCGGCGGGGCAGTTTGTGTGCGGAAGCTGATGTAGGGGGCACAGAGGTTTTCTGGATGTTACGAGGTTAATGCGAGCTTGCACGCTGAAAATAAAAGCATTTCATTATTTGTTAATAATGGAACAATCAAGTTCAGGAAGGCATGACATTGTATGGTTTCGCAGAGGCCAGTCCAATGAAATCTTGAACTATCGGTGACCGTAAAACAATAATAAAAGCTCGTAATATTGAATAAATAAATATATAAATAAATAAATAAATAAATAAATAAATAAATAAAATTTGTCAATTTATCGGCCAGGCAGCACCGCGGGTTAACTGCATTGACTGGTATTTGTAACAACCTATACGGCACACTTGGGAATATAGGTGAAAAAGTTGACCTTCGCATGTAGAATTTTAAATGATCAAGAACACCGACAACGACCTCCGACCGCGCATTCGCAGAAGTGGTTGACCATAGCGCTTAGACCTTCATATAGCACGTGACCTTATATATACCGTACACCTAAAAAGTTTGTTTTCTCTCTTTGTCGTTGGATCGACCGTTGCTAGGTGGCCACAGCTCTGCCGTTATCGCGAGAACCGGCCTGTCTGCTCGACGCGCGATATGAATAGTTGGAAATGAAATGGATGTTCACGAGGAGCAGGCTCTGAAGTGTTGCACTGCAGAACGAAAGTGATCGGCACTTGGTGTTACCGGTTAGTTTTCCTCTGAAGCGTTAACAATCCATCACGATGCTGCTTCGTTTGTTGAAAACTCGGTGCGTTGCAGTGGATGGCGTGTGCTGACCAGATGTTATCAGTGTCATCGGTACTTCGACTTTCTTTTGTTGCGCGTAATGTGAGCATGATTAAGGAAGGAGTTGTTCTCCGTCGTTCGTCATGTTTCTCTACCTATTGCCACGACGCTTCAGGCTGGAGGAGCAGCAGCTTCCAAGTCGAAAAGACACAAGGCGGAGCAACCAGAGGAGGCACCACCACGCCGCGAGGTACTCTCCTGGAATCCGACGCCCGTTACAGTAGATATAACCCCGGTGTGGCAGCCCGAGCTGCAGTTGGCCGGCGCGCGCGAAGCTGCTAGGGGCAGTGTCACCTGTCTCCAGAAGACGCTGCTGGTGACCGTCGCGGTGCTCATGCTGACCCTCATTGTGGTCGCTTACTACGTCCGAACGGTGACCACGGCGCCGTGCTCGTTGCCATCCTGCCGGCGAGTCCAGGCGTTGCTGGACGCCAACCTAAACGCTGTCGGTGCCGCCCTGCGTGGACTTCTACGGACACGTCTGCAGTCGCTGGGAAGCCGCGCACTCCCAGTCTGTCAGAGACACTATCTACGAAGAGTGAGTATGATCTCTTCCTTTTCCATCCATTTGTACCGGAAAATTAAGTGTAAGAAGGGGGGGGGGGGCTTATTTGCTTGAATTCATTTTTAACACACTAAGCGACGACAAAACGACTGTGAGTCATCCGTCCGTCACTTTTGAGGACAGGGAGTGTAACTTGCTTAAGTATAGGAGATAATGCATCACTTTGATTGTTCAGTGATTTCAAGGGGAATGTGCGCACAGTTGCTCTTGCGCAGCGGTCATGATATGGTTCTCGAGGGTGATTATCAAGGGGTCTTGCGACACGTTTCCAAGTGACCACTGAAAGGCAATATTAACTGAGTTTACTGCTTCACCAATAGACATCCGCATTTTTTTTTTTAAGAATCGGTCAAGGTCCAACTGAGTTAGCGCTTTGTCGCAAGCTATTATTGCCTTGTCTTCCCACGTCCCGGCAAGTGAACTGGAAGCTAAGCAGCGTAGGATGGCATGGGGAAAAGAAGCTACGTCAGGCGTGCTTCATGATTTTGAGCACTCTTTTATTTTTTTTATTGAGCACACGGCTTATCTTCAGTGCGATCGCGTGCGTGCCCCTCAGTAACTATGCTGCCCATGATGCTGAAATCGGCCAATGGCCGTGAACTTACATATATGGCGTTGTCATTTGGGCATGCAACATCATTTGTAGAAAGAAAGAATGGTTTCTAGCTGGCTTTGAGAATTAATTGCAAATTTCAAGTTGCGTTCTTCGCTATGATGTTTGGCTAACCTGTTCTGAGGAACCTCAACTACGGAGTGTTTTCTGACCACTCTGAAGCGTGTTGCATGGTCCCTTTCAGCTTTATACTCTGCGACATGTCCTGTTGTCTTCGTTCAGTGTACGAATTTAGTTCTAGAATCAGCGCGTGCTTCGTGGATGTGCGTGCGTACTTTGAAACCAGTGTGGTGAACCTTGGAGTACATGTGGAAAGATGATGAGTGCTGTTTAGTCATGTTATGGGGAAAGCTAGGGTAAATAGGCCGTCTAGGTTTCAGCTTTATACCACAAGAAGTATTTAATATTTGACCGTGATATTTAGCCGGCTGGAAGGGCATGCTGTTGACGTTTCCTAGCTACACTTTTTGTCACTGCTAAGTTAATCACAATGTTTGTACTTGAGAAACAAACGAACTTCAAGCGGAGGTGAAAGTTTATTGTGTGTACCTTTTCTCAGAAACAAGAAGCAGTCTGTACGTGAAATTTTGCGCACTATATTCACGTGATAGATTGTGCAATCCCTCGCTGTAAGGCTTTCCTACACGTTTATTTCTTAAGAAAAAAATAAAAATACTGCCCCTCCATTGAGAACCATTTTCCAATTTTGTTCTTTTTTGCAAACTCTATAAACTCTTTTTTTGTAATATGTTTCTAAACGTTAAACTTCATCGAAGCTTTAAATATAAGCGCGGTGGCCTCATTTCCATGGTTGCAAAAGAGTAGAGGACCGTGTACTTGGCTTAGCGCCACGTTAAAAAACACCAGATCGTCTAAATTTTTATGCCACACCAGTACTGCGTGGCTGATACGCATACCGTGGTTTCGGCTCGTAAAACGCCAGGGATTGTTATCCATGCATTAAGAGTTACGTTGTCCCGGTAGCAGTTCATGAGCATTCGTTTGCGAAATGTTTCAGTCCGCTAACTTCATTTGGATTTTCAGCGGCCTAGTACTGTTAATCACTACTTACTAACAGTGAATTTACACATTTCTAGTTGCATCATGTATAGGGCTAAGTACGCAGGAGAACACACCTAAACACAGTTTATTTACTCTTCTTGTGATGTACGCTTTTACACAGACTCATGGCCAAAGTGTCGACTATGGCGAATGATGCAACACCTCCCCAACACAGGCAGACCGCGATGCAGAAAGCTGCCATGCTGTATCAATCCTGCGCGCACGTCTACACGCTAGACCGCAACCACATGGGAGAGACACGGTCGCTTCTGGCAGGCTTCGGCGTGCACTGGCCCAAGTTGAGCAACACCTCGAGCCTTCTCCGCATCTTCTTTTCCATGGCTACCACCTGGAGCTGGGCGTGCGTCCTTCAGTTCATTTTGCAGAGTAGCGGACACGTCACAGTGAGGCCCTCGCCCTTCTATCTCTCGATGTTATCTGGAAGGCAGCGACTGCTCGAGAAGGGTGCCGACGAAGATCACTACCAGGTGTATTACGACAGCATGGTCGCCGCGTTCGGTGGCGCCGGGGCACGAGCGTATTCGTACGAAGAACTGAGAGTGCTAGAGAACAAAGTGGTGCCCGTTCTGAGCGCTGCACTCGCGACACCGAATTCGACCACCCTGAAGAACAGCACCATCAACGTGATGGTGAACAAGACCGCTAATCCTATCCCGAGTTCTGTCTGGGAGAGCAGCATACGGTCAAGCTTGAACTTATCCGAAGGCTTGGTCTTGCTCGTGAGCATTGAGAGCGTCGATTTCTTCAAGCAGTTCTTTGCCTTAGTCGTGAATGAGACTGAAGCTGTCATGGCCTATTACGTCGGCTGGGTTGTCGCGCAGGCTCTGTCATTGATGAGTAGCTCGGAGGCCATCAAAAAGTACTTTATGAGCAACAAGACCTTGGCGAGTAAGGAACATGCGCTCTTCTGCGCCGGCATCGCCCACGTGTACATGGGAATTGCTTTTTACGCAAATTACATGACTCGTCAAGTGACAAGGCGTATGCTTGCCGACGTACTGACCATCGAGAAAACCGTGCAGAAGGCTCTTCGCGGTCATCTTGGCGCGTCGCCGTGGTTCGCAACCATTCCTGAGCCCATGCTGACGGATGCGGCGCTAGTCAACTCATTGCGACTGCTGGAGGCTCCCAACGCCACCGTGCTGGATGACATGTACGGTGCCTTTCCAGACATGAGCGAAAATGTGTTTGACAACGTTCGTCATGCGGCGGAGGCTCGTGCGAAGACCGCAGCCGACATATCCATGGCGGAATTCGTAACTAGTGGAACTGCCCGCCTCTTCTTCCACTCCACCCACGAGCAGTTCCAACTCTTGCCCGAAATCCTTGAGGAGCCCTTTTACGAGCTGGAATACCCGGAGGCCGTCAAGTACGCAACCCTGGGCGGCGAAATCGCCCAAGCATACTCTTCTGCTGCGTTCGCAGAATCTACTGACAGCAAACTCCAGCTGGCATTCTCGCTGAAGTCTGCCTGCTTTTTCGAAAGACAGGTGCTGCTGCGTCACCTCGGGCAGGAGCAAGTTGAGCTAGTGCGAAGAGTGACTTCGCTTCACGTCATTCTGAGCGCCCTAGCCGAAGCTACTAATGGACACGTGCAGACCGCCAGGCTAGTCGGCTATGAAGATTGGACGGATGTCGAGCTGCTTCTGGTGTTCTGGTGCTTCGTTCAGTGTGGCGGTCGCAATGGCCGCCGCAAGTGCAACGGCCCGCTCACACTTGTGGAAGATTTTGCACGCGCCTTTGGCTGCAAACAAGGTGACCCTATGTACAGTGGACACAATTGTGCCATTGCGCGGTAAGCATTGACCACGTGGCAACCGTAACGAGTTTGAGATTGTTCCAACTATCCAGGCATACAACCTGGCGTTAATTAAGGGAGTTATTATGAATCAAGTGTCTGTAAATGACGTACAGTTGCAAGTAGTGTAGAAAATGTTGAACAGGAAATAGTGCCTGCGAATCGCAGTCCACCTGTATTATATTTTTTTATGTGAGTGATTCCCTTCGCGTGGGGAGCCTTGTTGGCTAAGGCTTGCTGTGTAGCTACTGCTGACCGCGTAAGGCATGCGTCGCTGTGCCTGCCACTGTGACTTGTTTTATACTCATAGGCGTTGGCACCTGTGGTTAGAGAATTGAGAGACGAAGGAACATTGCAAAGTATACGCCTCTCATGAACATTCTTTGTGTTTAATAGTAACATTTATTGATGTTGTAAATTAATATAAAGTAGTGCCTTCTATTCTGAATTCCACATTTTGTTTAGGTAGTATAGATGTTTTGTGAACTCTTGGGTCAGGCATAGTCTGTTGTCTGTGCACAATGTTATTGCATTAAATACTGTGATGCCACATCTCATTGACTAGTATCCTAGTATGCTTATACTTTGGAATTTTTGTTTATAATCTGTCGATACGTTTGTTATTAATTTCGCTTTAATGTATCATATACGCTTATAATCTCGTAAGATGATTACTATGCTTCCTCGCTTGAATCAATGTCTTTGTGTGGCAGAGACCTTGAATTTGTCAAGCCTGTCGGTACGCATACTTGGTTAATTTTCAACGCGATAGCATTACAGAACCCTTGTTGCTCAAGCACTGTTGTCGCTGTCCGCGTCGTCGGGTGCGAGAGAAAAATCGGCGTTTCCGTGCCAAAAATCTCAGTCCATGCTAAGGAAAACAAAAGTGGGTCCGATATGGAGTAGAAACCAGACCTCTTGCGTGGATAGCAGGCGTTCCGCCACACATTAACGTCAATGCTTCAAATTTATTCATGAAAAATGAAAACCCTTTGCAGGCGTCACATACAGCCGCGATAACAGACGTGACATTGGGAGGCATAAGCTGCATTCGATTGGCAGGATTGAGTTTGAGAGGCATTCGAGAGGCAGGAACTCGAAAGGGTTTCGTACTTCATTGCAGTCATAATGCACCACAGCATAAACAAAGTGGACAGCTGTGCCTGCTGCATTACGGGCATGTTTTCCACGCTTCACATTTGAGGTGTTCGCCGAGCAGTGAAGCCTAGCTGGCCGAAGAGATACAAACGGAGCCGGATCACGCCATCGCTTCATACTCGTTCAAGTTGAACTATGCTTACTCCACGAGTTTCTGTGCTCTCGAAGTGGCTGGCTCCACCTTGCGGTAGCTTTCCATGACACCCGCCAGGATGTCCTCATATTCGTAATAAGGCGAAATTACGTGTCCCGTAAAACGCGAATATAGGCTGGTGTATACAGCGTCGGTGTCCTCCGTCGGTGGCGTCAGTACGAGTGATGCAAGAAAGCACGTAATGACATCCCCATACGACGTCATCGTGACGTCACATATTGCCGACATTTGTGAAAATATGGCGCCTCTGGGACGCCTGTTCAAGTGAATACCTTGAACACTATGTGATGCGCCCATGCTTACCCACGGTGTGAAGCGAACTTAAACATGCTAATACGTTATACCGATGATGCAAAAGCGATGGGGAAGCAATAGATTGGCTGTGGTCGATTGATTGCAATATTTTGAGTTGGTAGAATAAGAACGACATTCTGGACAACTCATAAGGTGAATACTATCATGTACTGAACATTTTAAGGACAATTCTGACTTCGAGAAACTTAATTCCTAGTGAGTGAGTGCGAACTTTGTTTCAATCCCGAGGAGAAAGAATTCAAGGAAACCTAGTGGTCCTACCCAGGTCGTGACCGGTAGGAGTTCTTTGAAGACGGCCTGGGTTTTCTGGACAGGCTTGAGCTGAGCGATGAGCCCGGAAGTTTCAATTAAATCCGAGTTCCATTGTATCAGCAAAGCGCCTACACTGTGCACAGTTCTTGCCTGCTTTCTTATGTCCCAAGAAGCTGGTACTGCTTTGCGATAGTTTTCAATGACGCCCGCCATGGTATATTGTTCATTTTTGTTTTTCGTTCGACGTTAATTCCATAATCCCGTGAATGCCGCGAAAACGTAAACATGCAGTGCATGCGCCTCACATAGCTGACATAGTGTGTGGCACATTATGCATGGTTCATTTGCGTTATAATACCGTAATACTGACACTATACCCTTGTGGAGGGTATAAAATGCCGGCTTTTTTTTGAACAGCATAGACCACATTGGCTGAACCGTGTATGTAAATTACGTGCCAAATTATTACATGCTTCGAAGCACCCCCTCCCAGAAGTGGAAATGATGCTTTATTTAAAAAACGAACAAACATTTGGAAATAATCATGCACAGCTATGCATGGCAAGCGTACAAGACAAAATGAATAGCGTGACATATCATTCACACTCTTTCCTAGATGAAAATGCTAGAAAAAGTGTGGTCACAAAAAAAAAGGCAGCATATCCACGGAGTGAATGATGGATAGTGGGGAGAAGCATCCGTCCGTCCATTCGTTCTTGCTTCCGTCCATCCATGCATGCGTCTGTGTGGCCGCCCGTGCGCCCATCCTCCCGTCCGTGCGTGCATCTGTTCGTGCGTCCACACGTTCATCTGTGCGCCCGTCCCTGCTTTCGACCATGCATCCGCTCTCGCGTCCATCCGTCCGTGCAGCCATCCGTGCGTCCATCCATGCATCTGTCTGTGTGTCCGTTCGTCCACCTATTCAACACTCCAAGTACCATGATCTCGCATCTTTTCATCATATATTCCTCATATAGAAGCACCACCATCCAGCGGACATTCCGAAGACTGAACGAGAGGAGGCACACGCACGCTTTCTTACGGCTTGCGCTTCGTGTTTATTTCCCACCCTTAACCGTCTCGAGTTTATGGTATATACTAGTTCCCTGTATTCATTGCGCTGCAGCCCAACGCTCGCCAAACCTTTCTAAAACCAAGGAGGTTACGCCCAGCGAGTATAACGCAGCTACCGTTTCTTGTCTTCTGTGCGTTGTTGAACAATAAAAAAAAAATTCGCAGCGTGCGCGTTAACTAAAAGCCGAATTTTCCCGTCTCTCAATCCCCCTTAGCAGCCATTGGCATGTACATTGAGCACTATATTTGATTGTTCGACAACGCACTGAAGAAATCTCTCACCGGTACCACCTTGGATGTCAAAATGTTATACTAGTTACACGCTACTACAACAACTACGAGGGACGAACGGGTGTCGCTATAAAAAGCTTCGCCCCTAAGAAAGCGGCAGTAAAGTGATATTGAAAGCACGTTTTCTTCTGTCCACAGCGTACATCATTTAACCATACTAGTCTTCAACAGCACACCATTTGAACAGAGCGTTTGTTGCGCGTTCATTTATGAAACGTTCTCAAAGAAAACAAATTCGCAACGCGTTCATTCCTATCATGCGGACTGGTCATTCCGTTATAGTTTCCACGCTTCTGCACGAAGGGGTTGCGGGGAGGGGCGTGTTGTTCTAAGCTTTTTCTCAGGATAAGCTATCAGGCGCTCAAACAGTTGATTTCCAACGTCGTTGAATGAGAGAGGGTGCTTCTACGTGCTCATCAATGGAAGCGCATTATGTCCTTGAGCAAGGCGACTGGGTGGCGCGCACTCGAAATGATGCTCCTCTCCGGCGGCAGGTGCGGGTTCGTACTCGGCGTGTGCACGGCGCAAGCTCACACGAATACGACCGTGGCCGCACCACACAGCACGACCGCGGCCGCTGTCAGGTACCAGTAGCGCTGCGTGACAGAATACATTGCAGTGTGTTTACTTCTAGTTTAGGCTTACTCTCGCGCCTTTTGACAACGCTGCAACTGCAAGCTTCTTCCTTGAATAAATATGCCTAAATGTGATATCTGCAATGTGCTTTGTAAAATCGAAGTGCGAATACGAGTTGAACTTGTAGATTGTGAGCTTTCAGATACCGCGGCTAATGATACCACTATTGTGAGGCGTCAGTGAAGTCGCATACCGCTTGGAAAGTGGCACGGCAACGCTTACAAAAGTACATGTATTGCGGTGCGAGCTGGTGCTTTTTGGAAATCCACAGCATGACATTGCAATGGCATTTTAAACTTGGGACCAAGAGAGTTCTTTAGCGTGTATCTTTTTCGTCCTTGTCAGTCTATGAGACCACCACGCATGCCACGAACATTCGGTAGAAGTGCTGATCGTAGCAAGCCTTCTCATAACTAAGCAGTGTAGTGGCAGGTCGGCTACCATGATACCGAAAAATAGTCCTTCGACTATGAAGCTCTGGAATCACTAAGATGTTTTGGCAAATCAACGTGGTATATAATATAGTCTTCATTCCAATCTCCAGGTTGTCCAGCTTAATTCGAGGTGCCCCGCTATTGTGTGCTTCAATCCTATTGTGGTTTTGGCACGCGAACAAACACCTAATATATAGACCTGCATCTGATTATCTTAATAGCGCTTTCAAAGAGCAGCAGTAAATAATCTGCCATACCGGCCAACCTATGATTCATTACATCAGCGCTTTGACACGCATGGAATAGATAAAAGAACAAGCTTTTCGTTGCGAATTATTTGAAAAGATTTCCTTTTTGTCGCACTAACGATGATGAACCGCAGTTTGGTCTTACCAGAAGTGCGCTGCCCGCGCCCTTGCCACCGAAGACGAGTCGTTTGAGCCTGGAGAGCAAGCCTTCGGCATCAATGAAGCGACACCTTTGGAAGGCGTCGCAGTATCCCTGCAAGTCGTGGCACGGGGCTCCCGGCTCCATGCGCCTGCCGCAGAAGTCGCGCATCCGCTCGAAGCTGCATGCCTCCTTGCATTCGCTTCCCGGCACTGCACGCGATCGACACGCAAGACGAGGTCTTTGCTAGAACAAATCATGAGCTACCTGGTTGCCATAATTCTATCTAAAATACACCGAAAGCAAAGAAATTCGGGACAGTCCGAGCAAATGAAATGGAAGCTTCAGGCGTTCAATAAGTGCTACTGGATATATGGTTTAGCTAGTAAATCCACCAGTAAAATGACCGGAACCAGAATGAGTCACCAAATGGCCGTTGCACATACTCGTTTCTGTGACGAAGTGTATAAATATTTAGTCTTCATAGCATGATGTGCACGTGTAAATCCGATAAGGTACCGCGGTTCGACAATGGTTTTCTGTTAACATAGAACAATAAGCAGCGGTAACTGATGTGTATGACTGATTGTGTGTTCCAAACCCACATCACGTATCACCATTTAAAGCAAACATAGCACAAACGAAAATCTGATAACGAAAATTACAAAGCTGTGTCTGTTAGGAAGTTCACACCACACGGGTGCGCTGTTTTGCATCGACACGGATATCAAGGGAGCGTACAATAGCGTGGTTCAAGAGGAATTGTGGGGAATACTGGACACACTGGGTGTGGAACATGTAGTCACTAATCTTTTAAAGGATATCTATAAAGGTAACAAGGTAGTTATAAAGTGGGAAAAACAGGTATACAAGCCTGCAGAGGTAAAACGGGGGCTTAGGCAGGGGTGTCCCCTGTCACCCTTATTATTCATGATGGAGCTACAAGAATTAGAGGCCAAATTATAGGGAAGTGGACTAGGCTTCAACCTCTCTTTAGTCAAACAAGGAATACTCATTGATGAGGCACTACCAGCATTAATGTACGCAGATGATATAGTGCTAATGGCCAACAACAAGGAAGATTTGCAGAGATTGATGGACATCTGCGGTAGTGAGGGAGATAGGTTAGATTTTACATTCAGTAAGGAAAAATCAGCAGTCATGATTTTCAATGACAACGAAGGTAGTGAGCTTAGAATACAGGAGGTCACGCTAGAGATAACAGATAAATACAAATATCTGGGCGTATGGATAAGCAATGGGACCGAGTACCTGAGGGAACACGAAATATACGTGACGACTAAAGGTAACAGGAATGCAGCAGTGACGAAAAATAGGGCACTGTGGAATTACAGTAGGTATGATGTTGTGAGAGGAATATGGAAAGGGGTCATGGTTCCTAGTCTCACGTTTGGCAATGCGGTCTTGTGCATGAGATCACAAGTTCAAGCAAGATTAGAAATTAAGCAACATGGAATAGGTAGGCTTGCTTTAGGAGCTCACGGGAATACACCAAAACAGGGAGTACAAGGTGATATGGGATGGACATCATTTGAAGGCAGGGAAGATAGCAGCAAGATAAAATTTGAGAAGCGATTGAGAGAAATGGGGGAGAGCGTTGTGCTAGGAAGGTTTTCAGCTACATGTACATGAAGAATGTCGCTACAAAATGGAGGAAGCGAACCAGGAAATTGACTGGTAAATACTTAGAAAACAGCAGGTGGCCAAACTAAAAAGAACTATCGGTTAAGTAGAAAGTGAAAGAGACGGAGACTGACATGTGGAGAACGGGCATGATTAAGAAGTCCGCACTAGAGATCTATCGAACTTTTAAGGAGGAAATTGCCAAGGAAAGGATCTATGATAATACTCGGGGTAGTTCTCTACTGTTTGAGGCCAGTACGGGAGTACTGCGAACCAAGACATATCGGGCCGAATACGAAGGGGTAGACACACTATGCAGTGCGTGTGGAGAGGAAGAAGAAACTGCCGAACACTTGATAATGTTCTGTAAAGGGCTTCCCCCTATAGTTCAGGATGATGGCGCAGAGTTTTTCAAAGCAATGGGGTTTAGGGACCGGGAGGGCAAAATAGACTTTAAGCTGGTAGACTTAACTAGAAGGAGGTTATCTGATTGGTGGCTAAAGTCAAGGCACGAGTGAAAATTAAACCTTTTACTGCAAAGTACGAATCCTCAAACTCACTTTTTAACGAAAAAAAATCTAGTTTTTCGGTCATTAAGTATTACGGCTTAGTAGCGCTAGCCACCGTCCGCCCGCCCGCCCGCCCGCCCGCCCGTACGTCCGTATTACGGCTCCATCCATCCGTCCGTCCGTCCGTCCGTCCGTCCGTCCGTCCGTCCGTCCGTCCGTCCGTCCGTCCGTCCGCCCGTCCGTCCACCCATCCATCCATCCATCCATCCATCCATCCGTCCGTCCGTCCGTCCGTCCGTCCGTCCGTCCGTCCGTCCATCCATCCATCCATCCATCCATCCATCCATCCATCCATCCATCCATCCATCCATCCATCCATCCATCCATCCATCGGATAGCGAGATTACAAGTTCACGTCGGCTTTCCCTCACGGCGCGTCACACGCACCGTCCTCCCTGCAGGCGATGAGGCACATGTCTTCCATGCTCAGGTACGACCCGGTCAGGTAGCACTCGACCAGGTTGTACAGCCGGCAGACAGACTGGCTGCACTCGCCGGCATCGCACAGTTGAGTGGCGTGGTTGCACAGCGTGCCGTCGCGCTTCCAGTCTGATGGAGGGCACTCGCCACTTTTGCCGCTGGTTGATTGTGGTCAAGGCGGGACTCGCTTCGCGTTTCGATTTGCCACTTAGGCTGAGCTCGCAGCAACGGAGTGCATTGTGTAATGACGTAACTAACCCCCGCATTCATAAATGCTCCTCGACTTGAATTTGACTTGAAACCGCCTTCAGTGCACCGCGTTTGAAACGCGTCTGTGCGTTTGTGCTGCCGTGGCACCGCCTAAAGACAGCGCGTTCGAGATGCGTTTGTGCTGCATTGAAGTCATTGGCAAGCATCAAGTTTCCTAAAAGTAACTAGAGGGGACTCTGGCACTGCGATAGTTCAGCGACAATGGGAATGATGTTTAGTACACGGATATGCCCCGCCCCGGTGGTCTAGTGGCTAAGGTACTCGGCTGCTGACCCGCAGGTCGTGGGATCGAATCCCGGCTGTGGTGGCTGCATTTCCGATGGAGGCGGAAAAGTTGTAGGCCCGTGCGCTCAGATTTAGGTGCACGTCAAAAAACCCCAGGTGGTCGCTATTTCCGGAGCCCTCCACTACGGCGTCTCTCATAATCATATGGTGGTCTTTGGACGTTAAACCCCACACACCAATCAATAAACACGGATGTGCCCAGTCCTCATACTTGTGGACAGAAAACTGTACGTTTGGCTTCGTTTGTTTTGTTTTGGTTTTGTTTCGAAGGAAAGAACGAACCGTTTTGAACGTCGTGACCCAATTTCAAAAGGCAAGCCTGAAAAAATAAGGCGGTGAAGCACAACCGCTGAACATTTGCTGATTTTTGTTTCACGAACACACCCGGAGCCAGAAGCAGGCCAGAAGTACGAAGAGTAGGCAAATGTGTTTACTACCTATCATTCCCATGCTCGCTGAAGTGCCGTGCGTAGCACCTCCCATACTAGCTCCAGATTTCCCTCTAGTGTATATCAGGAAACTATATGCTGGCAAGTCAAATTCAAGTGAAGCAGCGTTTCTGAATACGGTGGTAAGCATCCACACACTGGGTACACTGCAGGGGCGTGCAGGCGCACCTCCTTGATTTTGGAGACTTCTACGCGTGCAAGACCCAAAACGAGCTTCTGCGCGTGAAACGTATCGCATCGTCGCTAAGGATACGTGCAGTAAGCCTCGAAGGTGCAGTCGTCTTCAGGCCTGCATGCCGTCGACGTATTGTGGAAGCGGCAGTCAGTGCTGCAACAGGCTCCATTACTCGGGCTGTAACAGCAAAGGAAAGAATAGCAATAGACGCTTCGGATTGCATGCTTTTGAGAACGAATCTACTCAGAAAGACTGGCCATAGCTACAGCTTGTTCTGGCCAGATGTCTTGGCTTCCATGGCCTCAATACTACACTCGCATAGCACAATTTATACTCTGACTCACCTGCACACGGCACCGGGCTTGAGCGTGCAGGATTTGCGGTTGATCTCGCCGTGCTTGCGCGCGTAGCAGCACACGTCGGCACCGCAGTCCTGTCGCTCGTAGCCGCAATCACACTCCTCGTTCATCTCGCGAATGGAGTTGCCGCAGAACGGGCCTTGCGGTTCTACGCATGTGTGGAAGATGAACACCATACGCGCGTTTGGCTTCAAAGAGATTTTCCTATGGGTGGACTTGCGACTAAGCTCATCTGTGCCTTGTTGAAAGTTAAATACTAAGATTCCCTTCCAGAAGTTCTGCGCTCATTGTGACCAAGCTCATCTGTGCCTTTTTGAAAGTTAAATACCAAGATTCCCTTCCAGAAGTTCTGCGCTCATAGGAAAACAAAGTCCACAGACGAATTTTCAGGGTGGGTCTGCTCAGGCTCCGCTGCCTTTGTTGATGTTTGTCGCCACGCTGCTCTCTTTTTTGTTTATATTTGTTGCAATTATTAGGTGATGTTGAACCTCTTACAGACAACTGTTTACCAGAACTTGGCGTCGCATCAAAGGGGGCTCCACGCCACTCCCGAAACTTTGCAGGACATCCAAACGCAAGCGCCAATATACATAAAGAAGGCTTTACTCCCCGCCCTCAGCTCCACTTCCCTCAACTCGATGAATAAGTCTTGCTACGTCCTAGCATCCAGGCAACAGAACTAGCATACATCCATTTTTGTGTAGGAGTTTCCCTTGAAGGTTCGTTATGATAGACAGTAATGGTTCAAAGGCTGATGCTTCATAACACAAGATACAAAAAATGTAGAAGTTGGTGATTCGTATTTCCACTCGAATAATCTGAATTCTGTGTTTAAATACTGGGCTCTAATATTGTGTTGGGTGTAGTTTTATTATAGAATACGCGTTATATTTCAGCATATTTCGCACCTACATGGCGAATCGAGTCTATGGCTTTGTTAGCAAGAGCGACCACATTGGAAATAAATTTTTTTTGTCGTGAGGACTGTAGGCGCGCGCAAGGATTCCTCCGGCAAGAGGGGAAGGTAAAAGTTCATTGCAGCGCCCATAACCTTATTGAGCGTTTGTTTACGCTTTCGAACGTTAGTGCCAAAAATCTTCTAGATTTCTTGCAAAAGGTAAGCGGATAAGATAATAAGTGCCTTAAATGGATTGATAATTTTTCGACAGACATCAGTGAACCTCACCCTGCAGGCAGTTTGGGCGGGAGCCGCTGTTCGTGAACATCTGCATGAGGACGGCCGATATGTTGCGCACGCTACATATGGAGAAGCGCCGGTTGTTTGGCTTGTTGCCTCGCGTTGCGCTGGCATACATGATGTAGTTGCCGCCGGAACCGTCGGGAACACAGTCCGGACGCTCGTCGTGCTGCGACAATGGGACGCATGTAAGACAGCGTGTTGGCGAGTATTCGTAGTTTAGAACGAATGCTTTTAGAACGACTGCTCTAAATCTTCTGCTTTTATCAATAGATTCAGTATAGCGTGTATGTCCTTACTTACCGTTTGAAAAAAAAAATCTTGCAACAGAGTTACAAGAAAGTAGTCTTGTTCGAAATTGGTTGATTGGAAGATATCGATCGATCGTCAATTCCAGTCCATGTAGATGGAAAGCGCTTTTCTGAGTGATACGTTTGCGCCCCTATGTAGATATTACTTGTGCAAACGTCGTTTCTAAATGCGGGCTCCTTTAAAATATCGAAGTAAACAAAGCGGTGAAGTTGCTTATTAGGCGCTGTTTAACTTCTTTGAACAGCACTATGATCGGATACAAGAACTCCGTGGCATTTGGTCTTCAGAGGTGGATGCAAAGAAGCCTGCACCTATTAGGCGCGCACTTCGGAATGACGTAGCGAGCTTTTAAGAGTGCTGGTGACCCCGACTTGAGAGAACATTGTCGAGTGCATGAGCAGTTAACTTTCTTATCCGCAGAGGTGATCCGCTGCCGTGTACGTCATTGACCTACACGTCGCTTTGTCACTCGAAACAACTGAAAGAAATCGCTGTACAACCCACCGGCGCTCCGAAATTGTGGCCCAGTTCGTGGGCGAAGGTGATTTCGGAGACCCGCTGGGGCACGCGCATATTCTTGTTGAGGAAGGTGACCACGCCCGTGTTGAGGCTCAGCCTGCCGATGTAGCCCGTGGTGCCTGTGTCCACCACCACGCCGCCTCCGGACTGGAACTGCTCGCATATGCCGCCCGAGAAACCTGCGTACGCATGCACTTGACGCCAAGGCACTTATTCAACTCGAGTTGAATAAGTGCCTTGAAGATTTGGAATTGCGGTGTTGCGAATGGGATATGCAAATTAACTTAAAAAAAACAACATATGTACACATTACCAACAAGAAAAATGTTCTCAATTTCCAGTACAACATCGGGAGCAACAAACTCAGTAAAACGTCCCATTTTGAATACTTAAGGGTGACAATTACGAACAACCTAACTTGGCACCGTCACATTGAATCGGTTTGTTCTGAGTCACTTAAAAAACTGTGTTTTCTACGAGCAAAGATGCATAAAACACCGAAACATGTAAAGCTGCTTGCATACAACACATATATTAGACCTAGACTGGAATACGCCTCTGTGGTTTGAAGCCCTCACCAGAAACACTTGGTCACCAAGTTAGAACGTATTCAGAGGCGTGTAGCTCGGTTTGTGTGCTCTAGATATAGAAGGCGGGATTCAGTAACTGATATGCTAAATTCATGCGATTTAGAATCACTGGAAATTCGAAGACGGAAACAAAAACTTAAAACATTATTTCGTATAATCCAAGGGATATTCAAAATACCTAAAGACGAGTACATACGCCTTCCCGGAAAACGTAGCACTAGATTGAATCATGATGCCTCCATTGAACCTTTTGGCACTCGCACTGACATCTTTCGGTGGTCATTTTTCCCGGATGCTATAGAACAATGGAATTCTTTACCCCAACATGTTAATTATAGTACCGATGTGCAAACTTTTGATAGAGAAATTGATGCTTATTTTGGTAATGGTTGAAGTACTGCTCATTCTGTTTTCCTGTGTTTATTGCTTAGTGGTTTTTTTAGGTGTTCTGTTTGTACTCATATTGTACTCCCTCCCTGTTATGACCCTCAAGCGAGGGTTGACAGTATTATTAAATAAATAAATAAATAAATAACGAAATAAATAAATAAATAAATAAATGATTAGCTGTGCTGGCGCAGCTCCGGTCAACCTAGCGAGTTTGGGTGCAAGTTATCCCCTCACGAGCTTCTCCGACGTAGACAACGGAAAGGTTAGCAAGTTAATGGTTATTACAGTGGTCTCTTGATGAGTGGCGACCGATTTGCGCTGACCACACTGCACCCTTAGGCAATCACTGTACTTGATAGAAGACTTGCACAAGCACGACCTCTGATGTGTACGCCGCTAAGTTGAGTATGTTTTTCTCGCGTAGAGTTTTCACCTTCGACAGTGGTTCGCGAAACATGTTTTAAAAATGATCCCCGCGTGTGACTGTAAAGCTAGCTTCGATGTAATTCTACACAGCAGTGCTGTGAAAGCATCTTTACAAAACAGAACTGGATTGTTTTAGTTTTATCTCTGTATTTTTAAAACTACTTTATAAATTATACGCGAAAAAATAAGACAACTCTTTCCTCATGAAACTGGAAACACATTTATACATCTCATCTTCCTTGTGTCTTACGTTGAAGCTAAACACTAGGTTATGAGGAAGTGCCATTTTAACACGGGACTCGGCGTCAGTATTCGCGTTGCAGAGCGCGACAACAAATCTATCACGATGTCGCTTGGTTTAAGTCGCACGTGGGTAGTGGTGCCCATGCGTGTAGCCCGGCACCTCGTGATTTTGGTTCTACCAGCATTGCGGCGCGATTAGCGAGTTGCGACCAATGTTTACACGAAAACGCTGCTGTTCATTGCACTAAAACATGGATGCCTGCTAAACAGCCCCGTCCACGTCTGTGTTGAACGCGCGAGCAGCTGGCTATGCTTAGCTTTGTGCTGCGGGGTGGCACCTCGCGGCAGTTGCGAGCTCTGGCAACCTGTGTCTTGGAGCGAGCGTGGCCTAATAGAGAAGCAGATCGGCGCACACTGCTTCAAGCCAGAAATTATCTTTAAAATCGCATTTGGTTTCCCGACTGTGCGCATTACCCGAGGCCACATTTTCATGTAGCCGCGCAGCTTGGGACGACGCGTGCCGCCAGGCCGAACGCGTCAATTTTCGACATACAGATGGCGCTGGCATCCTGAAGCTGAGCAGAAATCTGCTTATAGAAGGGCCCTCTTTAACAATGCTACTCGTCCATAGCAGGTCTGCATGCCTATCAGGCCGCGCGTTGTCGCGACCGACATTAGATCGAAAATGGCAAACAGCATACCATGTCAGACACCGCAATCACCGCAACGTGTCGCCTTTTAAAAGGCAAGGCCGGATGATTGCACGTTATTTACAGGGATGAATGAGAGCGTTATCTGAATTGCAGATACACTCCGGCCACTTTGAACATGTTCTATCGCTTCCGTCAATCTTCAACAGTAACATGCGCAGGCGTTTATGAGTAATGGATCTGTGCAGTTACACTTACTTCACTACAGAGACAATGAATATTTCTAATGATTTGGAACAATTCGATGTAAACGCAACTGCAAAATTGTAAAGAAATTTTATCACTATGCCTTAACTCCGGCTTCAAAGTCGGGCAAAATTTTTAATATTTGTAGGGGTCCTACGTCTGAAAACCGCGATTTGACTGTGAGGAACGCCGTTGGAAAAGGCTCCGGTAATCTGGACTATATGAGGTTATTCAGCGAGCACCTTGACCTCGGGGAAGATCTTTTAAAAAAATGATAAAAATATATTAGGATTATTATGAGTTGAAAAATTAGCATGAAATTTCTGAATCGCTTATTTAACTAGCGAAGGTTTGCATTTACTTGAAAATTATGAAAATATGTGTCTCACACCACATTTTCAACTCCTCGTTCAACTGCTCCTTCAGTGTGTGAGAGCAAAACCGTGTCTCAGATACCGGACATGCCGTGCTACACACCATCAGGTTCAGCCATGGTAGGCGAGATCCCAGCCGTTTCCTCCGGGGAAAGTCTCGGTGGGGTCCACAGGTACGACGCGCAGAAACCGTCCGTGGATTTATCTTCGACAGCTCGTGCAGCGCGTGGGGAGCGTCCATGCTGTCCGGGCAAACAGGGGGTTCGTCCGCATGGGCCGCCCCTTCGTCAGTCGCTAGTTGTCGTTGATCTGCGTGACAGGGTAGCCAGCTGCACAAATGCACTCGCTGCCGAAAACCGCTGTGGATTTTCAAAAAAAAAAAAAAATTGCACTATGTACAGTTGGCGGCAGCCTAGGTAAGTACACGCTCTACCCACTTGAACCTGTGGCGTGCCTATTGGTCATTAGTTGTGCCAGAGAGTTCAGCTAGGTGGTTTTCGGTTTTGTCAATGTTAATGCTACGCATATCAAGTTACATGCTCGTTGTCCGTACCTAAATATTACGCCTGGCCCTACCAGTTTCACGCGAATATTTGCTGAAATTTGTACAGGGTACCACGTGGTGGGTGCCATATAAAGTTTGAAAACATTCAGGCGCATAACTGCTCGTGGTTTAAAACACGCAACTAATACACAAAGCAGCTATATTGGAAGCTTCACTGACACAAGCCACTTTCAAATTGATCGATTACATTGTAGTAATGCACAATTTAAACTTCTCAAGTAATATTATACAATAACGAGTATCTACTAATGGTTGAAGTACGCGCTTGGGACAGGATTATTATATCACGTTCAGCTCTTTTATGACTGCACCTTAAGGATCCCCCTACGCATTTCTGAAGCCGTCGTAGGAAATGGTGTTTAGTGTGTTTAGTAGATTGCTGACTTGTCAGCACCACAATTACACATCATACAACGAAATCTTCCTTCGTGACGTAGAATAAAGGTTCCCAGTTCTGCCGGCCCTAATACTCATGAGGCATTCAACACAGAGGTGGTAGATTATGCACGTGGTGATTGACGTCACGGAAACGAGCAAGTGCTATTGGATGTTGTCTCTCTCTCTCTGGGTGGGACAAAAATTACTGTGGGTGGTGTTTGCAGTTTAGTCTTAGGTTGTAAATGATAATTTATTATATAGTCTCACGTGGGAATATTGCGAGGAAGGTGTACATTGTATTTGGTCTCTCTTCGTGTCATATGAATGCAATATAGTCAGCAGTACCTCTAAATATTTTGTGAATGCCCCCTAATGTATACAGGGTTGTTTTGACATAAGTATACGATAGAAAGCTTGCCAACCTAATGATGTCGGTAAGGGCTGCCCGCAAGAGCAAAGATAACAGGACCAAAGAAACCGCGCGCGTGTTTACTTGCTCTGCGCTACACAGATATGTCTTATGATAATAAGATATAGAATTTCACGTCTCAAAGCAACGATGCGGTTATGAGAGACATCGCAGTGGAGACTCCGTCTGCTGTCCTAGAGGCCCGTGTTTCTAACTTCGCACAGTACACGGGCCTCAAGCATGTCGCTTCTATCAAAATGTGACCGCCGCAACCGGAATCGAACGCGCTATACTTTTGGGTGAGCAGCAGAGCGCCGTAAACTACTGCTCCATCGCGAAGGACGGTATGTCTCAGTAGAAGATAAGCCTTGTGCTCAAGAGATGGTGTATTTGTCGAATGCAGCCATATGCAACACGTAAGCCACATTCCATCCTCACCAGGGCTTTGTTGAAAGTTGTCAAAATATATATCTACTTGGAAGAGAAAAGAGGACAATCTTGCTTCGCGAGGTTGTATGTTAGTCATAGAATTGAATGACGCCGAATGGTACAAAATAAAAGCGGCGTCATGTTTGAGCGAGTGTAGCGTTTACGGCATTCCGCGTGTCGATCAACTACGGAAGCACCTATACCGACCCACGCTCATGCGAAACAAACAACGGAATAGTTGTGGAGGTCCGTCGTTTCAGTTGCATCGATGAATATGCAATGCTGTAATTCTAGATCACTCAAACATGCGCCCCCCCCCTCCCTTTTTTTATGCGTGCCTTAAATCACCTTAGCGAAGTTGGGGGCCGTGCGTTTAGGATTCGGACGAACGACTATTCTATGCGGCACCCTTAGAATTCTGTAGGCATTTGAAGATGCGGCAAGTAGTTCACTATGTCCCAGCTGAACTTCGCGACATTAGACGCGTATGGTAAGGCTGTTTTTGAACGGCTGCCATTTTCCATACAGAGAAAAAAACATTGCTTCTGCCATTTTATTAACGCGATAGCGTTAAAGAGCTCGTTTCACAGAATTTCTGGTGTCAGCGGCATCTGCGGAACCGTTATTGGTATAGAGCAAGAAAGCAACGTTGGTTCTGAGCGAAAAAACATGGACGAAACAAAGATAGAAGCTGGAGGGCGTATGCGTTTTCTCTTGCTGCCCACTTCAGGCATCCATCGAAAAGTGAGAATCGAAGGCACACTAGTGACTAAGCAAACGATAGTGCGCGTGTGTGGGCATAAGTGCGTGCGTGAAGACATTGATACCGCGTTCAGCCCTTAAAGGGCCACTCACCAGGCTCCAAATAGGTGCAAATAGTATTTGCACCTATTCAAGATACCGCACACCCATGAAATTTCGCCAGCGATTAGTTCAGTGTGCTTATTCCAAGACAAGTGTTTCCCAAGCAAAACACCGAGACTCTTTGCAGAAGGCACTATTCATATATATATGAATTTTCATAGTATAAACCAGTCCAAGCTTCTATTTTGCGTTTTTTGTCTAAACAAGACTGCCTTTGTTTTATTAACATTTTGGTTAAGAGGATTGTCAGAACTGCATGATGGAAGCATCGATAATGTGTGATCCGCATCCTTTATCATAAAAAAAAAACTCAATGTTGATGTGTAATTGTGTGGTGAAAATAAACTTCAAACAGCATTTCGCGCAGTAAAGAGTTTAGTGGTGTCATCTGCGTGTATTTTATGAATCGCGCGGAATTCTCAATTCCGACTTTGTCGTTTATATGCAGGGAGAACAAAAGGGGCTCTATAGAATGCTGCCCGACGGAACACCGGCACCTAATACCTTGAAATCTGAGGCGTGTTCGTCAACGCATACCTGTTGTTGGCGACGTTTTCGGCAAGAAGTGAGAGTTCTAGAAACATTCTACGAACACCATAATGAATTAGCTTTATCAGCAAGGTTGAATGATTAATGATATCAAAAGCCTTCGCATAATCTACGAATGCGCGTAATGTACACATTTAAGCTAAAGAAATCTTAACGTAACGTATTTTTGTTACCAAAAGCGGAAAGCACATTGGCCAAGTCCCACGGTCATTCTTACCACGAGGCGTTGGACCACGAACTCGATACCCGTGAGACCGTTGAAGTTGGTGCTTCCGAAGATCTCGGACACGGCTTTCACGTGCTTGGCCACCATGCTGGTCAACTCCTGGCGGGCCCTGATGATCTTGTCCGGCCCGCCTACCTGCCAGGAGGACACTGCCTCGAACAGCGTGTGATCCACGGCGATCTCGAGGTTGCACACGCGCTGGACGTACGTCTTTCGGACCGGATCCAGCTGCGGCGCGAGCCCAGCGCGCCCTGACGGCGTCCAATTCGAAGTGTTCCGAGCTTGACTGTGGGTGCCCGTTGCAGCGTTGATTCGAACCGCATCGGTCATTGAGGCAGCCTTTAGGTCGAGGTCTGGTAGCGAACGCTTCAGACGGCGCTGCTGTATGGTATCGAGTGGAAACTATGCTGCTGTTGTGAACATTTATTAAATGCCCTAAATAATCTCACAACGTGGCCTTGTACATATATATAATGATACAAAGGAAAGTATAGGGCATGTTATTGACAGTAGCCGCTGCAGCTAAGTTGGTAGAGCATCGACGCGTTATTCGAAGCACGCAGGTTTGGTTCCTGCCAGCGGCAACTTATCTACTCGCCCATTTATATAAATTAACATCTCCTATACTCGCCCCGCCATGGTGGTCTAGTGGTTAGGGTACTCGGCTGCTAAGCCGCAGGTCGCGGGATCGCATCTCGGCTGCGGCGGCTGCATTTCTGATGGAGGAGCAAATGTTGTAGGCCCGTGCACTCAGATTTGGGTGCACGTTAAAGAACCCCAGATGCAGGTGGTCGAAATTTCCGGAGCCTTCCACTACGGTGTCTCTCATAATCATATGGTGGTTTTGAGACGTTAGACCCCACATATCAATAAATCAAATCAATCAACATCTCCCATACCGTCCTTACCATTACTGTTCATCATGTATTTCATTATATATCGCGTTTCAAAATGTGTGGCTACGCGGGAATACCGGATACTGATGCCGTCGGTATTGGCGTCGAATTCGTTCCACAGCATCCATGGTGGTGCCGTGTAGACCGCAGCGTCCTCCAGCGAAGTTGACGTCATTCGCCGAGTATATGAGCGAGTGGAAAGGGGGCACCGGGTCCTGGAAGAAGTGACCGGCGCGCTCCACGTAGAAGTCTTCGCCTTCGTGAGGTAGCGAAATGCGGCCGCTGAACACGCCTCCGATGATGGATCCCACCACGCGGCTGTCAGGCACGCCTGCATAAAAGCATTTGGGGCATGTAGCGACGTTGTAGTCAATAACGAGTTACGCAGGAGCACGTTTTTTGTTAGCCACTGCTTGGTTCCAACCAACACTAAATGAAGGGAAGTATATACAGGGAGAATTCACTGTTGATTTAATTGACAGGCATGAATGACACGGTGTAATGATATAAAAGGAGCACGAAAAGACAATTTTCCATTGCTTCCGGAGTGGACCGGACTCGCATCTTCTGCGTCATGTGGACGATGCTTTATGTGTAGTTGTCTACGTCGGCAGCTCCCTTCTCACTTCATTGTATATATGTGCATTTGTACAGTGCTCTGCGATTGAAACGCAATACTCGAAGCGCATGATTTCTAGCGGTGAAGATGACCGCAAAGGGTGGGCGCTCATGACGCACGCTAACTGCTTCGATAAACAGTCATTCGGTGTGCGGTTCTCGGTGGTGCCAGCGGAACGCTGCAATCCTTGGTAACGCCCACCCGCCTGCTGCAGCCGCTTCGTGCGGCGCGGCGCGGCATATGAGCGTATATATGTCGGCTGTCGGCGTCACCTAGAACCACTGCATAACACCCTCTCGGAGGTGAGCGAGGCACAAACACTAGCTCAGGTCGCGCGGCTCTCCTCACGAAAGCTGGGCATTTGTCTCCTACAGTCGCTGGGATATTGTCATACGGCAGGGGAAGAACAGATCTTCTTGTCACAAACATGAAGGGCACGTGCGAGGTGGCACCCTTCCCGCGTAACGTTCATCTGAAGTACAATGTGTGTCGGCGAAAGGCACGAGCCAAGTCTCTCCATGATTTCGTCGCTAGTCCACGGGCAGTGTAGCTTTGCTCGATGCGGCCAGTATGACCGACCGACCGATCGTTTGCGCGCTGTGGTCGTTGATCATCGTGGTCGCGTACTCAACTAAGATTTCGTGAGGAAAGCGTCTGCCTCCGTAGCAGAGCAGTAGCGATGGCCTTGGCGATGAGGGACGCCCTTCGCGTCCAGAGAAATTTCCTGACTCCAGGGCTGCTGCCCCGCCTTTGCCTCGGGGGCAACCTTAAGGAAGCGCTGCCACTATTTTTAATTCCCGGGGTGTAGTAGGCTACCACACAATCAACTGCTCTTCGGCCCACATGGGCTCAGAAGTGCATCCGACTCTTCCCAACGCCAATGAACTTGCCCATATCTGTGGCTGAGGCGAGAAATCACGCTGCCGCGACGGTCCGGGCGGGTACGGAATTGGGTTTGCGGATAACTTTAAAGACCACTTAGCACCTTACGTCTCATATCAGTTGTGTAGGCGGAGGTACCGCTTCTAACATTCTTCAAGCTCACTCGACCGCAGTCATCGGTTCTTCGGATGCTAGAGGCAGGTTCATTCTCGTCTCGTAGCCACATTCAGCCACTTGTTGATGGCATAACTCCAGGATACCCTACTTGTGAAGCACATAACTGCACACTCGCCCCCATGCCCTGGAAGTCCTGGCATTACATGGCGCAAAGTCAGCCCAGAACAAGACTGGGAGAGGGCTCTTAAAAGCTTTGAGTTTTCAGTCTAATACTCGGCAGTCA